>WAAD01023325.1:2758-47206 GCA_013389945.1 Fregata magnificens | reverse complement strand
AGCACTGTGCCCTTGTGGCCAAGAAGGCCAACGGGATCCTGGGGTGCATCAAAAGGAGTGTGGCCAGCAGGTCGAGGGAGGTTATCCTCCCCCTCTACTCCACCCTAGTGATGCCACAGCTGGAGTACTGTGTCCAGTTCTGGGCTCCCCAGCTCAGGAAGAACAGGGAACTGCTGGAGCAAGTCCAGCGGAGAGCCACAAAGCTGATTAGGGGACTGGAGCACCTCTCTTATGAGGAAAGGCTGAGACACCTGGGTCTGTTCAGCCTGGAGAAGAGAAGACTGAGGGGGGATCTTGTTGCTGCTTATAAATATCTGAAGGGTGGGTGTCAAGAGGATGGGGCCAGACTCTTCTCAGTGGTGCCCAATGACAGGACAAGGGGCAATGGGCACAAATTGGAACACAGGAATTTCCACCTGAACATGAGAAAAACCTTCTTTACTGTGAGGGTGACAGAGCACTGGAACAGGCTGCCCAAAGAGGTTGTGGAATCTCCTTCTCTGGAGGTATTCAAAACCTGCCTGGACGTGGTCCTGTGTACCCTGCTCTAGGTGAACCTGCTCAAGCAGGGGGGTTGGAGAAGATGATCTCCAGAGGTCCCTTCTAACCCCAACCATTTTGTGATTCTGTGATTCTGTGAAAACTGGCTTTTGCTGATCAGCATGAGCTAAACCAGTGGATAGGTGCTACTTTGACCAGAAGGGACAGCATCTTTGGTTTTTCTATACTTGTGTTGTGCCTCCTGGGATAGGGGTGATCCTGGAGGCAGGGGAGGTCTTCCCTGGATGGGCAGCTGGTGCTGGGGTTGCCTGGAGGGGGAGCATGGCCCTTGCCACCAGTGCAGCGAGGCAGCAAGGGTGCGGGTACTGACAGCCAAGCCTCAGGGGGATTGCATAGGGATTGCTGTGGCGTGGAAGGTACTGAGGTACCTGGAAGCAAACTTGGAAGTAGTGCAGCATAGGAGGAGTCCCACTTAGTTGCTGTTTTTCTGTTTAAGAGGTTGAACCGCTGGTTTTATTTGGATAAAATTTGTCTTTCAGCCACTCTGGGGAGCACGCTATGCAGAAAAGCCTAGGTAGACCCTTCTCCAGGCTCTGGCTAACTCAGGGTTGTGTCTCAGCTGCATTTAAGAGTTTGACCTCCAGCTGCATCATCCTATGGTTATAACTGTCAGCCAGGGCTGGAGCACCCCTTGCTCGTCCTGAGCCCTAGGCCCTGCAAGGAGCAGCTCTGTGAAGGGCAGGAGGTGCCGCCTGGTGGGGTGGAAATGTCAGCCTGGCTCCTGGTCCCCACTGTGCTGTGCCACAGCTGGCTGAGGCTCATTTGGGCAGGGAGCTTGACCAGGGAAAGAAAACCCACCACTGGCATGGGTTCACCTCCTCCCTTCATCTCTGCTGTGGTATCAGCTCAGCAGCAGCAACCACCTTCCTAGGACAGGAGTCTTCGTCTAAGGACTGGAAGATGAAGGCCCTCGCTGCCCTTGTATTTTGGGTGGGCAGCTGAGTCCTGAGGCTGGCAGCAAGCAGAGCCCCACGGGGTTCAGTAATTTTGGTGAAGCAGAGTTCAGGATTTAACCTGGGGCTCGATTTACAGCTAAATTCTAGGGAGCACTTGGATTTTGTGTAAACTTCACACATTTTTTCAAGGGAGTTGGCAGGTTTTAGTCTATATTCATGCCTTCAAGCTGAAGAGTTAATTGAAGATGCATAGCTGGTTACTCACAGTCCCAACTGGAAGTCCCTCAGTTAGCTAGTAATCATCCCGGCCAGTCTCTTCTAGAGGGTAGCTCAAAGCAGGATTTTAACTTAAATGCACCAAGAACAGGTCTTTTTTCTCCTGGCTTATTAGTCATGCAATACTGATGTTGCAGACTGTACTTGCAGTGGAGTAGAAAGATTAAGCCAGGTAAAGCTCAGTTCTCTCTTCCAGAGAAAACATTATTTTCTTCAGGGAGAAAAAAAAATAATAATCAAAACCTAGTAATTCAGCAGTGTAATAAAGCAACAGTTATAGCTGTGTTGAAAATTTATGGAATTATTTTTATTTATTCATTCATTTTCAGGTCCTTGTCACTGTTTAACATAAAAATTATTTCATGTTTTTCTGGTAGTGAGGTTTTCTGCAAAGGAAATGCTTCAGGAGTAAGAGGAGATTGACCCACTGTTCCAAATTGGAGGGGCCTGCCTCCAAAAGCTCTGTAATTATGGGATGTATTTATTATTAATTTCTGGTTTACAATCATTCCTGGCAAATATAATGTATGATCTTGTCTTTGAAAAGATTGTGTTAAATGAGGCTTCCTAATCTTACCAGAGGAAAAGAAATACCACTTCTTCCTGCCTAGTGATAAAATTCAAAAGTTGTTATTAAAAAAAATTGTTTCAAATAGAACAAAATCTTCCAAAAATTCAAAGTTTGAGGGGAGAAGAAAAACTTAAGATGTTAAAAAACTGGAGGAAAAATAATTTCACAATTTCATCTGAATTGCCACGGTAATTACTAAAGTTTTTGGGAGGGAGTTTAATTTATTTTTTCATATTATGGCATTCTGGTAGTAATTACATGTGTATGGTAGAGATATTCTGTTATTTTTTAATTTTAATTGGAATTATTTAGAGCTGTTTGAAATGCTTTCCACATTCCAGATTATATTATTTCCTAGGTATGCACACAAGCTGTATTGAGATGTTGGGAAATGGTGTAAAATAACAAAATATAATATAAATAATGCAGTAAAAAAACCAGAATCTGAATTTTTGAAATGGAATATTTAAATCAGTTTTAAAAACAGGTTTTGCTTTGAGAATTTTCTCAACAGAATTTTAATCAAAATTCAAAACATAATGAAAACCTGGGATCACAATATAAAACATTTTAATGAAAATATTTGAACAATTTTGATTCCTCTGAAAAAACTATTTCTTGAAAACACTTACGGGGAAAAATGAAGTGTAATTTCCCTCCACTGGAGACAGAGACGTGCTTTATTTAGTGGTAAAGAAAAACATCTTGCACGTAGATTTATCAACGTTTTCTAGGTTGTTTTTACAGTTTTATTCATCTGCACTTTCTCTGATCTTCTAGCTGAGAAGAATTGAGCATAGCTTCTTTTGAAGCCTTTTAGTAATTTACTGTAATCAGAGTGCAAACTAATAAGACAGAAACATCTTCCTACAATGGAGTATTGCACCAAAGAGGTACAAAGACATAGAACCTCATTGGCAATAATCATTGTAATCTGTTGACCAATCTTTCTTTGACAAAAAGAATAACTTTGACTCTCTTTTATTCAAGACTTTGTTTAATTTGGTTTGGTCTAGTTGTGGATGCGTCATAGCAGGGCCACTCACAAGATTATTTTTGGTTTTGTTTTTTTTTTTTAATTAATTGACATAGATGTGGAAAAACCAACCACAACTTCACCTTTAACAATACAGCAAGACCCTCCAGCATAGTGGACTTCAATAGGTAATAGCTTGTGGTGGTGTTCACTCCCCTCGTCCATAGTTTTTCACATATTACTTTGTGCATCGGGTGACAGAAAGGCAATAAGGAAGGGTAGCAGGAAGGCATAAAAGAGAGGACTGAGGAGAAAACAAAAGAAGATAAAAGTAATTGCAAGCTTTGCAGCCTGAAGTGTGTATTGTTCCACTTTTGTAGAGCTAAAAATCTGTAAGGCTGGTTGGGATGTTTGTGATTTGGACAAGAAGCATTTAAGAGAGGACTCCAAGAAGCTACCTTGGAGCGTTGCTCTGTGTGTGTTTGCCCCCCAGCGTGGGCCCTCCGCAGGCCGCNCGGGGCAGCCCCGGCCCCGCCTCACGGAGACCGCAGAGCCGGCAGAACCCCCTGCCGGCGTCTGGGCACCTGCACCCGGTATAATTTTTCATTTAATCATGAGGTAATCAGCTTTTTCTTCATCATCATCTTTTTTTCTTTTTTAACCTCGGTAGGATCATGGCGCACGTGCGGGGGCACAGGAAGATCTGGAAAGATTTAGCATTTTTCTGATGATTCTTGCAAAGAACCCCCTGCACAAATGTGCAAGAAAAAGGGATTATTAGACCGTGTAGGATTTTTTGAAAAGTTTTGGTTTTAATTTTCCTGTTACATTGCCTCTTCTTCCATATTTTGACACCAAATCACAATAAGAATATTGAACCATCTGAGAGAGAACTGTCAACATGAAAGAATTAGAAGGCCAGACTCTTCAGAAAAATGCTTACGAGGCATGAGGTGAAGCATCTTAGGCCATTTTTCAGCAGTCTGCACGCCCAGAGCCATGGCTTCAGAAGTTGTTTTGAAGCAAGCTGTTTTGCTAGAAAGTTTAGTGAGCAAACGCCTCCTTCCCTCGCCCCTGAAGTTCCTGCCGTGGCTGCTTTGCCCTTCCCAGGGCTCCCGCTGCTGCTGCTGCCGCCTCGACTGCCCGCTGCCAACAGCTCTGCTGGCCCAGAGCTCCCGGTGATCGACTGCAGAAAGCTTATGAGGTAAGAAATGAGGAAATTGGGATCATGAAATAATTTGTTTTGAGAGAGAGTGAATGAAAGACAAAAGCAATTGCATCTTTTACACTGGTGTAGGCCAAGAGGTAACAGATTTTGTCCCAGTTTTTGTGTATCTTTTTCTGTTTATTTAATATAATATAAACACATTAAATATATGAATATATTGAAATATAAATAATGTAAATATAATGTAAAACGTCATTCTTTTGAAGTGTGTTATTTACATTTTGTTTAGTGCTGGGGAACTTCGCTGGCTGAAGCTGTCAGGATCTCTGTATCTGTGACCCTAACCCACCAGTACAGAGACTAGTTTAAAATTAATTTTGTAGATTGCTGGGATTTGACTTTCTAAGGTCCCGTTTTCAAGCTCCTTTCTGTAACTGTGATAACAGGACATCTAAAGATAAAATTGTAGTGGGACTTGGAAAAAAGAGGGCAGAATATTGTTATGGTGGAAGTGTGTTAGGAGGGGCTTCTGGTCAAAACGTGGAAGTTTGCGTGACAGACATAGAGCACAATCCTGCTGGTCATATGTACAGGTGTGTGTAAATATTTGTGCTTCAAGACTAAAATGTCTCAGATATGTAGTTCATTATTTCTTATATTAGAGTAACCTGGCAATATATGTCAGAATATATCTTCAAGTTAAACCAACAAATCTCAAATTGTGACAAATGAGCCCTTTTAGTAGTGATGCTCTTCCTTTTACAAACAGAAGGCATACTTAGAGATCATCCACATAAAGTAATTAAAATATACGACTAACTGGATACACTTCATTAGATATGATTTTGAGATGTTGTAGAGACAGTAGTCAGTGCATTAAACATGATTTTCAAAAGTGTACATAGTCCAAACTGTGGAGGAGACAACCCAAGTGTAAAATAACAATATCCAGGCAGAGCCTGCAAATGATAATAGTTGTTTTTCTCCCCCAGAAAGGAAGCTTAGTCAATAATTCAAATAAGCAATCCATATTTGACTTAAGATAAAAAGAACTAAAATCATCTGGTTTTTTTCACTTGGCTTTGCTTTAGCATTCACATTTAAGCACAAATGGAAGCATAAACATGCTGTCTTTGAGAGCTGCTTTTACCAGTAAGGCACTTAGCATGCAAATCTGGAACATAAATTTAGCTTACAAATGGCATTGCACAAAGATTACTGTTACATTTCCTTCTGTAGCAAGAAAGAATGTGGAAAATATAACTTGTTTCAGAAATAACTATAATTCAAGGAGAAACTGGCACAAGTTATTATAGTCTGATCACAGAAGCTTGCACCTTAAACTGGTGCGTAGCATAGCTAACAAGTGCAGGCATAATTTTTATTACTTTGAAAGTAGACGTGATTGAAGCTAGATGATAGGTAAATTTAATAAGACACACAGAATTTCCCATGAGAAAGTGCAGGCATGGATCTGGAGGAGGTGATGCTAGGAGTTTATAAACTTGATTTGCCAAATTTTCCACTCCTTTCGCTTGTGACTTGAGCCTCTTCTTTTGTAGAAAGCCCTATTAATTCAGAATGCTCCCCTTGCTTGTGGTGGAGTACCATTTTACACCACATCACTGCGACTGATGCGAGTATCTACCTAAGCTATAAAGGCGGTAGCAAGATCGGCCCTGTGTGTGTGTAAGTGCTCGTTGTGATGTGCAGCCCACCTCTGTCATGAGGATGCAAGTAATTCTGTGTGACTTCTGCAGGTTTTCTGTATGCAGTGCCATCAGAGAGCCAGACTCTTACACTGTGTATGTGTGTTGTCTCTTGCATGGCAGTGAGTTTCTAGCTATGGGCTGATGTAAAGGAGATAAGTAGTAGACCCTCGTTTTAAAAATATGTAACGCTGTTACTAATTCCCTGTTAGCTCTTTCATTCTCTAGTAGCAAAAACCTGGGAATTTGAAGTTATTCTTCCAGCTCAGTGGAATGAGTTTGTTTATTCACAGTTTGAGCTCATGTAAAAGAAAAAAATAGTTGTTAAGCACTTTAATTAATTCCATGTCTTGTTTTTTCTTGCTTTGGAAAGATAAGGCATTTAAACCCCCAGAATTATTTGGAAATCTCTATTATTGTGATAATTTCAGTATATTGCAAACACACATTTTTCTAAACCTTCTATTAGTGAGCATCTTCTTCTGATCAAGGAAGAGGATAGTAGGTAATATTTTAATAAATACTTAATATTAAATAATTGAAGTAGTTAGTGATTTGGGACTGGATCCTGTATTAACTCTCCACAGTATAGATCTTAAGTTCCAAAGATGCTGCAAAAGATGCTGTTTGAAATAAGGCCACAAGGAGTTGGTCTAAAGCATCAAAGTCTTTAGAGGTCATGAACTGACCTGTAGCAGAGCTGGCTTAGATTCAGTCACTGATTCCTTGACAGAACTTCTCTTCATGCTCTACTTTTAGCTGCTCCTGGTTTGTACTTTAGCTTTGGTTGTATTCTTTGGACTTGAAGAGCTAGTTTCTGCACTGGATCCTAGTGAGTTACACCACAGCCTAGTATAAGAAAGCACGCTAGTGATTGTATTTCTTCTCTGTTTATAATTGCAATTTTTTTTTTTGTGTGCACTGCTGTTAATGAACTTTTAAGGGTCCTTTCTTATGTAACAGAAAAGCATACAAGTGCAGATATAGCGGTCTGGAGTAGCAGAGCCTTGATAAGCAGAGACTCAAACGTGAAATCACAGCCATGACTTTTACTGCAAGTACTGTCTGAAGACTTCAATATAAGAGAACTTTTTAAAACTTGTATCATTCGTTAGTGTTAGAAATGGGTTTGTTCAGAACTGAACATTGAAAGTAGGTTAAATCTACAGTTATATCTCTTAAATGTTGCTCTTCAGAGGCTCTGTGGATTCCATGTTCTCTAAGTTAAAGAGTAAGTTGTCTCCCCATCTCAGTTTGTAGTTCACATCATTTTATGGGGTCACATCTCACACTTGGAAAGCACAACTTTGTAGCAGTCATGTATCATTCCTTCTGAGAATACTTAGAGAAGGAATAATACTGTGCTGTTTANGGAAGTGACAGTGTTTAGCTGTAATTTTGATTATCCCTTCGTCCACTTAGGAAGCTAGTAGACAAGAAAAGAGTCTCAGCTCAACTTCTGGATTATCACTAGTGTCTACTGAAAGACACAAGTGTAGAGGAAAGAAAAAAGACATTTGGCTCTTTCCACTTCCACTTTATTATCATTACATATTAACCTTTTTGACTCCCTGATTGACTTCCTGATTGTCTTGGATTAACATAAGAAAAGGTTCTCAGAACTCACAATGAAGATAATGGATTTCATACGGTCACTTCATTATTCATCTGTGTTCTAATAGCTCATCAAATGTAGTCTGGACTTTTTCCCATTTCTCCATATTGTTGTCTACTTAGAACACAATAATTTTTCCCTGTAGGACAGTCACTTTGTGTTGTTGTGTTTGCCTGCTACTGTCTTCACTTCAACTTACTGTTGACTGCAAAGGTGGTTTTTTTTTTTTTTTATATATACTTGTATGAAGGACACCATATAAACATAAATTGTGTTGAATTACATAATAAAAAGCCTATTAGTGTGAATACCTTCTTTCAAGGTTGTCATAATGTGTCCATTTGAAAAAGAAGCTAGTTCAGTCTCATGTTAAGTGTGATCATTTAAAATGTAATATACCTGAATTGGTTTCTTTCTGCGTGTGTAATGGGGTATTCTGAACTTCGTATCAAGGGCATTTTTGCAGAATACCAATAGCTGACACTACAGCTGTAAGCCAACCTAATAAAGCATAACTTATGTTGGCTTTAACCTAACTTGATGACTAATTTTCTTAAAGAATACTCCTACAGCTGCTAAACTTCATTACTTATGAAAATATTGTAAATCATTCCTCTGTCTTTTGGTATGCCTTCTGTTCTTCTGTGGTTACTTGTCTCACTTTTGCTCTTTATCACAAGGTGGTGGAGATGGAAACCCATCTGAAATAGCACTGAACCCAGTTCTACTCCTGTAACATTCTTACGTGGTATGTAGAGACTTTGAGCTACCTAAGGCTAGGTGAGTGACAGTGGTGCCATTTTTGTATCTATCTAAAGCAGGGAAAACAATGCTTTTCCCACTGGAAAGCAAGCCACCATGACTGCCTACATCAGCAGCAATAGAATTAGGCTAAATACATACCAAGTTACAGTCCGGTTTCCTAGGGAAGCAAGGTGTATACAGACATTTGGTCTATCCAGTAGGAAGGTAGCAGACAAAGTATACAAATCCTTCAGAAACCAAGCTTTGTTGCTGTCTTTCTTCACAGAGCAACTTGTTTACTGTGAGTACCTGATAGCGAGTCTGCTGTCTGCTTGTCTTTTTATACTGCAGATAACAAAACCCACAGAACGTCTTGTCTGTTGAAGGACATTATGGTTATTAGTAATGAAATTAATAAACCCATTAAATGGATACATCCAGGGAATATTATATTCAAAGACTTACACCTGCAATAATGATTTGCGTACGTAATAAGTACGTTAAAAACATGCCTTCAGCCTATTCTAGGCACTACTCCTACACATAATCAAATCACAAGGAGCAATGTGATTATGTGTGTTCTAAAAAGATGAGTATAGTAAGAAAAATAATAGAACAACCTTTTTGTAAACCCCAAGTCAAGAATAGATATCTTTAATGATATTCTGTGCTTCTTTGCTTTTCATCTGAGGTGTTAGAAGTACTTGATATTATTTAATGTTATACTCTTCCACGGGTGAGAAAACTGAGACTTGAGACTACCCTGACATAATCAAATAACTAGGCTTCTTGCTTTGCCGTTTCCTGCTTCAACAGAAGATCACACTGTCTCCCTCGTATCATTTATAACTCTCCATGGCCAAGAAAGCCAACAGCATCCTGGGTTGTATCAGGAATAGTGTGACCAGCAGGAGTAAGGAAGTGATTGTGCCCCTGTACTCGGCACTGGTGAGGCCGCACCTCGAGTACTGTGTTCAGTTTTGGGCCCCTCAGTACAAGAAGGACACTGAGGTGCTGGAGCGTGTCCAGAGAAGGGCAACGAGGCTGGTGAAGGGTCTAGAAAACAAGTCTTATGAGGAGCGGCAGAGAGAACTGGGGTTGTTTAGTCTGGAGAAGAGGAGGCTGAGGGGAGACCTTATCGCTCTCTACAACTGCCTGAAAGGAGGTTGTAGTGAAGCGGGTGTCGGACTCTTCTCCCTAGAAACTAGTGATAGGACGAGAGGGAATGGCCTCAGGTTGTATCAGGGGAGGTTTAGATTGGACATTAGGAAGAATTTCTTTACTGAAAGAGTGGTTAGGCATTGGAACAGGCTCCCCAGAGAGGTGGTGGAGTCGTCATCCCTGGAGGCGTTCAAAAAAGGTGTAGACGTGGCACTCCAGGGCCTGGTTTAGGAGTCATGGTGGTGTTAGTTGATGGTTGGACTTGATGATCTTAGAGGTCTTTTCCAACCTTAATGATTCTATGATTCTATGATTATTTTCTATACATTTCTTATTCAGCAATGAAGTCCCTGTCTTAAACATATGTATTTGCAGTTCTAAAACTGTTTGAGGTGTTTGGAAGTGAAAGCATGCTGCAGTATAATGCTTATCTCCTCGTGCTCCCAGGCTTTCAGTGTGGAGCAAGATGTAAGAGAGATGAGTCTGCAGAATGAAAGGTTAATGTTATTTCCGTGTTGTGTATTATGAGGCTTGGCCTGTATGAAGTGGTCTTCCTAGACTCAATTACTTCTGTGTATACAGATATTTGCACAGATTCCTAGAATTTTAGAACAGAAAATTTGTATGAAATTAAATCAATCCTCTACCTTCTCTTCTTGAAAACTGTTAATTTACGTAACTTCTAGCTTTGTAGCAGTCTGTGTGACAAACACAGTTCTCTAAATAATTTGTTCCAGCTGCCTAAGATATCAAGTGTTTTTAGTTTTCTGGATTTTAAATATCAAAGCTTTTTTTACTGCAGTCTAAACAATTCCGAGAGCTTTTTTTTTTCAGATTTTCATGTATCTACAGAACAAATATGTATCTGTAGAACAAATTATTTGTTAAATGCATAATTGCAAATGGAAAAATAGATAAAATCCACAATTTTTGTGCATGGTTTTAAATCCTAGAGAATCAAACAAAAGTAATTTTACTCTTCTGAACTGAAGGTTTAATTCTGAACCTTCTTGAAGAAAAAAGAAAAAAAAGAGATGATGGGTAAATGGCAGCAAGGGAAGGAGGATTCTTTCTTGGAGCAGGTAGGAGAGCTAGTGGACAGTCTAGGATGTTCCCTATGCCTTCAAAGTGATATAAACTATTATGACTGGTATAAATGAAATGATATCAACGCTTCCTTTCAGGCATTGAGTTACTGAAAGCAGTTATGGCTTGTGGCTGTTCCCATCAGTTCCCAAGCAAAAGTGTGTTGTATTACTTCTGTGTCTGAAAACTCAGTTGGAGTGAATTCCAACAAAGGCACCTCCTGCAGATTTTGGCTAACAACCTGATGTTTGATATGAACACCTCCACATGAATTCCTAGGAAATCTTGAAATATCTATCCTGTAAGGAATGTGTATGCATCATTCTTTTCAGACTAGCAAGCCGCCTTCCTTAAGCATCATAATGACTTGGTGACCATAAAGATTTTCCCATCTATTTTCTGCAGGATTTTGTTGTTCTGATATTGCTAAAGAGTCTAGAACTTCCAAAATATCTGAACTGAAGTAGGAAATTTGAGGGGAAGTAATCTGATTTGGATTTCTTTTTCCTCACTGCAGTCCCTTCCGAATCTGTGGTGCTGTGAAGCTTGTCTTCTGCTTGTGTATCCGATTCTGGTTTAAAACTGCTGTAAACATCTTGCAGGCATTATCACCATTGGTCAGTTGTGCTACTAAGTTGTCTGTACGACAAGGAAGGAAAACCTGAAGGTGGTACAAAACTTCTTTTGTAGCCCTTTAAGAAACCTGTGTCCTGTTTTGTAAGCGGTGCCAGCCCTCTGTTGTAATTGCTTTCATTCCTGCTGCTAGCTTTGGGCAGCACTTGGACTGAATGTGATAAATCCGTCCAGTAACCAAGACTTATCTGAGGAAACCTGGTGTGGAATACTTACAGCTTCATGATCACCATACTAGCTGTCAGAAAAAGAAGAAAGCCAAACTAATATTTCAGGAGAGCAGAAGAACATTTGGGAACTCTTGCCTGGCGCCTGCTTATCAGGCATTGAGTTTCCCTAGACCAGTTCTATTCAGTGAGAAACTCAAAAGCTGGAAAGAGGCTGTGCTAATGCTGAGCGATCTGAACTCCTGCTGCCCCTGGATGCTGTCATGAGACTATAATTTTACATTTAAAAAACCCCCACCCAAACCCCAAATATCTATTTTTAGAAATATTATGGCAGGTGTTTCTTTTTTAAATTACTATTATTTTATTTGGTTTTTAGCTTGTCTCCTCTCGACAGAGTAAACATTTTACAGGTTTTATTTGCATTGGAAATTTTTATGTAGCTAAGCAATTGGTTTAGGTTTTAGAAGGAAAATAGTTTTGGCAATTGTTTAACATTCCTATGCCCAATGTGATCTGTCTTTTTTTAACAGTAAATTTATGAAGTTATGTGGACAAACTGACATGTTCCTGGCTCCTGCTAAAGATGGTGAGGGCTGGTTTATGCACAGACATTAATGGTTCCGCCTATTTCTGCACCTCTTTTCTAGTCTCTGTGAACCAGCAGCAGAAAGGACAGGGAGCTAGAGCTGCAACTGCTGTGTAGCACAGTGGACCCCTTGAGATGGAAAAATTTTCTGGTGGTTTATCCACAGAATTTTGAGAAAGTGGCTAAAAATGTGACATTGTATAAATGTGTGAGGTTAATCTTGTCTTTTCCAACACAATGTTTCTTGGCCTGGCTCTATATTTATTTTCATAGCCCCACCTCACTGACACTTAAAAGATATTAGATAATTATGAATGATATCTAATTTTGAACATATTGTATTGTTTTATTCATTTTGTGAAACTTGGAAGTTATAAGATTTTTTGGATTACTAGTTCCAGAAAAATGAGGTTTCCTTGCACTGAAAGGCTATATTCACACTCTTAGAATATAAAGCAAAACATAACTTGAATTAATAAATCTATTATAATCTCTGTAATGTCCTACATTTCGTTGCCTCTTAATAATGTTTACTGAGTGTGTTATTGATATTTACAGAATGTCTAATTCAGATTTTAGATTCCCCTTCTTTCTGCATAGAAATAAAGGTCTGGTAAGTTAGCAATCACCAAAACATCAATTCAAAATGATTTATAAATGTTAAGAGCAAGAAATTATCATTTTAACTTAGTCTGACCTTATGCATAACTCAGGGCATAAGATTTTCATCTGATAATTACTACATTAAATCTGTAATTGTGGGGAGGGGGAATAGAGGCTATTCTTCACATAAATACTTAATTCTTATATTAAAAAAAACCTTGTGGAAAGGGATCGGTTGCATTACCCTCGCTGCTGTTGCTCTGAATTCCTTTGAGCTGCTGGCTCATTCTGCACCTCTTACTACTGGCTTGAATTGTTCTCTGCTATCATCAATATTTTTTTCCATGTGGAATGATATGTAAAGTTTTATCAAAACTATCCTGCTAATACTAGGGTTTTAACTCAGTAGTTGACTATTTTCGTCTGTGGGTATGCTTATGTTACTGGTAATGTATTTCATGACTGAAAAATCTTCAGACAGTGGTGTCCAAAGAGAAGGTGGATTTGCCTTTGACACGGTTTCCCACGGCATTCTCCTGGAGAAGCTGGCAGCTCACGGCTTGGATGGGCACACTCTTCGCTGGGTAAAAAACTGGCTGGATGGCCGAGCCCAGAGAGTGGTGGTGAATGAGTTAAATCCAGTTGGCGGCCGGTCACGAGCGGTGTTCCCCAGGGCTCAGTTCTGAGGCCGGTTTTTTTCAATGTCTTCATCAATGATCCGGATGAGGGGGATTGAGTGCACCCTCAGCAAGTTTGCAGATGATACCAAGCTGGGCAGGAGTGTCGATCTGCTTGAGGGAAGGAAGGCCCTGCAGAGGGATCTGGATAGGCTGGATCGATGGGCCGAGGCCAACTGTATGAGGTTTAACAAGGCCAAGTGCCGGGTCCTGCACTTTGGTCACAACAACCCCATGCAACGGTACAGGCTTGGGGAAGAGTGGCTGGAGAGCTGCCCAGCGGAAAAGGACCTGGGGGTGCTGGTCGACAGCCGGCTGAACGTGAGCCGGCAGTGTGCCCAGATGGCCAAAAAGGCCAACAGCATCCTGGCTTGTATCAGGAATAGTGTGACCAGCAGGAGTAGGGAAGTGATTGTGCCCCTGTACTCGGCACTGGTGAGGCCGCACCTCGAGTACTGTGTTCAGTTTTGGGCCCCTCAGCACAAGAAAGACATTGAGGTGCTGGAGTGTGTCCAGAGGAGGGCAACGAAGCTGGTGAAGGGTCTAGAAAACAAGTCTTACGAGGAGTGACTGAGGAAACTGGGATTGTTTAGTCTGGAGAAGAGGAGGCTGAGGGGAGACCTTATCGCTCTCTACAACTGCCTGAAAGGAGGTTGTAGTGAAGCGGGTGTCGGACTCTTCTCCCTAGAAACTAGTGATAGGACGAGAGGGAATGGCCTCAGGTTGTATCAGGGGAGGTTTAGATTAGACATCAGGAAGAATTTCTTTACCGAAAGAGTGGTCAGGCATTGGAACAGGCTCCCCAGAGAGGTGGTGGAGTCGTCATCCCTGGAGGCGTTCAAAAAAGGTGTAGACGTGGCACTCCAGGGCCTGGTTTAGGAGTCATGGTGGTGTTAGTTGACTTTGCAGGGAGGTTTTATGTGTTTTCTCACTTAAACATGTGAAGTTTCATATATAATATGCTTTTTATATATATATCGTTATTTTTCTTTCTTGTCAAGGGATAGATTTGTCTAGCAGTAGACCAGAAAAGAGCTATCAGTATTGTCTTTTCTTGTCCTTTTGCTTTATATATGAGATAACATCTGCCTCACCTGAGAGGTACATTGATAAATATTCTATTAACATTTTTAATGTTTTTAGAGCTCTTGAGGTGAAACTTGCAGTGGATGTTTCATAAACATTGTTGTAAATACTTTCTAACAGCTCTTCCTCCACTGTGCTGTTTTAATTGCTTCCTTTTCGCTCCTTGAATTTAAAGAGTGAAGAAAGTTTCACCGAGTTAAATATTTGTGAGGAGTCTGCAATTGATTTTATAGAACTAGGGAAGGCAACTCCACTGAGAACCATACAACATATGAACAGTACCAGAAACTCCTTTTATGAATGATGACATTTGACATTGATATTTGTCAGGTGACATGAAGAAATGTTGGAAAAAACACAAATATGGAAAAGGATATGAGACCATAATTTACTCAGTAATTTTTTAAAGAAATAAACTTTAAAATGAAACATGGAAATTATTTGAAGTAGCATCTGTTTAGTAATATCCCTTATCAGAGATGAGCAAGTTCTGCTTGGCATAGCACATGCACAAGACACATGCTCATAGAAAAGCCTGAGTCAGTTATGAGACTAAAAGTTTATTAAAATTAATATTCAGTCTGTATCAATCTTTTATCAGCACCTAAATTAATTCAGAATTTTGTTTTGCTTTCATAACTTATATACCTTTCAGAATACTCATAAGGTCTAGGAATTGCAGTCCATTGAAAGTGAAGAGGAATTTAGTTTCTAAGTCAGTTTGGTCCTTTAACCCAATCTTTCCCTTATCCCTTTTAAATGCTAATGCAAAGCTTAATCCAAACTTCAGTGAAAGCAAAATAAGGTTTTTATTTGACTAATTTATTGGGCCCTTTATTGTGGTTTATTTTGCAAGGCAGACAGGCCAACAAAGAGCTAACATGCTTGTGTATTTGTATGTATTGTCTGATATCCGAGATGAAGAGTGAATGGGAGAAAAGGAACAGAGTAGGATAAGCAACATCTCTGCCATCCACACCTGTTCTGAAAGGCAATTTACAGGCACTTTTCTTGCTTGGTGATGAAAAAGTAGTTGTCAGTCAATGTAACTTCTACCACCATTGTTCCACCGAAGTGAGAAGGGGAAGAGTCATCCTGACACTGTTTATCAGGCTTGCTCAAATACTTCGGATGCTGTCACAGCAGGAAGTTTGGAAACCCTTTTTTCCATAAGTTGCCCAAGACAGCGTAGCTCTCCGTTAACCAAGCTGAATCAGAATCTACTTTATTAGTTTATTTGAGCAAAATTATTTGATGCTTTTCTCCTCAACATCTAAAAGCAAATTAGGAATATTTCTTACATTTTGTCTCATATCCAAGAAGATTGTATGCACTGTTAATCACTCTTACTTTACATAGAAGTAAACAGAAACACACAGAGGTGTAAAAACCAGATTTTCAAGAAGCAAGATTTAATTCTGAGCACCCCTGCTTTTTGATTAGTAGGATGAGTTTATTCCATCCTAGATTATATTTTTTTTTTTTCTTGGATTGTTGCAGTGTATTATAGTGGGTCACGGAAAGCAACAGAGAAGTGATTGCAAGGGGGAAAGTGGGAAAATAGTGGTTTCGTGGTAAGAGAAGATACTAGCTTTTTGGGGTCCTTTATTCAGAGTCTAAGAAAGCCTTTATCTGACTAAATCAGGGATTAGAAATAAATCGTAAATACCAAGATGTTTGTACAAGGAGAACTGAGGAAAATGATGTGATTAGACAGTTGAGGGAGCAGTGTAAACTCTACAGGTTGCAGAGGTTATGGCAAGTCAATAGAGAACTTACATACATCAGGATCCTCATTTCAAAGATTATTCAAAACTTTGTAAGCTAGATGTACTGTTTATTCATTTATTTATTTACATGCTTCTTTTTCTTGCAAATGCTTTTAATAAGTAATATTTGGTCTAAAAACTAAAAAGATGTTTGGTTGCTGGGGTCCCACTGGCATTTTTCGGAAAAGGATAGAATTGCATTCCAGTCTGCCATAGAAATTTTGGTTGATAAGTGAAAAAACTATGAAGAGGATTGTGTCCGAGAGTGGGAGAATCCTGTGACTGCATCCTAAGCTACACAACAGTTTGAAGCAAGGATTCAGATAGGGGATCAACTTGAAGCAAGGAGGACAGGTGAGATAGCCAGGAATGCTGGGTGTATGGCTGGCAGAAGAACTTCACCTGGAAAACTTTGCACAGAATGAAGCTGTTGAGTTTTCTCCCTGGAAGCGCTTACTATTTTATTCTAATTTGTCCACATTATATTTGATATTCCATTTAAATCCAAAGTAGTTAATAAAAGTTCTTAATATGATGGCGCTAGTACAGTAGCAGAGCTGATATTCAATAGGATGGACACATCTATAAAAAATCATTTTTATTTCTTTACTGTACTCTTAGGGGAGGAGGTTGCTAGCTTTTAGCATAAGGTATCTTCAGTCAAGTCGCTTTTTTTGGTCTCTGTTACTGGCGTTGAAACTTATGACTTCTAGATACATAACACTTCAAAAAACCTCTGAAATACATATTACACTGTGTATTAAATGCATTCACATTTTCTTTAGATGATGTTTGCAAGTAATAACAAAATAGCTTTCCTCATTTTTTTAGTGGTCTTTTATGTTTTAGTATTTTCATTGTATGTATATGAAGTCAGAGGGACTAGTTCAGAAAGATGCTATTAATTGTAAGAGTAACAGAATGGTATAATTAATGGCCTGCTTGTACGTACTTCCAGCCTTTATACTAATTGCTTATATGTCCTAGAAAAGTGCTGAGAATGCAAAGACCTTCCCCTTTATAATTTGAAAAATTCTTATGATGATGCTTATTCATTTGTCAGGGAAAACCGAGCAGGATGACAGCTGCATCCTATTCTCAGATGCTGAACCTAAGTTCAGAAAGCTATTTCTACATGTTATCGTTATGTTAGATGTATCCTTGCAAGCAGGAGAATGGGGGGGAAGTAGAATTCTCCATCCTGAAATCTAAATCAGCTAGAAGTTTTGAGTGGGAGGAAGAAGAGGAGATTATGTCAAGTGAGACTAAAAGGGACACAGAGTGATCAAAACCTAGTCTCATATCAGCACCATTTTAACTAGAGACAAGATCAGTGTCATTGCTTGCATGGATGCAGCATTGCAGTGCAGGCGTGGAATAGAAGTGTAAGCTCTCATCTGTGACTATTTAATGGCTCTTTGCAGTTCCTATTCAAGTAGATTTAACTTTTTAAAGCTGAGAAACACTGATGGAAATAATAGCCTATGTCACTGTTGAGTAAGGAAAAAAAAGAGGATTAGAAGATAGGCAACCAGAGGTGGAGGATAAACTAGTAATGCTGCTATGTAAATGTGCCCAGTGCATTCATTTTAGTAAAATCTCTGTTTCCATGAAATGAGGAAAATGTAGATTGTTCTGTTTCATACTGCTGCTTCTCATCATCATACTGACATTTTGTACAATGACAGGGTGATGCTCCAAGTGGATGTGATGATAGAGAAGTTGCTGCGCTCAGCATTGGCAATAGGAATCCTGTTAAGCACTTAGGAGTGTTTAAATTTGCTCTGGTACAGCTGCATCTGCCAAGATAAGCATTACCTACCTTTGGTTTTATCACTGAGCTTGACCCAATCAGTTTTGAAAACACTGGCAAGATTTGGCTAGGGAAGGTGCAGGGAAATTCGGGAAAGAAGCAGGGAAGTAGTTTCTCCTGATCACTAAAAATTTAGCTTTAGGAGTATTTCATGACCAGACTGAATAGGCTGTAATTTTTGTCTTAATGCGTTATATTTGGTGTCTTGGATTATACTGAAAGCAGTTTTGAAAGAAGAAGCTTCAATGATTATAGACTTGACCTGAAGTAGAAGAGTTTTGGTTTTGGTGCTGTTGGGACTGGGGAAGCGGGGGAGGCATTTGGGATTGTTTTGGTTTTTTTTTTCTCCCAGGAGTTTATTGAATGGGGGGTTTTCCTTGTGACTAAAGGCTACTAGTTTAAGTTAAATTATTTCTGCTTATGTTTGGAAACTGTTACGTTGTGTAGTTAGTTACACTCTGTTAGGTTGTTTGGCTTTGTGTTGGTAAAGTGTTTTTTTCTTTCTTTTTTTTTTCTCCCTTGATTCATTCCTTTCATGTAAATGCCAACCTGCAAAAAATTAGTAGCAGTCAACAGAGACTGTCATTTAGCTCAATGAGTAGAAAGTTCTGTTTCTGAGGCATAAGCATCTATGTTCTCTGCTGCTTCTTGTGTTGGTCGCCAGAGTGCACCTGGTGTGCAGGACAGTAACAACACACAGTGGTGGATACCAATTACTCTGTTACAGTGCCTTCTCCTAACACTGCAGCCTGTGTAAGTGCTGTGAAAAAAAAAAAAAATTACACCTGGTTGAAGACTTGCTAGAGCTTGACTTTTTGCTCTTTCTGATAGCAGGTGGAAAAATCTGACAACTTCTTCGCAGGAGTTTTAATGATTTTGCTGTAGAGGAGAAAAATAGTTTTCAACAGTCAATGGGGGTGTTTATTTAAACTATCCCGAACTGTCACTTATTCAGCCACATAACAGGGTTGTTGAGGATGAATTGACAGAACTGTGAATCAAGATTTCCTGCCCACCTGCTTTCCTCCCTTGTCAGCCTTGTCAAATTTCTCTTACTGAAATCAAGGAATGCTAAGTTCTTTAAAAGAAGTGATACCTTCTCTGTGAGCACAGTTCCTTTTTCTTCCTGCCTCATAAATATTTAAAAAGTGTTAATCTTGTTTGTTACCTGACTGATAAGCACTGGGCAAAAAATCTGTCAATGCAGTTTCATTGTTGAACTTATATCAGAGCTTTTTGAACGTCATTACAGTTACTGGGTAGAATTTTAAAAAATACCCAAATGACTTTGGAACAGATTCACCATTTGTACTCGTTAGTAACACCATTATTAATACACACATAACTCAGAGTACATGCAGTTACAGTTTACACTTATTTTGTGTATTTGTGATATATTCCAATAGCAGTTATTTATATTGCAGAATAATGCACGAAATATGACTCCAAGACTTCATGTCATGGTTTTGGATGTTGTCATACTCTGAGGCAATGGCGTGCAGATTCTGTCAGCTTTACTTAATCCTGTAAACAGGATGCTTAACATGAACATAATTAAAAAAAGGAGCAGTATGTAGTCTATGCAATAATTTGGCATTTCTATGTTTGCTGCTATTATTGTGAGGGATTATTATTTTTATTCATTTTATTTTTTCCCCAGTGAGCTGTTCATTTTTGACTAGGAATACTACATAATTAGACAATTGTCAGAGGAAAATGGAACCTGTTTAGTAGCAAAGTTTATTTGGACCTTTAGGCATTAGGAAATCAGCGGTCTTCAGTGATTGTCTTAAACTTTTAACATCTTTTTGGCAGTAGTGAGGTGTAGTTAATGATACTACTTCTTTAGTTTCTGGGTTTGCTATTAATGGATCAGATGCCCACCTTTCAGAATTTCAGTTGCTACACTGTGTAAAGGTTCAGGTTGCACAAAGCTGATCTGTTATAAATGATGCACCAAATTAAGGAACTCTTCAGACTCTTTGGCTTTGGGTCCTTTTGGAAGAATATATTTCAGATTTTCACGCTGCTAGATTGTTGGTGTCTCTTTCCCCTTTTTTTCTTTAGACACAAGAATTTGAGAAACAGGAATGATGCCCTTTGAACAATTAATTGATAAATTGTAACCTTTTTTTTTTCCTTAGCTCTTCCTGTATCCCGTTCTCTATAATAGATGTTACTACAGATTTCTCTACCTCATAGGGTGCCCCCATCACTGCCAGCACCAGGATTATAGGATGCACCAGGCTGACAGAGGGGAGAAGGGGAACTGCAGAGGCAGAAGGGAGAGGGCAGGGCAGGTGAGATAAGTGGAAGTAGCCTGTGGGACAAATGGGGAGATGATGAGTTTTACATTTTACATCCTCACAGAAACTGTTTGTGGTCATCTTGGAGAGTACTGTCTGCTTCACCCCCAAACCCTGAGAATTACTAAACTAGAAATATATATGAAGAATAAGTAGGGAGTGGTTGAGAGGGAATAGTTGTATGTAAATATTTGGAGTTCTACTGGAAGAATCAGAGAGAAAAAGACAACCAGAATGGAAAAAAGAGTATGACTGTAGTGGAGGGGCAGTTGGAAAGAAATACTCCTTCTCGGGAATGATTGGAGTCCATTGAAAAAAAAAAAAAAAAAAAAANNNNAATAATGGGAACCAAAAAAAAAAAAAAAAAAAAAAAAAAAAAAGAAACCACCAGACAGAAGACAGTTTTGGAACCGCTGCCAAATGTTTATATACATTTGTGAATCCTTCAAGACTTAAAACAGATTTTCTCTGTGGAGGCTACGGTGTTAAATTAGTTAGGTCAGCCTATGCTACCTGGAAGCAGGAGGTATGATACCAGGGTAAAATTACCTTTAGGCATGTGTTTTCTCTGTACCAGTAGGACAGCTTGCAGTTTCTAATCTTAAGAATTAAGAGTTTGTCAGTCTTCGTGGGCTTGGAGTCTGCATATGTAAATTTATGAATATTTAAAAAATAATTAATGAACTGCACTGAACTGTTTCATTTCTTATTTATCAGAATCCACCATCTCTCCTGGAGAAATAGTATACTGAAACTGAAATATAGTAACTCACCATTCTAAGTAGTCTGATAGATTACATGGACACCATGCCAGACTGACATTCCCAGTCTTTATTGCATTTGGTTTAATACTTTTAAACTTTGTTATAATAAGTTTGGCTGGAAAAATTGGAACTACAGATGTGCATCTATACAGCTCAAATAGTATGGCTGCCTTCCAGCATGGGCTGCTTTTTTCAGCCTGAAAGAAAAACTGAACGAGGGAAACTAATAATTGCATTGCAGCAGGAGTCGGATACTGACTGCAGGATCAATGGTTTAGATTGGCAGTGATCCACTGTAGTGACAGAAGGTGTCTGTAATAAAATCCAGTCTGTGAAACTAAACCAGATGATACGGGTACACATACAACTATCCATTAGTGATTGAGGGTGCCATCCCTCTTAAAATATTGCAGAACCAACCCTTGCAATCACATTTACAGTCTATTGTAGTGGTGATAGTCAGTTGTCAAGCCTTGTGCTTTAGCTGCTCATGAGCAAGACATATTTTGTATAACGTAACCCTTGGAAATAAGTGTCGCTTGCTGCTCTAACAGTGCTATTTTTGCCGTCTTATTCTGACAACAGTAGCAACTTCCCAAGGGCAGGCTGCTAGATAAATCTGAAGAAAAATATAAATATGGGCTTCCAAAATAAGTATTTGTTTGAGTTTTAGCATCAAACACTGTGCATATCAGACCCACACTTAGGATCTCTGTCTGCCTGTCTTCACATTACTTCTACTCGTTTGGCTACAGGCCCTGAAAAGTAATTGCTGATAAGAAATGTTATTCAGGACAGATAGAAATGTTAATGATTATGTCTGTGTTATACCTGAGATTATATAATAGTCTGTGCCTTACAAGGGCTAATTATATAATTAGACTCTGTGATATGGATGTAATACAGAAATCATAAAGCCCAAGCTAAAGGAAGGAACTTTGATGTATACGTTTCCATAGAACTTGTTATCTTGGATACTGTTCGAGCACTTAAAGTTGCAAAAAAGTAGAAATGCAGGATGCTTTTTCAATGCCTGTTCTGTCAATAGATAATTTTTTTCAATATTTCATCCTGCCTACTCTCCTAAATGCCATATTCATCTGTTTGAGATTTCCTTTTACATATTTACAATAACTGACTCAAACAGGACCCAACTTTTATGACATAAAGCCAAACAAAATATTCCTAATTCTGAATGAAAATCTGTTTTCCTGCATGTTAGTATTATGCTGAACAACACGTATAACAACCAAGAATTTGGTGATATAAGTTCTTAGATTGCTATAATAGCTTATAAACTGCTGACTGCTAAAAGCTAGGGAGGAGAAAAACTGCGTTATCTCTACCTGTTTTGTCCCTTTTCCCTAAGCTTCACCTTCAGTTTGCTGCCAGAGACAGGATATTGGGCTATTTCTGTTGATCTTTGGTCTGAACCATAACAGCCATTCTTTTTACTTTATTCTTTAGCTCTACAGGTCTTTCAAATAAAGAAGCATCACTTCCATGTTGCATAGTGGAAATAACAATTCATGACACCAAGTTTAGCAAAAATATGTTTGTTAACGTCTCCCGGAAGAATATAATAGATAATATTTTATTTTATTGGATAACATTAATAGAGGATAGAGTCTAGACTTGGTGAAGTATTTTGAAAACCTGATGATGGGCCTTTTGTTTATTTTTTTTAAGTGTAAACTAGGAGTAACTCTAGTTCACTCATGGTGTTAACCCTTCAAGGCTTGCTTAGGAAAAACGACAGGTGAAATGACTACATATGTACATGATCACATCTAATATATAGCATGCAGTGGCAGTGACTCTTTAGGGTTAGGGTGAATCCATCCTATAATGAAATTTTGCTGTGTAAAAGCTCTACTGCACTTATATTTTATGTAGACCCATAGAAGAGATTTCAACTCCTTATCCTGATCCTTCATTTCCTCTGAAGAGTGTGCCTACTGCTAAATCCCTTTTAAATCTGAGTATTAGATTTAAGTGAACTCTAGGGCTTTTGTGTTTAATGGGAACTTCACCTTACACAGGAGTAGTCATTGGATTCCCAGTAGATATCTCAGTGACTTCACCTAAGTGAACCAGTAAGAGAATGGCAGGAATCCTCTTCCATTCTGATCCCTTTGTGTGAATTTCCTCATGCTTTGAAGTCTCTGTGCCAGGGAATATCTGCAGACAGAAACTGCTGTGAATAAGGTCCTGATGCTTCCTCTTCTGGTTTCAGTTATTTCATTAAATGGAAGAGGACCATCAACTCTTCAATGTTTGGAAGAAAGACTTTTATCTTGCATTTGAAACTGTTACTGTGCAATCATTGCTTTTAGGCAGAAGGGTAGAATCAATTTTTGTTGCCCATTAAGGTTTTTAAACTTTTTAATATTACTGTCTGTATGGCAAATAGTTAAGTAAAAGCTTTTATACAAATGCTTCAGATTTGCCTAGGGAAAATAGTAGCTGTCCTGAAAATAAGGGTAGCATTCTAGAACTGCAGGCGTCTGATGTTCTGCAGATATCAGTGAATAACAAAATTAATCCAATAATATGCAGTTCCTTAAAGAGAGAAGATGTAATAGATCTTATTTGCTGAATTAATTGATTTTACATGTAAATGTAATCCTTTTCTAAAGACAGATTTGTTCCTAAGAATACAATTTGAAGTAATAAGGTTGCCTAAATCTGATGGTTCTTCTACCTCATGTTTGAAAGCTTCAAAGATGAAAGAGAAATTAATGATCATTTTGCAGTCAAGTTTAAATAATTTATTTGCTTGCTTACTATTCAAAGCATACTAATAAAGTGAAATATCTATCACAGTGAAGATTTCACAGTCAAAAATATTAATGTGGCTAGGAAATATAACTTACTGAGCTAATTTTTGATCATCCCATTCAGATGTTATTGTTGGTGTTGTGGATACTGTATTGCTGTATAATTTTCCAGAGTGTGCAGTGCATTCATATTGTTTACTCATTTGCTGTGCAAATAGACATACGGCATAAGATCTTTGATGTGGATTGGAAAGGAGGTATAGATGAAGAATTATAGACCAGAGCAAGAATTTTTCAGTAGTTCCATTACTGCAGATAGAAAAAGCTTCATGCATGTCAAAGCTATAAACAATACAATCTTGTCTATCCAAGGGGACTGCATGTTGGATGTCATATTGGAATCAGTAACAGAACTTGCATGCTCTTCATGAGGGACAAGATTATACTCCATAAAGCCACATGAGTTTTAATTACGGGGGAATCTTTCCATGAAAAATAATGCAGTACAGGTTAAATATTCTAAATTCAAAACAAGAATTCTTCTCTGTTTAATGCTATTTTTTTTTTTTTTTTTTTTTTAAATCAAGAAACACTTGGTTTTTTTAGTACTAGGAGGTCAAACCTCTCTCCTGAAAGAGGTATTTGAAGGGCTAGCACACTATATATGTAGCTACTGTAGCTAGTGATATGCCAAAAACATAGGTGCTAATATTATACTTTCATAAAGTATAATATTCATAAGCATAAAATATGTTCAATGATGTATCATTACAGATTCCATTTTAAACACTTGAATATGAAATTTCCTCCCATTTTGATGGAAGTTGTGACACTGCACAGTTGAATTATTTTAGTCAGAGCATGGATGAAAATGTTGACACAATTTAATAACTTCTTAGCCTTGAGGAAAACATAGTGGGAGTGTGATAATGAAAATGTTAAGTCTGATTTGTTCAGAAGTGACACTGTGATTGGCAAGATGAATGACTGGTTGCTTTGCTAGATGAGGGTTTTCTTATGAAAAGCTGCTTAAGATGGCAAGTTGGTGTCCATCATATACAAGGGCACTTTCATATTTTAGATACTGTTTACCATTATATTAACAGATAATGTTCATGCTGAGCAGGAGAGAGTTTATTAGATGAAAACGAAGAGCAAGAAGAGTTAATTTTCTGCAGCAAGATACATACGCTACCATTGTTTCAGACACTTGGGGTGAAATAAGTGAGAAAATCTTGTACTAGAAGGAACAGACAAGATTTCAAAGGAAGTATCAGGAAGTAGGGATGCATTCAACAAATCTGAAAATACCTTAGAAATCAGTCCCTAAAGCTACCTTTTCAAAGGTGGTTGGGATCATCTTTTGAATGGATCAATCTATTTGTAAATATGTTGATTTGTAAATCTGGATTATAAGCTTCACTGAAAACAAATAATTTTTGCAAGTCCTTAGTCTCCTCAGGAAACTAATGAACCCAGGTATTACCACTGCATCCTGATTGTAATCAGGTTGATATTGTGTTAATTATAGTATAGTGGACAACTGTTTTATTATTTGAGATATTGTAATAATACTTGATAAAAACAGTAGTAATAAAATTGGCTACTGATGGTTTTAATGCCTTCCAGAGGATGGCATTAGAATTGTAAAACTGTTTCCAACTAAAACGCTGCAGTATGCAGTACAGAATGACTGTTATTTTCCCCAATATGTTTGTTGTTTACAGTGTCTGCCTCTAAGCTCACCCATTATTCATAGAGTTGAAAGCTAAAGTTTACAGTACAGTTCATGTAGAGTGTTATTCTCTACATGATATTGGTTCTAAATTCATAGTGTAAGAATATGGTAGAAATATTTCATGTTCTTAATGAGTATGACCAGAATAAATCTGTAGCTTTATCACCAGTTTTATTTTTCTTGAACTTTTGGAATAAACGGCTGAATTTAAAAGTATTTTTAGGAACCTTCTTAATACAATTTTTTTATAGTTATTATTGATTCCATTCTTTAATTGGAGATGTGAGCTGCTGCAATTCCACAGCATGAACACTTTCCTTATTAGAACATTAAGCAAGTCTTCTGCACTCTTGAGGTTTAGAAATAACAGTGGCTCTTCGCATTCACAGAAGGAAATTTTGCGAGGTTGTGGATAACGGTATCGTATCTCTCTGGCATAATTCTCAATTACTTCAGAGATAGGCTTCCTTTCTTAATTACTTGTTAGAATATTTAGGAATTGTAAGATCTCTTCAGGAGTATGAAACAAAATTTGTTTTCTTTCTCCCTCAGATTTTTTTTTCTTTTTAATGTATGGTGGCTACACATGAAAACTATAAATTTGCAAAATAAATCTGAAAGAAATTAATGCTTCATTAAAGCCCATATCATAAATTCACTTCTAATTGTTTAGATGAAACAGTATTTTAATTTGCAGTAATCACAGGAATATTTGTTACAGTTGTATTCAAATTTAAATATCTACATTTATTTTTAAGTTATTGTTATGGAAATAATATTGTGCTGGTTTTGGCTGGGATAGAGTTAATTTTCTTCGTGGTAGCTAATATGGGGCTATTTTTCAGATTTGTGCTAAAAACAGTGTTGTTAATGTGGAGATGTTTTAGTTGTTGCTAAGTAGTGCTTACACTAGTCAAGGACTTTTTCAGCTTCCCATGCTCTGCCAGGTGCACAAGAAGGTGGGAGGGGACACAGCTGGGACAGCTGACCCCAACTCACCAAAGGGATATTCCACACCATATGGCGTCATGCTCAGCATATAAAGCTGGGGGAAGAAGGAGGAAGGGGAGGGACATTCGGAGTGATGGCGTTTGTCTTCCCAAGTAACCGTTACACATGACGGAGCCCTGCTTTCCTGGAGATGGCTGAACACCTGCCTGCTGATGGGAAGCAGTGAATGAATTCCTTGTTTTGTTTTGCCTGCGTGTGCAGCTTTTGCTTTACCTATTAAACTGTCTTTATCTCAACCCATGAGTTTTCTCACTTTTACTCTTCTGATTCTCTCCCCCATCCCACCGTGGGGGAGGGAGTGAGTGGCTGTGTGGTGTTTAGCTGCCTGCCGGGTTAAACCACAACAAATACAGCACATGCTACGTTACATATTCAACTCAAATATGGATAAATCTGGAACTACCGTATTTGATGGGAAGCTGAATGCCCATGTACCTTCTCAATCATTATTCTTTTGTTGTTTATATTAATTTAATTTTACTTTTCCAGTAATTAGCCCTGGTTTGTGCAAAGACTTGACCATGTGTGAATCAGTAAAAGTTAGTCACTTAAATTAGTGGCCCAAACAATGAAAAAAAAATTCAGCTTTTCCAAGAAAGTGACAGGTTTCACCCATGGGTGTACTGCTAGAGATGTTCTTAAGCCTCTGTAGGCTCGGGTGCACGGTTTGTAAACTAGGAAGTGTATGAGTAGCTCTGAAATACTTAGAGTTAAATATTCAGTTATTTTTAAGCAAATTCATTTCACATGATGGGATGTTTAGCTCTAAGTTTTTCCATAATGTTAGAAGTAAGAGAAAATTAATTAGTTTTTCTGAAAACGTTTTAGAATCAAATTTTCTGGTAAAAGATGTTAGACCAGCACAGAGTCCCATTATCAAAATGTCTGCATGCAGATGTGTTTCAGGGTTTAAGCCATTTCAGATGTTGGTGTCAACGGGAAAACATTGCAATTTGATTCAATATGGTCGGTACAGAAATAACGTGCTGGCTCACAAAGTTCTATCTCACATAACATAAATTTGAGATGTGAATAAACGATGCCATTTTTTGCATAAATCAAGGCCAGAGTTTTTGAGGTATGTAGAAAATTTGCCTGGAAAGGCAGATTGGGCAGGCCATCGGAAGGAACTGTTAAAAATTACAGCCAACGTTTGGGCAGTTGATTCTGCATAACAGTACTATGCTGCAGGGAAAAGTGAAACAAGCTTTCAGCCTGATTCTAATTGTCCCTGATCAGAATCTGGTTGACCGATTGGAGTCAGCACGGAGGCACAGCATGCACTGCTCACTCAGTCAGCCAACACGTGTGCTTTACCTGAATGATCACCCATGGCAGAAGTGCGCAGCCTGCTGCTGATGGCTGGGCAGTGATGGACGCGCTACCTGATCAAATAATACGTTTTACACTCATGAGGACTCAGCAGTATTACAGTCAGTGTCACTGGTTGCCAGACAAAACGAGCGTCAATGTACAGCACTCTAGCAATCACTGCTGTGCAGTGTGCTTGGTCGCTGTTAATTGTGACTAATGTACGGTGCTGTCTCAGCCTAACTAAAAAGCATCTTTTAGTTCATGGTATTCGGTAACAGTTGTTACCTCTACAATTTACTAGTCTTGGGTTAGGTTGAAAAGGCTGATCTTCTGATACGTGCGTTTGATTTTAATTACATTTTACAGTTCCAGGTGCTATGGAATTTGTGATAGCCTGTCTGAAGACTAAATTATGCCATTCTGTTTCATGCCAACTATATAATAGTTTCTATTCAGTAGGAGTTCAAGTTGTCCCATTAATAGCAAGAAGCTCACTTTCAAAGTAATGCGGAATAAGGGTATAATAAGTTGGATCTGAGAGATCAGTTCAAATGTTTTCACCGAGTAAGTTAACAATAAGAAGTCATTAGAGGGTGTTTGAGAAGAAGACAAATGTGGAAGGTAAAATCAGACAAATTGCCTGAATTTCTGAAACAGTAACTCTTGAGAACCTCTTTTGATCATACCTACCTGAAATGGTTTGGTAAGATATGACATGACTACTCATTATTTAAAGAACATACCTTTACATTAGTAAATAAAAACTGCAGTGCAAAAGAAGCATCAGTGAAGGAATGCATTTACTGAAAAGGAGGAAGAATACTTTGTAAATAATGGTTTTTAACTTTTTTTCAAGATAAAGCACATGCACACTTTCACTGAGTTCAAGGTTGTATTGTGTAACATGCATGGGAAAATACATGAATACATGTTTCTGAAATTAAACATGCATGCCTAATATTATGTGATTATGCTTCTGCAGTTTGGCGAGGAAGCTGAGTTAAAACAAATCTTTCTGGTGACCAGAAAAAAAAAAAAGCAATTGTTTAATTGAGATTCTAGCTGAATAGAATGTTCTTCTGCTTGACAAAATATTGTGCAGTAGGGAAATTAAATATAGGCAGTGAAGAAGTTATTTTTCAGTGGAGATGCTGTAAAGATCTTTGACCTGATACTGAGCATAACTGTTAGTACAAAGCACTAGTGATCACCTGGGATCTGAAAGGCTGCATTTGTGTGGCACTGAACCTGTTCTAGTAAGTCCTGGCTTTCCATGAGCTAGCTTGCAGTTACTGTGCTTCGTGCTGCTTTCGTTTTACGACAGACATGCACGTTACTGCTATAGATATCTCTGCATGATGGTTTAGACATGGGCTTTATCTTTTTTTCCAGACCTCTGGAGTTAGTTTGAAAAGGAGAAGGAAAACTATCCATCTAGTGTATCTTAAGCATTAAATCTTTAGTTTTCAGCACATCTAGAACTGTGAAATTTTGTTTAAAAATTAAATGTAGTCCAAAAGGTATTGTTCAGCTCCATGGTATCTGAAGCTGTCATTTATCATTTAATAAAGGTACTGTGGAGACATTACTGTAGAGAAGAATGTTAAAGACAGCTTTTGCTATGAACATATTTAAATAATGTTGAAGAAAGGTTTTATCTATTAAGCCATTATTGTGCTTGGTGATGAAAGTAATGAATGTATTAATGGGATTAAAAAAGCTAATATCATTCTTTGAAGGTGATGCAAAGCATAATTACAGCTAGGGAGTTAAAGGATGAATAAAACTGGTGATTTGGAAAATTAGTCAATAAAGAATGTTTTTTTAATATCTAAAGATTTATACTAATACCTGTTTTTTTGGTGTAAAGAATAAATACAAGTAATTTCACTTATTTATTGCACTTGTTCTAAAATTAAAATCTTTGGAATTAATTTGTTCAGCAATATAGCAGGGTGTCTTTTGGCATTCTACTTTTCTTTCTTTTTTTAAAGTCACAATTATTGGGAAAGTTAAAAAATTCTTGAACATGCATGAAAAAACACATTTTGCAGGAGAGGATTTTAATTTGGGATATTCCTCTTCTTCCACAAAAGGGTGTAGTTCATTATTCTCTTTCTACAGAATTTTGTGGTTCAGAAGATTAAAATTTCAGCCCACTTGAATCAGGCCAGCATTATTATAACTGATAATCAGCACTATTTGTGGTGGCCATTCACTGATCTCTATTCAAATTTGTGGTAATTAACACGAGAACTTTGTTTACGCAGCTAGTGTTTGCTCCTTTTTCCCAAAGCCGTGGCTTCCTCCTGTTGTGGAAGATGCTTCTATTGCTCCTGGACTTGAGAGGTGGTCAGTGCTATCTACTGCTTCTTCCCTACAACATATCTTCCCNCCCCAATCATCTAATGAGTCATTATACATAGTGAGAAATGGGTAAAGGAGTCTTCTGGCTTATTTTACTTAAATACAGTTAGCTGCTGAAAAGACGAGATGTGCTTACTGTGTAGTTATCTGGGGTAGGAAATCCATTTTAACCAAGATTCAGAGTATCTCTTTTGTTAAGCAACGCTTGATTGATACCTCTTTAGCCACATCACACTGCTTTTGTCACTCCCTGGCTAAGGTTTTAGGATTTCCAAGAGTTTATTGTATACTACTTAGCACTGTGCTGAGCTGTGCATTGTGCCCTAATGTGTCCTATGTCATTCTTTATTCTGGGACATGTTGAGCTTTGCAGAATGTGTATGAGGATAGAGAGCAAATTTTGTAGCAGGACCCTATCAGAGACAGCACTGGTTTATAAGATTGGCACGAGGAACACGAAAGTATACTTCTTAACCTGCTGATTTAAGTTTACCAAATGGAGAAAGGAAAGTGCTCACATAATTAATTTGTAAGGGGAAATATATATGGGAACTCAACGAGGAATAACATGAATAGCCTCCACCCCATGTATCTGCTTCTCTGTTGTTTTGAGATTTGATTAGAAGCTTTGATTGAAGCCTTCCGTCTTTCTGTTATTTAAGTGTGAAGACACTGGTGTACTGTGTGACTGAATACTCCATTTAAAAAGAAGCACGGGTAGTTAACCTGCCATTACATCAAGGCTACAGGTGTTGTGAAAAATTTATACCAAACCAAAGCTAAAGCCATCAGTACAATGCCACTGGCAAAGAAACTTCATGTTGCTTACTCCTGTTCTGCAACTGCACAGAGTCAGAGTCGATTATGCACGCTTACTCATCCACACTCACTGTAGAGTGTTTACAATCTGGTAGGGTGACTTTGAGGATAGAAAGAAGAGTAGGAGGAAGGACCGAAAAATTTGATTATTTTGCTCAAAGCTAAGTTCAGTACTGAGAATACGTATTCAAAATGACAGCAGGGAAGAATATATAATTGTGATTCCAGCTGTGAGATACCTGACTGGTACATTTCAGTGTTTAGGGCTGGTAGCTATCATTGACTTGAAGTATCTCATTTATTGTGGTAGCTGGTGTTAGTTAATTTGGATTTCAGATTTTGGCCTTAGCTGATATTGATCTTACGTGCGTTGTTTTTCTTCTTCATAGCAGTGCTTAATGGATGCTTTTGGATTAATTCCCTTTCTAAATCATAAATCTTGGTAGGTGTACTTCCTATTATATAGGGGTGCCATGTGTTTTCTCTATCTAATACTAGTTCACATTCATCTGGCTTTTAAGTGAGGTACCATCCACCTATGCTTAAAACCTGATCCTTTGCTCAGGTCTAGTCAGTTTTATTTTGCTGAAAGCATCACTGATATCCATAATTTTATATTTTTACGCAATTTTTACAGTAGCTTCAGTTTGGCAGCTTTTGGTTGTCTGTAATCTGGCATTTTCATATCCATATTTTTAAATGTTGGTAATCACAGAACATCCTTACAATGCTGTTCACTGGGCTGCAGCTTGGTGTTATGCTTTCAGTGCTTCACTCTGTGATCTTATGCAAACCCTTTAATCTTCTGTACCTCTGATCTCCATCTGTAAAAACAAAAACAAAACAAAACAAAAAAACCCCAAACCAAAACCCCTGATTATTTTCTTCAACTTTTCCTCCTTTTTTTTTTCAGTATATAAGACCTTGTACTTAGTGACCACGTCCTTACAAGTGGCTTCAGTGAATCCAGATGAAAGAGGCTGTCTACAGTGTTAGGCTTAGATCTAAGATTGATGGTACTCTTTCTTGTGTGTTTGGGACCTGTTTTGGCAAGCACTTTAGATCTGTGTCATATGAAACTCTTCATTTAATTTCTTTTCACTGTGTGTCTTCTTGATAGCTGGAAGTATTCTATGTATTTAATTAGATAACTTTTAGTATTTGGTCTGTGTTGCTTCAATCCAGCAGTTGGTCTCAGTTACAAAGTTTAATTTAATTTATATCAGTAGTAAAAAGTTGTATTTTTGCACTAGAATTTAGCAGTGAAAGTTTGAGGAAAAAACGCTGGCCCACCACTGAATCACTCCTGTCAGTTCTGCATAAATACATACTTCTCCAGCTACTTCTCCCTGGGGTATTAATAGCCATTTATTCCCTTCAATTTTAGAAAGTGGTTTTATCTGTGGATGCGGATTTATTTGTTAACTTTTCTTCTCTTCCTATGGTTCCATATCTCCCCCCCCCTTTTTTTTTTCATCCTGACTCAATTTACCTTTACTTGCTATAAGAAAAGTACTGATTAAGAGCGAGGGTTTTGTTTTAGTAGCATTGCTTCATGTTAAGAGGTTTTTAAAATGTGAAGGATGGTCTTCGTTTTGAGATATAGGAAAGATCTAATGCATATTATCATGCTGGGCAGATTTTCTCTCTCACTTTAACCTACTTAAGAGGTCAGAAAATGCATATGGTGCTAAGCCACATTACACTTCCCAGGCAAAGAATATTTTTTTCCCAATATTCTCCTGTTTCATATTAATACCTCTGAGCCCCAACCTTTACTTTAGAAAATGGGCAGCTGGCTTTGGACACATGTATAATATTTAAAACACTAGTGCTGTACTTAGTACTGATGAATTGTTGGCTAGATTTTTTTCTTCTCACAATGAGAGTGAGAGGTGATAGTGGTTAATACTGACAGGTGAGGTCAGGAATGTGAGCAATATTGCATTGTATGAAACCACTTGAGAGCCTCCTGTAAGGTGCTGAACTCCCAGCTTTACTTGGAGACTCCATAGGTTCAGCATATTTCAGGACAGTGATCTGTAAGATTCCCTCATTTTATGAGGAAAAAGGATTCTAAGGAAGTTGAAAGATCTGTTTTCTTTGTCTTTGATAGTATTAGGCTGAGAGAAAAATATGCTTTCTATTACATTAGTTGATGTACTGTGGTCTAGTGCTTTTGCAGTGCTGCCTTTAAATAGGAAATACCAACAAAGGCTGGATTAATTTCTTGTTACTTTTAGAAAGGTATTTTTTTATTATTATTGTCCTGGATAATATTTTTTGCCAGTAGCAGTTCTTAAGAAATAACATTTTAGAATACAGGTAAAGCTAAATAATTTGAACTAATATTACAAACTGTTCTGATGAATATGGAATCTCATCTGTTTGGTTTTTTGTTAAGCATCATATATAATGTTATGCAATATCCTATGATATATAGCATAGATATACCTGATGCCAATTGATGGCAGTTTTGGTCAGATCTGGGCAGCTGGAAAGCTAAGCTACTAATTTTAATGTAAATTTCTTAAATCTTTTTATCTGCTGGTATAATAAAAGCTTGATACACCTGAGAAGGAAAACCGCTAGGTTTCACCTATAATTTTTGTTTGCTGTTCTCAGCTGCATTAGTATTCAGAATCAGCATCAACCATAAAGTATTTTAAGATTTTTCAAACAATCAAATCCATTATCTTACTGAAAGAAGACACTGAAGTATAAAGTTAGCATTGTAAAATAAAATGTATAATTGCTGTCATCATTGCCCACTTCAGAATTTCAAAAGAACACATCTTTGGTAATGGAACACAATTTCTCAGAATTCTTGAAAATTGAAAGGCTAAATTTTGTTTTTCCCAAAAGATTGTGATGGACAATTGTCCAGTCCTTTGGGCTAGTAACATGACCCAACAATTGTAGAAAAGTGGGGTTTTTTTTTTTCATACTTTCATAAAGCTAGGTCACTATTTGAGAAAACTTACGTGTTTACGTTTATAGGCTGTGCTTGGATCCTTTGAATGGAACTAGCTACAGTGCACTCTTTTGAAGATATAGAAACCTGTTTTGTGGGTCAAGATTGAAGGTCTACTGTCACAGTCAGCTGAAGAATAAACATCTCTGCAGCATCTTCAGAGCCTGACACCATGCAATGAATAAAACTGATTGAAAGAGGAATGTAGATTTATAAGATATGAAAGTATACGAAAGAATACGTAGGAAGACTTTAGTAGCTACTATGTAGTTGAGGGTGGCAATTGCAAACGTATGTGTTTCCTAGCACAACTCTGTCCTGAAGGCAGACTATGATTCAGAGATAAGTTACCTAGAATTGGTAACAGGGGTCTTTCGTAATGCCTTTGGAAGCAGTACATACTAATATGCACCACAGAAACAAAATAAGCTATCATTGTCAATAAATAATATTTCAGTCCATATTTTTTTGTGTTAATGGTGGTGATAAACCAGGCTTTTAGGCTTTTTAAGAAAAACTGGATAAAATGTATCTCCTTGTTTCTCTCCACTAGTATTCTTACCATTCTGTGCACATTTTCTAGACCTTTTTGGGTGACTCAGGTATTTTTGCACATCTGAAAATTATAAGCAAATTATCTGGAGTAGCTATATATGCAAAAGCATGTGATATTCCTTGAGTATTACTTGATATTGCCTAGGGGTTGGTATTGGGTCCAATTCTGTTTAAGAGCTTCATTAATGACTTAGATGATGGGACAGAATGCATCCTCAGCAATAGAGGAAGACTGGGAGGCATGGCTGATACACCAGAGGATTGTGCTTGACAGGCTGCAGAAATGGTCTGACAGGAACCTGATGATGTTCATCAAAGGGAAATGCCAAGTCCTGCACCTGCAAAGGACTAACCCTGTGCAGCAGTACTTGGTGCCGGATCAACAGCTGGAAAGCAGCTTTGCAGGAGACCCTAGTGGTCCTGGTGGGCAAGCTGAACGGCAATGCACCCTTGCAGCAAAGAAGGCCAGTGGTATCCGTGGATGCAGTAGAAAGAGCATTGCTAGCAGGTCAAAGCAGGAGATCTTTCCTCTCTACTCAGCACTGATGATACTGCATCTGGAATGATGTGACCAGTGCTGGGCTCCCCAGTGCAAGAAAGTGATGTGTCTACTGGAGCAAGTTCAGCGAAGGGCCGCTAAGGTGATTAAGGACTGGAGCGGATTTCAGATGAGGAGAGGCTGAGAGAGCTGAGACTGTTCACCCTGAATCTGTGGTGGGGATCTTATCAGCATGTATGGGAGGGTGCAAAGAAGACACAGCCAGTCTCTTCTCAGTGGTATCCAGTGAAAGGCAAAGAGAGCACAAACTGAAATGCAGGAAATTCTGTTTAAACACAAGGAAAAACTGTTTTTACTATGTGGGTGATGAAACCCTGGTACAGGTTGCCCAGGGAGGTTTTGGGGTCTCCAACCTTCGAGATCTTCAAAACCTGACTGGACAGAACCCTGAGTAGCTGGTTCCAGCTGATCCTGCTTTGGGTAAAGGCATTGGAGTAAAGTATCTCCAGAGGCCCCTTCCAGCCTCAGATATTCTCTGGTTCTGTGATTCAATGAGTATATGTGATCTGGCATCTAAAAGCAAGGTCCAGATAAAATTGGGCAAAAGACATTGGTTGAATCAGCAAATAGAATACTCGCTTTTTCCTCTACTGAAAAGCAGACAAGGAACCATAGAAGATTTTTGGAGTTATATCAGAAGGATATTTGGGAGGAGATAGAAAAATGTGAACTCCATTCCTCTTGTTCCAATGAGAGCAATGACGGTACAACAACAGGAGCATTCATTTTATGGTTTAAACTCATCAGTGTGTTGACTAACACCTTCTAACTCAACTAACCAAAACAGTGCTCACTGGAATCTCCAATTTTTACATGATGGAAAGCTGCTCTTCCAAATGAGATGGATTTTTAATTAAAATTAATTTCATTTTTCAGTGGTATAATTTGTCACAATATGACCTCATATTTCATAACTTCGAAAGCTGCCTATTTCTGATTTTTTCCACTTTAAAGGAAAAAAGCCGAAGGTCCAAGAAAATGTGTGCTAAGAAGTCACTGACATGATGGATTTCAATATCTCCAAGTAATTAGTTAAGTTATGCTTGTCTCTTTCATTAAAAGCACCATTAGACAGCCAGATGCAAAAGATGACTGTGGTAAATGGTTTTTCAGGTAATTCTTGATAATGTTAAATGTGGTTGTCATTTCAATTGATCACTATGCATCTTTTCTTAAATATCCATCCATCTACTTGAGCTGCCTGCTCAATAAATTGTATGTGGAAATCATTAGGATAATTTAAAGAAAAGAATTTCCCTGGTTTAACTAGCTGCAGAATGTTTTCTTTGTTTCTGTGGGGTTTTTTTCATTCTCTCCTGAGATTGCTGAAAAAATCTATACTACAGACGTTTATTTCTCCTTTGTTTCTTAGCACATTTCTTCCTATTTGAGGTTTCTTTGGGAAATAAAGTATACAGTCAATGTGCTGAGTAGAAAATTGTAAATCTGTGCAAAGGACCATACATTGCCTGCAGTCTCTGCTCATGCTTGCCTTTCGTTTTAGTGAGAGAAGTGCACCGGAAGGTTGATGGGGGCACTGAGCACTGTCATAGCACAAGGCTGAACTAAAGCACGCCTTCCTTTCTGTAAGTGTGCACACTTTGCCAAGTGAAAGCCCATAGTATTTGGGTTATTCTTCAGATCCTTTTGTTGACATATTAATTTTACTCTGTACGGAAGCTAGAGCAGGAAATGGACTAAATTAAGGACATTTTCATCTTGACTTTTTGAAAAAAGGTTGCTTGGTCACTTGCCTTTTCAGCGTTGCTATTATATGAGAGAGGTGATGTGCTGATAAACAATATAGAATGCAACATTATGGCTGTTACTGAGTGCTTAAGTAATACTGGCAGGGGTGGAGTGAGAGGAGGGGAGAAGACAGCATGGCACAGTGACATTCCCAGCCTGAGAGCAAATTCATTGACAGGCACCCACTAAGTTTAATGCAGACATTGCTTGTATAGTGATAATGGCATTCCTGTAATGTCCCTAATGTACCTTATTGCTTCTGGAGGTAAGGCGCTTGTAAATAGTCTTGAGTACGTATCTCACAGTGCATCTTCCACTCAGTGTGTCTGCAGACTGTAGCATGATATATCCTATTTATCTTGTCTGCATGACAACCAAGACTTCACTCTCTCTTTAACCCCTCTGAATTCACCCCTTTATAATACTGGTCTTTCTGCGTTTTCTTTTGAGTAAAACTTCCTCGTGTAGTGATGGTCAGGGGCTGCAGTCCTGTAATTTCTAGTTGTGTTAATGACTCTGGCTCAACTCTTTGTTGTTGCTTCTGCTGGTTTGGTTGGGCTCAGAAATTGTAGACTGCTTTTGGTCTCATGCTTTGACATTAAAGGAAAGACAGTTCTCTCCTGGATGGAACTGTCATCGGTGCTTAGAAATTTTCCATTGTTTTCTTTCAGAACATGCTGTCTTTCTCACTTTTTTCATTTATTGTTGGCTTTTCTTTTGACAGCCTTTTTTCTTTTATCTAATGGTGTTTAAGCAGGTAAATAAGAGATTCTTTGAATAGCATATTTTATTAAAACAAAACAACCTAATTAACTCGTCCTCCAGTTATGTGCTCCAGTAATCCTTTAATGCAAACTCCTTACAAATAGTGTTATTACAGATAGGAAGAACTAACATAAATCAGAAATGTCAGATGCTTTTTCAAAGAGATTTTTTTTTCCCCCCAGATTTTAAAGGAGTCAGTATTCTAAATGTCTATTGTACAACTTATATATTTCTTTAACTTCGTTAGCTAGGAGCTGTTATTCAAGGGGACCTTTAAAATTTATAGAAAGCAGAAGTAATAACTTCAGTTTGCGTAACTGGTTTGAGTAAAGTAAGCACTAAAACATTTGCCACAAACGTAAAGTCATGATCAATTCATCTAAGTTCTCTTATACGATCTTTTATAAAGCATTTTTTCTAAATATTTAGCATTGGTTCTACCCACATGCCTTTGATGCACAAGAGTTATGAACTATGTTCTTAGAGAACAGAAAGCTAAGTACAGTGGCCGACAGGGATAATCAAATGAGCAAGATATTTATTTTGGGCTAAAATATCCTAAAGTAAGGTATGTGAAAAAGAAAGAGAACAGATTAATAAAGGTGAGTAATAGTAACTCCTTCTGTGAATATTTTATTCCCCTGAGTGTACTAGAACTTTTCAGTGCTTTCAGTACTGCATGGGTGTGTGCATAGAGCTGCAAGCTATTTGATTAAGTACAAAAGGGACAGAAAGCTGAGTTTAGGGAGGAAAAAGGAGTCATTCAGGACCAGAAGTCTGGAGCAGATATAGGAGGAAAACTGAGGCTGGCTAGAGAAGATGATTTAGAGAGCTAGGCTATTTAAGTGAAGAAGAATTAGTGAAGAGCAGGCAGTTTGGGAGTAAAGCTAGTGATAAGCTAGCTGGGACTAAAGTTAAAGATAAGGGGCAGCTGTTTGACAGCTGGCTGGGAAAGCAGGTAGCTGAGGATGTGCAGACTGCCAGCTGAGAGAGCCTACGTGGTGTATTCAGATAAATTAGGAGTAGGAAGGGAAGGGCAGAATTGTGTTGAATGAGCAGAAGAGTTGTATCCACTAAAGTTCACTTTCTGAGCTCTGAATGGACCATGATACTTCAGAGACTTACTGTTCCTCTGTTGTCAGGAAACCTCCATCACAGGCAGTCTTTGATTTTGTGATCCCTCTGCTGTATTTTCAGTAGATACACCTCCTTTGAGAGTGGAAGATTGCATAGCAGAAATATGTGTCCTTTTTGCCAGCTTTTTATTTGTCAGGATAGAAATATTCCCTGTCACCATGTGTATTTCAGTGAAATTTTGGAAGCCTGGAAGGTCTTAAGGCTCATTGTACTTTCTTCTTTCTGGCTTCCCCAAACTTCTCTTTGGCAAACCATGTAGTCGATGAATGTGCTGCATTCATAATGTGGATATTCCCACCTAGTCGCTCTATGGCAGCTTCCTGAGCCATGAAACAGCTCACCTGGCTGGCTGCATCATAGTAGTGCCCCTGGTTTTCGATGGCTACTTGGAAAGTTTCTTTTGAGACAAGGCTGTCATTTGGGCACAGATTCCTGTGAACTTGAATTGGATGGAAAATCCTGCAAACTTGAAATGTGTGGTGGTTCTTGGTTTTGATTCCCCCGAATTGTTGTTCTGAACAATTCAAAGGAACTCTTCCACAAAGTGGAGCTACTGTCATTCTGTGGTAGAGTAAGAGGGGGCTGTTGTCATAGGACTTCTGTCTTTTTTGAAAGTCATTATGTAGTGGATGGGATGGTGGATTAGTACTGGACCTAATTATTGCCCTAAGGATTTTCTTCTTGCCTTTATGCTTCTTTGTAACACTAGGTAGTTACTCAAGCCATACATCTTACAAACGGTTAATAAATGCACTTCTCATTTTTCAGAGTAACAGCTTGAAATTTCTGTAGAAGTATCTTGCAGAAATGCTGAGCACTTATAACTGAAGCCATTGGGAATGCTAGTTTGAATGGATGAAGTACCATATAGCAATCACCTTCTGAAAAATCATTTGCTAGAGTTATCAAGTTGGGTGTGAAAATTAATAGGATTTTTTTCCTTAGTCTGTCTATGCCTCAGTCGACTATCTGCAAAATGGAGTGATATCATCTTTCATTTTGCTGGCCATTTTAAAGATTGATTAAGTTTTGTGAAGCAGTCCTCTGTTCTGAAAAGTGCCATTGAAAGTTCAAGACAAATGAACAGATTTAACAGGTTCACCACAGGTTTTAACAGTTTGCAGCAAATATTGACCAGCTGCTCATTAATAACTTTTCATTTATCACATGTACTTAATGGCACAGGGTTTCTGGGAGGGAAGGGAAAGGCAATCATTTAGAAACTGCGTAATGTATATACACAAGTGAGGTGAATTCATGGTTGAGTAGAGTACCCTAACAATGATGGGTTTTAACTTCTTATGAGTTTGACTGTACAGCTTTAAAATCATGTTCTTTTAACATTCTTTTGGCTTTGTAAATCTAAACCTATATTCAAAATGCAGCTGTAAAAGCAAGTACTGTTTTAGATGGAGTAAATTGTGGCCTTATTGAAGGTGATGGAAAAATTTCTATCGTTTGTGATCTTTTCCTCTAACCTTTCACTCATCTGTGATGAATGAAATAATATATGAATATGTGCATGACTAACTTGAATGTGAGCTTAGAAATGGAAAAGCTTGTTGCCTTATTGCTCCACTGAAACGTCATGCTCTGGCTGTTCTCATGTGACACTTGGGTTGTGGTAGTTCTCTGAACGAAATCTTTATGTGTGATCGTGGTGTCTTTTCAGAATTCCTAACGTTACTCATTATTGCACTCCCCAGGAATGTGCTTAAGTGACAGGTAGCTCTTCAGCAATGTTCCTGCCAAAAACACAGAATGGATGACATTGGCGTTGTGTCTTATCAACTGCTATGCATGTTACGTTTTGTGTGGTTGGAACAGCAGTAAAAATTCTCTTACTGGACACTCAGCAGATTGCCGTGATTATCTGTCAGTGATATGTGTTTTAAATTTTGTCTGGCATATTACACTTAGAAATTAGTTGTCTCCAACTTGAATGATTTTTTTTCCCAAAAATATGTTCCCCCTTTTTTTTATAATGAAGAATGAAACCAATGTAATTGATTAGGATTCAAAGGAGATGCAAATAAATACTGAAATGAGCATCTGAATGTGGGTTCCTCTGTAAGTGATTTACATGGGATGCGTGTTGTCTCTCTTGTGTGCCTCACTGGTCATCTTGTTTCTCAGGTATACATTAAAGGTGCATCTAAAGCATTCTGAAACAGAGTGACACTAATTATGTAATCAAAGTCTACCATCTCTCTAGACAAATAATAATGCTCTCAATAATGAACATTGAAGGTTGCTATACATTCCATTTTACATATTCTAATTGTCTTCTGGTTTTGCACATGCCTTCTTTGAGGGGAAAAGTGTCTCAAGTTCACTATACTAAACGTAGAATGTATTTCTTTACTTGTTTTGTTCTACCCTCTGTCTTAAAATTTTGCCATCTACCCAGACTGTAAGAAAAATGGTATTATTTCCAAATCAGATTATTTAATCATTTTAAAATTAATATTACTGTTACTATCTAATATTGGGAGAGAGTCTGTTGTGTTGCTAAATAATTTTTACTAAAAAAATCATGTACGTGTATCGTACAGGTTATAGAAACTGATGATGAAAGCAAATAAAAATGGAAAGAAAACATTGTCTGCTGGTGTGGAACGGTATTTAGTTGTTACCTGTTCAGATTTCCATTTGCAGAAAACATTTGTTAACTTGCATCTCTTCAGCTTTATCTACCAGGCAAGCTGTATTATCACTGTTGGTGGAACAGTGAGCTTCTAAGATAATAACTTTCACTGGGAAAATTGAAATAGGTTATAAAAATGTATTTTCTGTTACCTGATTGCTTAATAGTGCTTTGAATTTTGAGGCAGAAAGTGAGATGGTCTAGTTTACCTGCTGTACCTCTATTCTGGGCATGTAGCAATTTCAGCCTGTGTTTTGTTCTGATGATCATAGTTCAACAACACTAACTGATTGCCAACAAACTTATTATTACTTTTATATAAAAGGGGAACAGTAAAACTGCATTTTTTGCAAGAGTAAATTATAGACTGATCCATAGATAACATTGCTGCAGTTTTGAAACAGTACTTCATAATCAGATTCTTCATAGAATGCTTCTAAAAACTCAAGAAGTTGATGACTGCAGTTCAGTAGTTAATTACACATGGTGTGCAATCCACTGATGAAGACAATTCGTACAAATTATACTCTTAGGCTGGTTTTAATCCAGAAAATCCTACTTTAATCAATGATATTATTATAATTTTACATTGAGAATAATAAGACCAGGACTTGGCATTTTTGTAAGCAAAATATTGAGTCACAAATTCATCCTTTTCTTTATTTTAGAGATAATAGTCTTGTAATGATATTCATTACTGGCTGTGGGACTGGCAGAGGTGTACCCTGGCACAGTAAGAGGAGAAGGTGATGTCTGCTCAGTCCACCACCTTCCTTCTCAGGTGAATTTGCCCCTTATAGTGCTATTATATAGCTCCTATTTTTTGTTGCTTTCTAGTGATTCAAATTTGTGCATTACCTTAAAATATTAGTCATTGACCTGTTGGAGCGGGTCCAGAGGAGGGCTGCAAAAATGATCAGAGGGCTGGAACACCTCTCCTANGTTGAAGATGTGCCTGCTTATTGCAGGGGGGTTGGACTAGAAGACTTTTAAAGGTCCCTTCCAACCCAAACTATTCTATGATTCTATTAATAGTCTCTGGGAAGTCCTTCCATCAGTTGTGTTCTCAGAGTCAGCCCAATTGTGTTATAGGAGCACGTTACTAGCATTTTCCTAGGCATCCAGAATGATACTGGTATTTTTGTTTTCTTTAGAGTTGGTGGTCATTTTAACTGTGTGTAGCCATATGCCAAATGTAAGATCATTTGCTACTCTAGACTGAGGAAATGTAGAGTCCCAGGCACATCTTTGCGGAGGGTCAGTCCCTTGTGGTCCCAGCCTGCCCTTACAGAATGAGCCACTGGAGCGCAAGTTACCTGACGACTCTCTGTTTCTCCTGACATGCCAAGAGAAACAGGAGGAGGAATCTTAGTGTACAGCCCACAGCTCAGTTTTATACATACTTGATTGTGTGTGGTAACTAAAGCTGTTGCGCTCTTCTTAAGGTTACCAACCAGGTCCTCTTAACCATCCAGAAATAGTGTGTGGGCAGAAAGGAACATTTCAGCCATCTTTCCAGTATTTCGCATTCGGAACAGTAGCTCCAGTCATCTCCCAGCACATTGGAGTCAAATAACTGGCCAAATAACTAGTTTCCAATAGCTGTCAAGTAGCTACTTGTGTCAGATAACTGCTGCACATGTGCATTATTGATTGAGTACCCATGAGCTTGCACTGGAAGTCTGATGAGTGCTACAGACTATCAGAGATTCATTGCTTTGGTCATTGGGGCAGGAAATATTTGGAGCATGTGATATATCAAAACCTCTTTGCAGACTGTCTAGACACAGAAAGCTGAGATTGCGTGATGTATGTCTGAATCTCTGTTATTTAGAGGACTAAAAGAAGAAAAACATGGATCTAGACACCGTAATCTGCCTGCCTTAATTTGGCCTTATTTGTCCTCAGAAATAGCAGAAATACCTGCAAACAATAGTCTCTCCTTGTGGTAGCACTAATTAATCTTGGTGTGAATTGAACAAAAGGTGCTAAAGAGCACCTGAAAACCCTGCAATAGGGAGCGATGATAAAGTCTGCAAGTCTTGGCCCTGGGTCATGCTTTCTAGCCCACATATGGGCAACAGCATGAAACACGAGGTGATTTATCTGTTCCCATTATATTTCAGCCTCAAAATACTATAGCGGCATTGAAAAGCTATTCAGAAGTCTTAAGCATTGAATTTTTTTCTTTTTGTTTTTCAGGATGCTGACAGTCTCCCTGCTGATAGCTTGATAGATTGGATATTTTCTGTAACTTTCCTTAGCAGGTTATTCTACCCCTCTCCAGGCCCATTCTTCCCTCCCTTGATTTTTGTCAGATTTACATCTGTTCCTCTAGCAAGCTACTATAAAAATGTCTTCAAGTCCATTTACAATGTATGCTTAATATCAGCTTCAGAACACTGAGCAGAATGCAAAATGACTGAACTATTTTGAATAGAGTAAACAACTCTGGATTTTTAAATTCACCAGAATCCTTTTTTATTTCCACTTTGGAGGATCCCTGTCTTTGAATTGTTTGTGCTGTGCTTTGCCTAAGGATGTGTTTGCATACTAAGGGCTTTTATTTAAATAGATGAATAGCCCTATGTGTTTGTGTTTTCCCTCCATTTTCATAATTATAGCAGAAAAAAAAAAAAGTGCAAGGACAGTTTCAGATGAGTAATTTGGCATATTTTCGCACTGAGATTTAGTTCTACTGCATAGTATAGGACAACGCAACTGAAGTGGATGGTGGAAAATATGAACTGAGAATGATGGGAAGAAAAAGGAACTTAAAGATGATGATCTCTTTTGCAACTGTGCAACAGTCAATAACTACAAATTAGTTACAGCTTGAGTGACAGACAAACCAACATCAGGT
>WAAD01023324.1:104935-142606 GCA_013389945.1 Fregata magnificens | reverse complement strand
AGAGATCACTCACCGATTACTGTCATGGGCAAAACAGACTCTCCACTGGTAAAGATGAGATGCATAATTTAGTCTTAATACATTTCCAGTAGTGGAAGATGCTGCACAGGCATTTTTAGAAATCTGATTCAGACACAGTAGCAAGCAAATAAATAAATAAATAAATAAATGTTATTAAGCTTCTGCTGTTGCTGCCAGACTGGTGTCAAACATAAACAGTGACTTGAACTAACTCTGGGTGGAAGCAGAAGTAAAGTGCATGGGTGAAAATCACAGCTGATTGCAACAGTTCATCTCTTCACATACAAGTGTCACAGTAATGGCAGACATTTCTAGACTAGATAATGAGGCTTTTCAAAGGTGGCAGTATGTCGTGTAACTTGGCAGATCAGTTTAACCCTCTCTTCCAAAGATACAAACGTATGTAGTTCCTTGTAGGTTACTGCTTGGAATCCAGTTCTCCTGAACTTCACTAATCTGTCCCATAAACTACTGACTAAGAACCATGTAAAGCCCAAATGTGCATCTCACATCTACAGGGGCAGCATGCAGGTGGGACCAGGCTTTCCCTGTCGTTCTGTGTGCAAACTGATCCACCACTCCACAGAAAGGGCTCACCCAAGCTGTGCCGTCCTTTCAGCAAGAACCAACAACAGCTGAGCTATTGGAATGGGTGTAACCTCTGAACCCATTCTGGGCACTGCCTGTCACACAGGTGGCTTACACCACAGTCCAGGTGGCATGCTCTGTGTAGTTGGCAGCATCCTCTTAAAAAGACTGTCAAGACTCCACGAGTTTTCTCATGAAGGAGAATCGAGTTGTGTTTTGTGTCCTCTGGCTGGCAGAACAGGTAACAGCTAGCTGGCTCACCTGTGCCCTTGCCATTATTTTATAGAAATTTCCCATAGTACTTGTGATTCTCTTTACCAAGCTCTCAGACATCCTTTCCATGACCAGAGATGTTGGCACATCACTTGATAGCAATGGGAAGAGACATGTATTCCTGATGGTAGCAACACAGTAACAGGAGTTGCACCCTGTCCACCCACAGTAGAGAGCTGGGGACTGAGAAGGACAGTAGTCTGCTCCCCTTAACACAGGACCGTTTTGAGCTTCACCAGTTCTCCCTCTAGAAAGGCAGATTATTTGAGGGGGACTACCCCCAGCTGAAGTTCCTTTGCCCGTTATAACCAGGGACAAAACAGGGCTGAGAACACACTACTGACTTGTGGCAGATGCTTCAGTACACCTAGTGAGGAGAGGCTGATCAGCTGCTTGTGCTCGTGCCCAGGGGTACCGGGGCAGTTCCAAAGTGAAAGCTGGGCTTCCAGGTGTAGGCAATGCAGTTTCCTCAAATTTTCCAGCTAGGAGTGCTCTGTTGCTATGGCCTGGCCCATGTTTGAGGATCGCCACTACTCCATCAGCATTCCATATCAAGGACTTCCTTGGTGCCGTCTTCCCTGATGTAAGCAGCAGAGCTTCATTTCCAGGCTGGTAAAGTTCCTGTGCTCTGGTTCCCATGTAACTTCCTCACCCCTCCCTTTGTTGCCTGGGAGAAGGTGAACTCTGCTTCAGGAACCCATCTGTAAAGTGGGGAGAATAGTATGTTTCTGGTGCTGAAAAGTGATACGAAGATAAATACACCAGTGCTGGAAGGAAGCCAAATGTTAAAAACACAATGAGCCTAAGTAAGCCTGACCGAAATCAAATGGGTTTTCTTTTGTCTTACAATGAAAATGGATAACATTGGTGCTATGTTGGTGCAGAAACTTAACAGCTGTGGCTGCTGCATCTTACTGAAAAGAATTACCAGTAAAGATTCATGTCGGGGTATTTCCCAATGGACATAGCCCAGCAGTGTCACCAGTTGCTGTGCAAATCTTATCAAAGGAAAAAATGTCAGCCATGAAATGAGAAGGACCCCTTGTGAGGTGTGGCCGAGGACACGCCTTGCTCCCCCACCACTGTACAACAGGCGCTTCCTCCTGCAGCTGTCTGATCCCTCCTCACAACTAGCAAGTGTCGTGTGGGGAGTCTGCTAAGGAATGATGTGGTGTAACGGAGCAACGCGGGCTGCGGAGCGGAGGAATCATGCACAGCTGAAGCGTTATTTTGGGGGAAGGATGAAGCAACAAGGGCGTGCCCCCTTGACTCGTCCTGTGCTGATTAGGAATAGGATACTGAGACATCTTAAAAAAAGAGTAGAAGGAGAAAAGAAGGAAATATAAGTGTGGGAATCATCTGTCCCAACCTGGGGCTTAAAAGTCTGAGCTAATCACTGTATACTCCATGTGTAGTCAATGGGAAAAAATAGACACCTTCAGAGAGCAGTTCCTCTCATTCTAACAAAGATGCTTAAAACGGATCAGATGACCCATCTACTGGGTTTCTCTCCACTGACTAGAAAGAGAATATAGGATGACAAATTCAGAATAACCTGTCTAACATGTAGCCAGGTAGGTTGAATCCTGTTCTTGAAAAAGTCTTTATTTTTCTTGGTCTGGTTAGGGAGAGTGACACCCAAGATCAGTAGAGCATCTGAGCCAAGAAGAAATACTGAGCTGCAATTTGACTCTCCTTTGGGGTGATCTTTTCCTCTTGCAACAGCCCAGCACACAACAGAGGACCTATTCTTTAAGCGCCATATTTACAAGGCCCATGGATCTATTGTCCTGTTACATCAGCACTTCCAAGGACAAATTACCTTTTTTTTTTTCCTTCCCTTTGAAGAGATTTGGCAAGCTCCATGCTCATTTGAAATCAAAGCAACAAGCTGCTGCATTATTCTAAAAAGCCCTCTCTAAAGCCTGTGGACCTCCAATATACAGGTGGGAAAATATAGCCCATAGATCAATTTGCTACAGACCTTAGAAGAAATCTGATGCAATCGTGATAGGAATCAATAACCTAGAGATTGATACTTTTTTGTGTGTTCCTGTCTCTTAAAAAGCTGAACTAGGCATTTACTAATGACGTCAAATTATTGGCTGGGCAACTGTGTTCTTGGAGGATTAAAATAGTTCGCAAGTCCTGCCAGACCTGCAGTGGCTGACAGCGTAACTCCATTAGTGTAATATATTTCTAGGGCAAGGATAATTTGTCCAAATACACTTAAAATTGTTGGATGAAATCATCTGCCTTGCCTTAGACTATGATTAGAAATCATGTCTCAGGCCAACCTTTGGTCTCTCACCGGCACCTGAACAGCAAGGACGGATGCTGCTCCTGTGCTGCCATGGCCATCCTGGCTCGGAGGGGTACAAGAACCATGTGTCCTTCGCATGGCTGGTGAGGAGAGGAGTGGAAGACCATACGCCTGTGCTGTGTTTTCCACTCTGGACATCTGCAGTGAAGCACCTTGGTGCCTTGGCCATCCCGGGCTGTGTCTGACCCTGGTTCCCCTCACTGGGCCTGATCCCCAACCCCACTTGCAGGCTGATGTCCTGTCACAGCCTCAGCTGCCCCCATCCCCAGGGAGGTGCCTGATGCTGGGGGCTGGGGCTGCCCCAGTGCCCCCGGTGCCCCCGGTGCCCTGCCTGCCCTGCCAGCCTGGGGACACCCTGCAGCTCCCAGCCCTCAGTAGCAGAGGTCACCGGCTGCCGCCAGCCCTCTCAGATTTGCACTTGTTGATAGCGTTGACATAAATAACATCTTGCTAAAATGCAGGAGTGATTTACTTTAAGCACTTTAGCACCTGCTGTTGCTCATTAAGGGATTATCATGCCCCAGATTGTTACTGGCAGTCCAGGGTTTACCGTTCTAGCACATGGCACGTGAGTACGAGTTACCTTACAGCAGTGGGTTCATGCACTTACTCTGTCCTCCCCCCGGCCCCCTGGCCTTCATGTTAAGATCTCACATGTAACTTGAAGCCACACATTTTGGAGGTGGGACGATTAGGAGAAAATTCAACAATTATAGCAACATGCATGCTTTTAATGTTAGATATCAGTGTTTGACAGTATCTCATGACTCAGAACAGCAGAGCATTCTCCATTGTTGGCTTATTTTATCTCTATGTGGACACCATTGCAATTAGCATTTCTTGGAAAGGCTAAGAAGAATAGAGGTGGAAGAGATGTTAACCTGTGCTAAAGCGAGATGTGAACCTGTACTAAAGGCTCTGCAGTGATCTGGCACTTCACACTGTCCCTCTGGGCTGGTGTTTGGTGGAGGGATTTATAGCAGTTTTCATGGCAGATATTCCAAAAAGCTTGGCAAAAATACCTGTCTCACTCCTCTTAGTAGTCTCCCCTGCCTACTTAATCGCTTTAATTGCTTGTTCTTCTGTTCTCTGGTATCCGCAGCACATACTTTCTCACCGTAGCATTTCACAGTACTGCAAGCTTATTCCTTTGTCTCATTTTATTAAAGTTGGTCACCTGCAAGCCTGAGCCATACAAGAGTTCATTTATTATTTTCTGGCCTGGTAATTTCCCAGCACCATCTGTTTCCTAATGCCAGCGCTGCCCGCAGCGGTGCCTCCTATGCCCTTTTTGAACTATCTGCCCTCTCTCCTCTCACCATCAAAACTTTAACTGGAAATGACTTGAATTTTACTGCTTAGTATGGCTCTATAGACTACTTGTCTGGTCTTAGGGGACTATCATTTAGGAGCAGTGCCCATGGTATTTACCGAGGAGGAAAGAAGGAACAGTCTGTGCTCAAAGATCATCCAGAAAATGGAAAAAAGAGCATGCAAACATGCAGAGGACAAACATCACCCTGCTGCTTTCCCAGCTGAAGCTCTGATGATGTGCAAAAAAACCCCCACCACCAACAAAAAAACCCCAAATCCAAAACAATGCCTCCCTAAAATCTAAATAATAGATTTATGCAGTGAAAGACAAAACTGGTCCATACAAGCTTTGGCTTGAGTTATTTTGAGGGAAAGTTCAGCATTTCTATAAAAACATTGTAGTATCAAACTTCATATAAGCTTCAATTTAAAACAAGCACTAGTACAAAGCAGGGGGAGAGGAAGAAGGTTACTCTATAAAAGCCTGTGAAAGGTTTACTTAAGAAATACCTTCGAGGAACTATTTGAAATCTAAAAATGTGCTCAGAGGCAAGGAAGATATACTTCTGCTACAGAAGAAAAGAGGCTTGCTGAGGGCATCATTTATTTACTTGCAGAGATAAAGCTTAACAAGTTTAATGGACTGGTTGAATTCTCATATCAAGAAAAAAAAGTGAGAAGATGTTCTAAAGTAAACCTGTACACTTTTGGCATTCCTTTTGAGCTGTGGACTGTAAGCACAGCTGAGGTACTTGCCCAATACATCTGTGCAAAGACTGTCCAACAGTATTTCGTGGATTCCTGCAGATGTTTTCAGGGGCATATTAAAAAGAGGGTGAAACAGAAAATAATGCAGAATATGCTGTTAACGTTTACTTTAAGAGCCAGATTTTCAAAGGACTTTACGGAGTAGATCAAAGAGGGCCTAAATTATATAGGGCTTGAAAGTTAGGTTCCAGAAGGGGAATCTGCGATGCTAAATCTGCCCCCGATGCTCTCTGTACCTTAAATGGGGAAAGTTAGAGATCGAAGGATGAGTTTTGCAGCACTCAGATGCTGAATGGGGGGAAGCCTAAGCCAGCCAGCCAGTAGTCCAATTATCAGGATGATAACCAGGAACGGTGGAGAGCTCCCATCAACTCTGCTTTATCTTACCCAAACCAAGTAGGGAAGCTATTTCTGGGGAGAGCTTCCGTTTCAGTTATTGGCCACTTCATGATGAAATGCAGCTTAACCAGAAAATTCTCTGCTGTACGCCATTTCAGATCCCTCAAATATCTTTGGAACAGTTCAGCCTTTTGATCATTTCTTGTTAATAGACTCTTCTACAGTGCAGAAATAAATGCATCACTGATGTCATTGCATGTACATTGACAATATACATGTTTTCCACAGTCATCCAGAATCCTTTGGTGTTCGACAAACAGAAAATGCTCTGCTAGAATGGTTAAATAAAATGGGGGGGGGGGGGGTTAAATACCACTCTATGTTATGAAATGTATGTGTATACAAGAAGACTGAGAGTAATCATAATCAAGTGAAAGGAAAATGTCTCCTTAATAAGGAATGCTGAAGAGGTTTTCTGTAACCTTTTCACCCTCTCCCTGGCAAATCAACAGTTCTAACATGTACATCTCTGGGAGTGATGCTCTTACCGGGTCAGTTCTTTCTCTTGTTGTTGCCTATGAAGTATTACTTTAAATATAAGAGGTTGGTCTCCCTCTTTTGCTTTTTCACTGACCTTAAACAGAACTGATATTAAAGAGATTGAAGTTGTAACTTTGACAATTTTAACAAAGTAGTGATATCAAAAGTATTCTGTCTATGAGCTGACTAGTCAAGCTGGTGACTCTCAGGAAGGTTAAGTTTAGGCTTCTTCAGTGGTGCAGAAATACCAGTAGATTTTCTCTCCAAGTATGAGACTGTTATCAAATAAGCCTTTTCTTTTTGTACACATCTTGACCTGCATTTTTAAACTAAGATTGTGATGAAAGCATTAAAGGTGCCATTATCATAGTTGAATGCTAAAGTTATTTTGAGGCACCTGGCTCTTAAATGGGTGGTGGCATCACAAACCTGAGAAATGCAGATGGTTTTTGAGAAAAGCTGCTTGAGTTTTCTGGTAGAAAAGGTAGGAAATCAAAGTCAGCTTAGAGGATGTGCGCCATGCCTAGGATTGCAGCTTCCCTGGAATAAGGACACTATTTGCTATGGAAAAAAATGGAAACACAGTACCAAATGTTGATGCTTATTGTTTTAAAATACTTTACTTTCAAAAAGACCCCATGAAAACAAATCTGTGGGAAACACTTCATACCAAAGTTTTTTAAAGACTTTTAATGACTTGTATTCTATTTATGACTCTTGGTTTTGTTTTTGAATTTTCAGGTAGAAGGCACCATTTCAGCTGCCAAAAGCAGTGTTTTCAGCAAAGAGGAATACAGATATTGCTTTCTGGGACTACCTATCACCATCACCGTTACCAGTGTTCCCAGTGCAGTAGTGCTTGGCGGGGAGCACATGTTCAGCATGCCTGCCCACTTGGAGGAGATTTGCACCTTTGAGAAAACTTGAGACTAATATATGACAAAACCACAAAAATCTGCAATACCTGTGACAGCTACCTAACTGAAAGAGGATTTTCTTGATTTTTTAATGTGAGGATTTTCTTTCTTTTTGCTGTATTGTACCTTTAACCATCAGGTACATTTTTCAGGATGGTGGGTGGAAATTGCAGGCAAGCCGTATAGCTCTGTGGACAACATCGCATTCATCTGAGCTGAGCTCTTGGGAAAACATTTTTGAAAGGAGAAGTGGTTCAGCTAAGAATAGATGATTACTTTCAAAGTTGCTTTCTAAAGGCCATTAAGTAATCAAATTAACTCCTTTGATTGGGAGGAAGGCTCAGTAAACCTATGTAGCGCTGGGTCAGTATGTGTACTAGTGAATGCAGAGGAGGGAGTTCTGCATGGCTGGGTGGAAAGTTCCCGATGATGGCCATGCCCCATTTAGTTCAGGATAAGGCAGTTCACCAGGGGAATATTGAACAGCCCTTGCTTTGGCCTACAGTACCTCCTGAGGTCATCCTGCAGGTCGTGATCTAGCCTAGATGTCTGTAATTCAAATGTGAGACTGCTGCTTGTGCCGGCAAGGCTCTGCAATACTACTGAGGTACTTACCTTTTAGGTTTCATTTTACTTAGATGATTCTGAATAGGGAATGATGTTATAATTAGGACACTCGACTGGGCTGTAGGAGATGATGATGATATGGTGAGTCAATTTCTCACTTGCCTGTGGGATAACAACTGTTTCCTGTGGGTGTTGTAAGCACTATCATTCTGTCATGTTCTCGGGGTGTCTCCATCTCAACGTGACAGGCATCACCGGTAAAAACCTGCAAATGAGTCTGTGCCTTCTAACTCAGAAAGATGAAACATGAAAATTGAATGAATGGTGGAAATTGTGCATGCTTGCATTTTTTTGTACACCAAAAAATGGGATTATTGGAGTTTATTGGCTGGCCACCCAGCAAGCTGTTATACCCAGATTTCTACAATGACTAGTTTCCTGCAGGCTGTTCAGGCCATGGACTGCTGCAGCACAGCAGCGCCCTGATCCTATTTCTTTGTGACAGCCATTTCTACCGGTCTAGACCAAGTGAGTGAGACAAATAGTGGCAAGTTAATCAGTATTTTTCATTCTCCCTTCCAGAAGGCTAAACCTCTTCTCTGTAGGCAGAAAGACCTTCCAGTGGGTAAAATAGGCCAGTCTACCTTTGCAAGCAAAAGGACAGCCACAAGTGGAAATCCATACCCTCTTCTGCAGCATGCCATGGGCATAATTTTGAATAAAGGCTTCAAAATCTGTCACATTCTGCTTCAGTAATTGACGGAGGAAGGGGACTTTTTATCTTCTTTTTATTACTGGCATGAGGACTNAAACCTCCCCTGACGCAACTTGAGGCCATTTTCTGACATCCTATCCCTTGTTACTTGGGAGAAGAGACCAACACCCACCTCGCTACAACCTCCTTTCAGGGAGTTGTAAGAGAGCGATAAGGTCTCCCCTCAGCCTCCTCTTCTCCAGACTAAACAGCCCCAGTTCCCCCAGCCGCTCCTCATAAGACTTAAATCGGTACAGAACATCTATTATAACTGAATCATTGCCAAACAGCTTTGGGTTAGAGAGATGAGCCTGAATGAAACTGTTGGCTGTACTGGCAATATTTTCAGTTCCCTCCTCCTGACTGGCTCCCCTGCTCTGCCTTTCTCTGTAACTTTTCAAGGAAAAAGATGACATATCTGATTCAGATTTCAGACTTCATCCAGGTAGATGCAGTGATGGAAACCTTTCCTTATTGTCCAATGTGAGACAAACACAAAAAATTAAAATACAGAGAATATTCATATGTTAAAACTGATTGGGAGCAAACGGAAAGTGGTAATAATAATAATATGTAAAGCGACTTCACTTTGTGAGTGGTTCTTCACCTCAAGAACATTTAAAGTAAGAGTTTATGCCTTATAACTTAGCTATAGCTGATTTCAGTTTAAATTCTGCAGGCTTCTCAATCTAAGCACAGAGATCCACCCACAAGAAACAGCTTGCAGACTCAGACCTTTAGCTGGAAGAGTTAGCTGACTTATGTCAATCAGCTTGCCTGTATATACTCTCCCTACTCTCTTCTAAAAATAGCAGTAGCTAGTTGAAAATTTATTTTCATGGGGGTGGGGAGGTGGCAGGAATAATAAAATGAATTCATAAGCCTAGCTGTGCATCATGAAATATATCTCTTGATTCTTATGTATATTAGCCACTCACATATGGTACATGGCTGCAGAGTTCACAGTAAATGCCATTCAAATGGATTTTGACATTTAAAGGTCAAGTAGCACCAACATTCATTGAGAGAGCATGATAAAAAAAAAAGATATGTAAAAGTGAGCCTCAGAAAGAGAAATTAAGAGAATTATAGTGTGATAGCTTGCCATTTTGCTTGCAAGTTGTTCTGAAGATCAGTAGGGAAGGTGTCTTGCCATTCACTATGAAATATAGTTCTAAAAGTGGCATATAAAGATAAGGCTTTTGCTGAAAAATGGCTACAGCACCTATCTGCTAGAGATCAAATAGCCAAGGCACTTTGAAAAGCAGCGGAAACAAAAAAAAAATTACACGACACAGCTCTGCTTTTGCTGCCTTCTGCTTCCTTCTTCAAAGAGCTAGCAAGTGAACTAACCTTGCCTATGGTCCATGCTTTCCTCCATCTCTTTGCTTCTCTTTTTTGCTTTGAATTTTTTTTTTTTTTAAATTAGACAGAGAACTGGTAGTTTTAGGAGACTGTGGCTATTAAGCAAGAAGAACCAACTGAGTTGTAAAGGGCCTCTTATTCAGTTTAAAACTCATGGAGGTGTGCTGGCAGAGGGGACTGGATATGCACACAGTGCTGTCATTTGCACAACATAAGGGAAATGAAACATTTTTTTTCTGAGCTCTTGTTGTTTTAGCACTTTTATAATAGCCATAGTTAGAGCAAAAACCTTCAGGAAGAAATGTAAACATTTTTCCAAATTTGTTCTGTTGCATAAGAACTGAAAGGTAAAACCAACTTTCCCCTCATTCCAGAACAAAAATAGACCAAAAGTACAAAGAAGAAATGAAACTCTAAACTTTTCTTGAAGTCCATTTGTGATTAACACACAAGTGTGGTTTCTCAGCTTCACGGTCTCCATGTTTTTATGTCTGTAAGTCACTATTTGACATCTACTTTTCCACACCATCCAGCTCACCTGAGAATCTGCCTTTGACACATGTTGTTAAAATGCATTTTTAAGCAGGATTTTTAAAAGGCTGACATTTAGCTAGACGGGAAGAAAAACTGCATGTCTGTAATGATAGCACCCACTCTTTCTCCCCCAACTTTTGGAAGGACGAAAGGAGAGGCCTGTCTTCTTTCAAGGCATTTTCAAATTTCCAGTAATGAGTCAGCAAGAAATGTATTCCCCAAACAAAACACCATAACTGCCACCACAGAGTTCCTTACAGAACTGCCATGTAAATCAGCAGGGCTCGTTTGAAACTTTACCAGATGCTGGCAGGGAAAAGAGGCAATGTACCTTAAGTAAATTCCAATGTATGAGACTTCTAGAAAAAAAAAATCACAGTGAAAGGTCTCTGACTGCTAGATTATGAGTAGTCACTGCATTATGGAGCACGTAAAATGAAGGATAAAGGATTTTCAATCTCATAATGGATATGGCTGTTATTATTTTTACGAAGTTTCTAAATGCTAGTTTTACAGTCCCATATTTAATGCAGAATAATTAAACCAGTAAAGAATAAACATTACAGATGAATGTTTCAATGTTAGTGTCTGCTTTGTAAAAGACATAGAAGAGGGAGCAATATATTTTAGTTGATTTAACTTGAGAAATTTGGATTGTGCTGAGTAAGGGAAAAAGCAGTAAAATACATGGAAGCAAAGTAAAAGGGAAGCAACGAGCAATTCTAGAGGGTAAATATTTACTTTTTTTTTAAAACAGTGGACTCACTTTGCTTTCTGATGCACCTCCTCAATTTTAAGACTTATGCCTGTATGAATTAAAGAAAATATTACCAGTAACTAGTTAATCCAAATGTTGTAATGTACAACAACTATGAGCATTAGTTTTTAAGGAACATAACAGTTTTGTCTATCAACTCCTCCATATGCGGTACAAAGCCAGGGCACATGAAGTGAAATGAGACTGTGTTCCTTGGGAGGAGCTCGTGCTGCTTTCCTCCTGACAGAAGAAGCCAACATGGTGAGTGTTGTTATAATGCATTGAGCAACTACTGCAGCAGAGCTTGCTTTCAAGAGGAATATACATTCTTCTAATTATTTTAACTAGAGGACAAATTAAGTTATTACCATGAACAGCTGTTTGATCTCCTGCAGCAAATAAAGGGGGGAAAATGATGTTATATTAGGCACTATCTGGTTATACAAGGTAAATCCAAGATAGATAGGATTTCTCAGGCACTCTGAACTCCTTCTAGGATGCTTTACAGTATTGTACACCCTGCCTAAAAATACTTCCCTGTGCTTAACTGATTTTTTCCCATAGTTACACTGCAAAAATGCTTCAAAGCAATGAAAGGACTCATAAGAGGGATCTAATGCCTGGACATCCATCACCACCAGCCCATGTCATGGCATGGAGGTATTCCTGACAGATGTGGGTCCTTCAGGACCTGTACCTCAGTCATACATCTTCACTGCTGAGTGTCAATACACCAGGTGTATGTAACATGCACAAGAAGAGGATCTTGGCAAGTGTATAAGCTGTCCCTTGTCAGGACTAATTTTTCTTAGTCTTGTAATAGCCTGGGTCATTGGTCTTCTGAGTGCTGTTTGTGCGGCTATACATGTCATTATAAAGGCACCAAGTATATGTAGATCTATCATAGGTGCTCTCTGAGAGCAAGTCCCTTGGCACCCTGCTATGAGTTACCTGGAGATACTCCCATGAGCAGCTCTGACAGTTGCGTATTGATGTGTGTGCAGTGCTTTGCTCTCCAGAAACAGGAGCCAGACTTCTGTCTCAGGATTATCTATCATCTTCTCTAACAAGCTGGAACACACACTAGAATACGGCGCTTGAAATTTAGTAGAAACAACCATGCAACAGCCACCAAGGGAGATTTTTCACTCATCACAGCTGCCAAAGTAGCAATGTGCCAACAAGAGAGGCAGCGTGAGACTGCAGCAAGTCACTAGCAATACCCTAGTCAAAGAAATGTTGATAGTTTGCAATGCTACTTCATGAGACTCAAACCAGATTTGACTTAAGTGATTGTTTGTTTTCCATTCACGAACAAGCAGGAATAATAAAATTTAAAGATGCTTTGAGCACTGGTGTGGGCTGTCAGTTGTCCTGAGGATCTTGCTGGGGACCTTGGCAGGGCTGCTTTATAGGCAGTCTTTTTTTCTTTACACAGGTCCCTATCTTGACTTTCCCATCAGCTCAGCTAGCCAGCCTGCAGCCAAGCAATGGGGGAATACAGGAAGAGGAGTAAAGCAGTTGCAGTTAAAAAGACCACAGGTTACTCTTTCCTCTGGTGGTGGGTGAGCGCAGGTTGCGCTGATCCGGTTCTTCATGCCAGAATCCCATTTTCCTCAATGACTGTCTTAACTTCACCCTCACCCCTGCCTTTCAAAGGCAGCGTTTAAAGCATGCAGAAGTACAAAGCAGAATGTCCTTGTTTCTCCATATTTGTAAGCTGAGCTTTACTAAGACAGAGGTTTTCATGAGTGAAGGCCCGCTGTGACTGCAGCATGACACAGTTGTCAGGGATACACCAAAATCTGACTGGTCAGGATTTGTTTCTTTTTTTTTTTTTTTTGAGATTGTAAGCAGAGATGCACCATATTCATCATTGGGGCTGGGGGGGGGATCAATGTATGGAGGGAACGCTACTTCACACTGCTGCAAGGTCTGCCATCACTCGAAGGCAGATGTCTTGCTGATCTGAATCTTGTGGTTCCAAACTCTTGCCAATGTGAGCAAGGGAGGAGAAAGACTGTTTGCGCATGTACAAGAAGAGTGGAGGGGTTCTGGATCTACTACATTAATATGCTGTCAGAGTTCCAGCTGCCAAGCCATAGTGATCTGTATTATGAACACTGAACAGGGAAAGTAACTATTTTGTTATGCTATAGCCTTTTCTTGACTAAATCCTGTTACATGAAATCATGTTTCATATATTACTTTGGTGAACTCCAGAAATCTTAGAAAGAGTTAGAAAATCTGGGTTTGTTTCCTTTTTGTAGTTTTCCCATGTTCAGGAAATGATCCAATTTATCAGCCTATAGGAGACATGATCCCTCCTCAAGTTGGGAGTATAGCCTTAAGATTCCCTCTCAAGACAAGAAAGAGGGAGAGTTGCTCCTAGAAACTGATTCAGTTTTGAGGCAACTGCATTTTTCACTGAAATTTCCCTCTCACCTTTGACTACAGAGAAAACTCAGTTGAGTGCCTAAAGTTAATGGACATAAATCTGTGTAAGGATGTATGGAATGAGAGGGTATGTGGAAGGTAAAAGATATGGGGAAAGTAAAGACTGTGTAGCTACCTGGCATAGAAGGACATCTGTTTTGTGGGGATATCTGGTTAATGGTTATTCAGCATAAAAAATTAGGGTGAGTGACATGAGAAGTAATAAACCACACCCAGAGACACAAACCCTAAAGAATAGGAGATAACAGAGACAATCCTGAAGACCAGAGTGCTCAAATCACAGAGGAACGGGCCACTGAAGGAGCCACTCAAGGCCTTGAGGAGGTTCAACCAGGACTGATAAGAAGGGGTGGGGAACAGATTTACCATGGGTCTCACAGGGAAGAGCAAACTTATGTGGGGATATCTGAGGGGGCTTGTGGGATTGTGTAAAACTTTTCATGGGATGCTTGAAGGGAATTGTGGAAAAGTGTGAAACTTATTATGAGATGTTTAAGGGAAGGGTCAAAGGTGAGGAAAGGAGGGACCAAGATGGATGTGGAAGGAACAAGCATGTGAAAATGGAGAGGACAGGTGGATAATAGGGGCCAGCTATATATAAATAAGTTTTTGGTTGTATCCTTGTCTGGCCAAGCCCTGCAGCTGATCACTGCAGTCTGTCCTGTCTTCTTGTTAAACACTATTCATAACTGGTTTCCTGGCTGAGGGTGCTCTCTATTCTGTTTTTGTATGTGTGTCTGTGTGAGACACCAGGGAACTACAAGCCAGAACAGGGTGAGATGTCTGGGAGCCAGCTACTGGAAGGACCACTGGTCTGGGGAGCAGGCACTGGGAGCCCGGAGGTCTGAGAGCTGGCTACTGGAGGGACCATAGGTCCAGATTTGTGTTTGTGTGAGTCTGGGTGTGAGCTCTGCTGGCAAACTTTGAGCCTGAGCCTAGTCAGCTGGCAAGTAAGAACAGGTTCAGACCATTTGTTTTGTTCATGTGTATGTGAGAGCTGTTTGTGATGGGCTGTGTCTGCAGTGTGTGTGTGCAGCAGGGACACTGCTCAGCCTGGCTGCTGGCTGGCCCTGAGGTCAGGAGCTGTAGCAGACTGGCTGTACGGGACAGGGACTGGGGTGGAGGCACTCCTCAGTCCTGAAGCTGTCAGATTCAGCTTCCATCTACAAATCACAGCCCAGGTGTCTACAGGCAGGCAAGCCACAGGAATGGACTCATACAACACAAGGGTTCTCAGGAGAAGGTGGGATAATGTTCTACACAGGTTAGACTGTCTCCACCAGAGTTCATGCCGTGCTAGGGTATGCACGGAAAGGACTACAGCCATATTTTCTAGTGCAGTGTATAGTTTGCTCTGAATTATTTAACAACAGGAAATCAGTAAAAGTGAAATAATAAACAAAAGGTAACAAAAACACACAGTCTCTGTCCTGAGGCTTGAGCTAGGCACAAAAATGTAAGCATTAGTAAGAGGTTACAAGATCACTTACTTAATTCTGCTTCTTCTGGTGCTGCCAGCAGTTCTTGTCATTTGAAAATGACTCACCAGTGTCTCTCAAGGACCTTCCTTCTCCCTGTGTTCTCCTCAGGGAATACCTCTTCTCACTAACCTTTAAAGGGTCTTATATCTTTCCCCAGTCAATGTTTTGAAGCACTGTAGAACACAGTTTGAAATATGTGTATGTATATAGAGAGAGTTTATCAGGGTAAAGCAAATTCTGCAATTTGCTAAATTAAATTCTTAAACATTATCATATAAATGTGTTATGTTAAATGTCTGGCTATCTGGGCAGGGTAAAATACTATGGTTTTTATTTTACTCAGTTTATATATGGCATTACCAGCCTAAATATAAACTGAGAGCCAGATTTAAAAATGTATTGAATTTTCATTAAAGTAATGGCAACTATGTGCTTAAGTTAATCAAGTGTAAATTATTATTCAGGTAACCTTTTTTTTCAGTTGAGGTTTATCTAAGTTAAGGAGCTCAGGACTTGTCTCTTGACATCTTTCGATATACTGAGTGAGAATTAAGTGTGTGGGTTTCCACCACCTTCATTACCCTTGCCATCAGCAGGAGAAACTATGCTGCAAGTAATAATAGCAACAATAAGACCATTTCCTTTTTTTTTACTTTCAGGCAAAGCACTGTTGGTTTGCAGAGGAGTAAAATTCATGCCGATAAGAAGATTAAAGGCTGTTTAGACTGCCATCATTTGTGGTCCATGGAGAACTTGAAAGCAATATATTCTGCTGGTGATACCTGCATTACTGGGGTAAAAATACTGGTAACATCTTGTTTTCCTGAAATGGTTGTAGCTGCCCATGCCTACAGGCAGTAAATAAAGCTAAGTATCAAAAAGGAGAACAGACATCAGGCTCACAAATAAGAATGTCTGCTTTCAGTAAGAAAATGCCTCATCTAAGAAGCTTGAAGTTGCAAAAAATGATGGAGAAGATTTCTTCAGCCCCACATTTCCTCCTAAAATGAAATAATTTTACACAGCTGCCTTGTCAAAGCAAAATGGTGTGTTTGAAGCTAAACTAAAGAAATGTATCTGAGTTACCGACCTTCTATTACTTGAAAATACTTATCACATGGGGAGCACCAACGGTTATTTGACTCCCCAGTTTCATTCAGACATTACTCAGTGGTAAGCAGAATGCAGCCCCACAGATTTGCAATGCTTCCAGGAACGATCTGCATGAAAATCTGTTTTCATTGCTTTTCTTTTCTTCTTTTTTTTTTAATCTATGAAGAATTCAGTTCATTTAGGGTTTAATGTAATTTGACTTAGGGATTTAAAAGAACCTCAAGAAGCTCATGAAGTTCAGAAAAAGAAAATGCAAACTCCAACCTCTGGAACAGAAAAACTCCAGGCACTGACACAGGCTGGGAACCAACAGCTGGAAAGCAGCTTTGCAGAGAAGGACGTGGGGGCCCCGGTGGACAAGTTGACCAACAGCCAGCAATGCACCCCTGTGTCAAAGGCCAGCAGCCTCCTGGGCTACATCAGCATGCATGTCCAGGGAGTGATTCTTCCCATCAGTTTGGCACTTGCGAGACTGTATCTAGAGTACTGTGTCCAGTTTTGGGCTCCCCAGTACAAGAAGGACATGGACATACTGGACTTGGAGAAAAGAGGAACACTGTAGGATGGAAACCATCTCACTTTCCCTATTCTGAAAGTCAGTGTGGAATTCAGGTGCCCACCATATTTTTTTTACGAACCTTACCTAGTTCTCTTTAAGGAGGGTTTTCTAGCTGTTAGGGTTTGGGCTTTTTGAAGGAAACCCAGCCAATTCAATTTATCTGGAAGAACTAATCATACTAGAAATTACATTAATCATCAATGTGCCAGCTCATACTGAAGTTCAGAATTTCTTGCCTTCGTCACTGTTTTGTGTCCTTTGCTTTGGCCAATTCATTGCACACTGGCAATCTGTTTACTATTATAGAGTCCTCCTTCAGTTCTAACAGCTGTTGTCCTATTACTTCAATTAACTTCTAATGCTGGACTTAGCTCTTCAACTTCTCTAAATTGGGATAGTACCATTTGATTACAAAAGCCATGCGATTACAGTTGAAGGCAGACTATAGAGGCTATTTTCCTCCCTCTTCCTTTCACTGGTGAAGACTTTCGCACACCAGTTACATGTGCAAAGACTCTGACATTTCCATGAGCTAATCAGAATATGCATAAGGAGACTCAGAGGATGTTCTTCCCTTTACAAATGTTTAAGTGACACAGTCACATTGAGGTGTTTTATTCCAGGAAACAGAGAAGAGTACCTGAAAAAGTAGTTTATTTCTCATACTCTGAAATGTTATGATGATTATTTTCTATTTAAAAATAATCAAGAAGAATTCTTGCTGTTGTAGGGTGAAGTCAGTCGTTAATTATTTACATTTTCTCCTTTATTAATCTATTCTTTCTACATAATTAAAAATTCCTTCCCATCCAACAAGAAGTCTGCATTCCAGCTGAGTTTGAGCCTCCTAGAGGGAAAGGGTTTTTTTGTTATTGCTGGTTTTTAGTCATCTCCTGCTGATATCCTGTCGTCCAGTCAAAACAGAATGAATTTGCAAGAGGCTCCCAGCAGCAGCAAAGTCTCTGAAGCTTTGCTGTAAAATAATGCATACAATGTACTGGAAAACAATTGAGCTTACAGTGCTGGAATATAAAATCATAGTAACAAACCACTAATCAGTTCGACATACTAAGTCCAATATTGATTTGAAACAATTTCGTGTAGTTCTTGTGCATTGTCAAAGTGGGAAGTGGCTGTAATAAAGAGGCTAACACAATTAACTTATAAAAGTGTATAGAGTGAAGCAAATAATCACACAGAAGTTTTAAATGACTGACAAATATTTGGTCAGATTTCATCTTACTGTGGTGAAAGCTTTGACTGTTTCCTCTGAGAATATTGTGGAATGCCTAAGAGCAATCAGGTATCTAAAATGACTTAGTATCCAAATGAAGAATTTTTGAAAAAAATACATTTCCTAATTAGTTTAATGCACTAGATTACCTGTGGACTGTCAGTGCTGATGTGAGGAATTGGCAGTTTCATGCACAGGAAGATATAGATTCTTCTACAAGTCACTGGAATGGAATCTGAAAATAGTCTATAGATATGTACAGCACTGTCACTACTGAATCCTGTGGAAATCATCATGTAAGTTGGAAGAGCACAGAAGACAATCTAGATTCTGGTTGGAATGCAGGGTGGAAGGCTAATCTGAACATTACCTGCATTTTAAAATCAGTTTAATTAAATGCATGAACACATTTGAATGGACACACCTTTTTTTTTTTTTTTTCTTTTTTCTTTTTTCTGTGTATGAACAAGGCAGTATGGCAACACCAGCCGGAAAAGTAGTGTGGGAGTCTCGTATATACAGCATGCTTATGCATCTATCATGTTCCAGGGAATGTGGATCCAATACCATTGAGTAAATCTATTCCTTGTGACATTTCAATGGGGTTTTGGGGTTTTTTGGATCTTTTTTTTGCTGCAATATTGTAGGCCACAGTCAGAGACATCAAGATTTATTTTTATGTCTCCTACATGGAGTCCCTATCAGAAAACAGCATTAGCAGGATGTTCTCAAAGAGATAGCAGAAAGGACATACTCTCTATTATCTTATGTATTATTGTGAGCTGTTTTGTTCAAATGAAAAGTTTGTTGTCCAGTTTATTCTGTATTATCTTTCTGTCTTTGTCTTCTTCCTGCTTTGCAAAGCTTTTTACATACTTCTCATCCTTTTTTAAAGAGTTGTGTGAAAAAACCGATATACACAGTCACTGTCGTGCTGAAAGATTTACTAAAAAATTAAGATTTTTGTGGGTTATCGCCAATTCAGACAACTAACCTGCTACACTCAATATTAATTTTAAATTGTTTTATACAAACAAAGCTTTTGGAATACACAAATGCTTACCAAATATGAATTAGTTAGTTATCAAACTATTTTTCTGTCCCTGTTACACTGTCAACTCAGAAGTGTATGTTACATAACCAAACGTGTTTAGGGTATTAGACAAAAGCAATGGGCCAAATTCAGACAGATGAAGCTCAGCCAGATGGTTGTGTATGGCTCAGGAAGCTTTTACTGTTTAATACTTAAAAGATATCATTTAACCATGCTACTGTATTCATTTTTTTACAGATCTTCCCTTTCAAAGGTGAAATTGTTCTTTTCTCTGTGGGGACCACATTAACATAGTTAATGTGAGTTACTGGGAAACAAAGCTAAGCTTTTGTTAAGGAAAACTACAATGGAGGAATGCATGCTAATGATTAAGAAATGTAGGGGTTCTGCTAATCTAAATTACAGACCATCTGTTAGCCAAACCTGATATCAGTTACACAAGAAGTTGTATCTTGAGCCACCTAATTTACTCCACTTTTTTGCAATTCTGGATTAATCTGAAATATAGAGATTTTGCTGGTGTCACATCTGGTCACAAGGTTGGAGGTTGAATACTATCATATACAACTTAACTCCTTATTACCCTATTTTGTTCCTGAACCATTCTTGATTTTGGGAGTGCAATAGCCCCTGAATGTGTTGAATAACCCAGTAAAGAAATCTTTATATCNTTTTTTTTTTTTTTTTTTTTTTTTTTTTGCCTATAGTGAAGGTCTAGCATGAACAGGCAACTCTTTCAATTATTTTTTAAGTTATTCAAGCACAGCTTCATTTATCTGAGATTTAAGCTATGGAAGCCACAATTTTCAAACAGTTCATAATAGCACAGAAGTTCACAAGGTGCTATGTAACGTGTAATCATTTTTCCCTTAAAACTGATTTCTCTCAATATTGTTTTCTGTAAATATTGCTTGATCTAATGGAACTTATTTTAGAGCTCTACTGGAACAAATCAATTACACCTTGAATTTTTTTCCAGTATCTAGCATACTAAACCCATCAATTTCAGTTTCTTAAATAGATCATTTTGTATAGTGCTCTAATGGTTTCTGAAGATTTTTGGAGTAACTATAGCAGAACTTCATTTTATAAAACAAATGATTTTTACTCTCTGGTGGGGCCTTGTTCTGCTAAAATAGTCGATTGGATAATAAGAGCTTCTATCAGGAAATAAATTCTCGGTAACTTTGAAATATGTGAATTAAATTTGCTGATTCACAAACCTTGACTTGATTCACAAACCTTTTACCTAATTGGTAAAATATGAACAATTAGGACCAGGTTTTAATAAGATTACAGTTCTATTATGCCAGGAAACATTAATATTTAAGTGCTCCTGAGCCTGAAGGATTTTTTTTGCTTAATTTTTAAATTTTTTTTTATATAACTCTGAAATACAGTATCAAAGAATACAGTCAGTTGTATTTCTGCACCTGTGGTATGCAGCTAAAAACATCCTGGTACTTTTTTCTGTAACCTACCCTGTCTCTATGAGATCCTTGACTATGCTGCTTATTTTCTCACAGTTCACAATATTTTTTCTTTAGTCAGTTTTCTCCTCACAGAGTATGTGGAGGGGAGCAAGAAATTCTGATCCCAGCAACCCCCTACTCAGCTGCCTTTTAAACACCGAGGCACCTAAAGCTGACTAACATCCTTTCTCTTTGGTGTGCAATGCTTTCAGTGCATATCCATAATACCCTGTGCTCTTACACGTCTGGAAGCATCAGCCTTCACAAGGCAAAGTATCCCAGCATGTCTCATACCTAAAGCCTACAGAGGTCTAGAAACTTAGGATGAAATTAATTTCACCTAACTTTGCAGCCTGTGTTGATGTTCCTTGTTCCCCACACGCGCTTTATGGGAAGCACAGGTGCCTGTGAAAAGGTTCTGATGGCTAGGGCACAAACAACTTTTTAAGCTTCCACCTTCTTTATGACTACTCTTTTTAGGTCTCTGGAGGATGTCTTCCTACGGCTTTGAATGAAGTCAAGGGACAATCTCCCAACACCAAGCTCACACCTTTTTGTGCTTCTCACACCTACTTGTATGAATAAACTATTTTTTTTACTTCTCAAAACAAGAGATAAAATATTGCCTCTTTTAATTACACAGTTGGTGAAGCTGAAACATAGAACCCATGTGATGTTTAAGTGGCTGATTCCAAACAACATGACTGATGTTAAAGGAAAGATGCAAACAATCGGAATTAATTTAGAGCAAGCCATTGAGCTTGATTTCTTTGAAATTGTATTTATTGTTAAAAGTCAGCCTTAGCCTGTGATAACAGGAGATGGCAAAATAATTTTTAAATGCATTTATTTTTAATACTAGAGAGAGATTTTCAGAGAGAGACTGTCAAACAAAAACAATTTTATATGGCAGCAGTTGAATGTCTGAGGAAAAGCAATAAGATTCATATTGTATTTTCACAGGTGATGTTTATATTTTTTCAGAGAGCTGTTAGACTCTCTGAATGTTTAATGGGGAATTGTGTATTCATAATCTATTCTCAAGGGGTAGTTCATAACTACCAAATATCTTAGTCCCCCAGTTGTCTTCTGGGTCTTGGCTCCCTGATTATCAATACTGTATACATTAGTTCAGCCATAAGTACTCTTTCAGACTGAAACATTTAGTTCCCCACAAAACAAAACCTAGGTGCAGTTCTGGGGATAATTCAGTCCAAAACCCATTCTCCAAAGATGTATATATGAGCCTGCACGAGCTCTAACTCCTGCATTACATTCTTCCAACCCACTCTCCGTAGGCTTTGCAGCCTCAAGCAACCTTGCATGTCTCCCCCAGACAGGTAATACATGCCTTCTGTTTCATGCTATAAAAATATTGCTCTTGATAGGCTGAAACAAGATCCTTGTATTTTTTCAGACAATTTCAACTAGAACATACAAGATATTAAAAAACAGTTATATCTCTAAGCAACCAGGACACCATGTAGGTCCTTGAGGAGGAAGCCCAGGGCTAGTGTGGATGCAGCCAGCTTGTCTGAGCAGGGGAACCCCCAGTGTGGACATGAGCCATTCTGCACCATGTAGCGTGTGGCCGGGGATCTCCCTGTAGTGAATGCATTTAGCAATGTAGGTATAGCCAAAGAAACTAAGCTTTACCAATTATTCAGGCAGCTGATGGCAAACCCACAATCGTGTTAGTGGCAACAAACTACAAACAGCAGAACTTCCTTCCACCACCACACTCCTGCACAAAATATGCATGCCTTGGTCCCACCCATATTTCTTGTAAGTTTTTTGTACCTTGCTGAGGTATCCAAACACCTTAATATGTATAATCGCACAAAAAAGTTTAGAAAAGTCTAAATACCTGACTTTGGCATACACTTCTGCATGTACATTACTTTACTAATGCAAATAATTAGCTTCATTGGGTCTCAGTGATTAATCATGTACTTAGGTGGTTTTTGTTCTGGGTCCCAAACTGTGTTCAGAGTTTAAGTGAACAAGACAGCTTTGCATAGGCTGGCTCCACAATGACCTCTAAATAAAAATATCTGCAGTCCAGTGACTTCAAAGACCATTAGTCAGGCCCTTGAGTACATTATACTTACCTATAATAAAATGTGTGCCTTTTTGATCTGGGGAAACTGTGTCCAGTCATAAACTACATTTTCTTATATCCATCTGTGCTGGTTTTGGCTGGGATAAAGTTAATTTTCTTCATAGCAGCTAGTATGGGGCTATGTTTTGGATTTGTGCTGAAAACAGTGTTGATAACACAGGGATGTTTTAGTTAACTGCTGAGCAGTGCTTACACAGAGTCAAGGCCTTTTCTGCCTCTCACACCACCCCATCAGCCAGCAGGCTGGGGGTGCACAAGAAGCTGGGAGGGGACACAGCCGGGACAGCTGACCCCAACTGACCACAGGGATATCCCATACCATGTGATGTCCTACTCAGTGTATAAAGCTGGGGGAAGAAGAAGGAAGGGGGGACATTCGGAGTGATGGCGTTTGTCTTCCCAAGTAACCGTTATGTGTGACGGAGCCCTGCTTTCCTGGAGATGGCTGAACACCTGCCTGCCAATGGGAAGGAGTGAATGAATTCGTTGGTTTGCTTTGCTTGTGTGCGCGGCTTTTGCTTTACCTATTAAACTGTCTTTATCTCAACCAATGAGTTTTCTCACTTTTACTCTTCTGATTCTCTCCCCCATCCCTCCGGGAGGTGAGTGAGCGAGTGGCTGTGTGGTGCTTAGTTGCCGTCTGGGGTTAAAACATGATGCCATCCTCAGCTTTCATTCATATGCCAAAGGTCTACTGCTCCTGCAGCCCTTGAAATAATTAAGAATTTTGCTACTGTTAGCAATGCACTAAATCAGGATGAGATTTTCTTTAATACAAACGTGTAAACCTAAGATGAACAGCTAACACAGCTTTTGAGCTCTGCAAACTTGGCTATGCTTTAGTGAAGCTGAGTTCATTCATGAGAGCTGTTCTCACAGTTTTGAGCAGCACATGTAATCTTTCCTTATGTAATTACACTTTTTTTCTTCATTCCCTAGCACTTTCTTAAAACTACTAGGCATGCACAGTATTCTCTGTTATTTCTAAACAAAGTAAAAGTCCATGACTCTTACAGTTTAATTAAAGGAAGAGATTTAAGTGAGTACTTAAATTTATTGATTTCTAGGGGGCTTAAGTATACATTTCAATTAGCATATAGGTAAACATACTGCTAAGTCACAATCCTGGTTTGTTTGATAAGAATTGTGTTATCTGTCCTGTATTAGTCAGTCTAGCTCACCCACACTCAGCTCTTCTTTTGGATGTCTTCTTCATCTCACCCCTCCAATATTTGTTCTCTGTTTGTCTTTTAGTGATTTAGAAACTGCTTCTTTGTTTACTTCTAGAAAACAAACCTTTTCATGATACAGATTCCCCACCTAAGCAGTCTTTCCATCATCAGCTAAAGATGAAACTTTATGAATAAGATTAAAGCTTTAGGAGTATCCAGGTTAGAAATTAAGCTGAGTAGGTGGAGATGCTGTCCGTCATTACTTGAGACAGACCTGGTATCATGATTCCGTACCAAGTCCTTTAACTCAGAACTGTGTCACCAGAAGGGTAAAGGGTTTGCCTTCTGCTGGTCATGGCAAGATACAACTATGTTCCCTCTGCTAAAGCCTGGGCATTTTGTCTTCACGGGGCTCCCCAACCACTTACTAGGGAGAGGCAGAGACAAATGTGCAGACATACCCCTTTTTGCCGCTGTCACAAACTACTAATTTCCACAGGCTACTGGTCTGATTAACAACTAATGCCACTTTCCAATTGTTAGTACAGTAGAACTGTTGATTTTGTAAATGCCTTAATACCCTACACATTGCCTAATAATTGCAAGATTGAGAACTCCCCGATTACAATCTAAAGTGGGACTAAGAAGAAAAGGGATATCTTATACCCCGTGGCCCATTACATTCCCCCTCATCTTTTAAGGACTATCTATATCCAATTTGTATTACAGTCACATGTAAAGGGCCACCACTGTACCTTCTCTTCACTGCACTATACTGAATCATACAGTAAATGGCAGTCTTTTCTTTAACAATGCTAAGATAGGAAGAATATGATTGTGAGTATTGCACAAATCACACCATGACAGACATTTTCAAATGAAAGCCTGAGGAACCAATGGGCTGGACCTCTCAAAGAGCAGGTATGTTATATACATTATAGGTTTAACCCTGGCTCTCTGAGAGGTAGATTTATGACTGCTTGGGATAGACTAAATTCCCTTTAAGGATGCTGCCAGGTATTTCTAATTTTTTAAAAACAAGGCAATTTTGATTTCCTACAGGTTAGCTCATCCTTGTATCCAAGAAAAAAAAAGATAATACTCACAAGAAAAAGAGGATGGAGAGGCTAGGATATACACCATAAGAGGATCTGTACAAACACTGAACAGTTAACCTCCCTTGTCTTATTTTGCAGTGTGTCTGATATGTGTACATGGGTGTACGTATATATCCTCTTCTTTTCCTGTTTGTCTCTCATTATCACTGATTCTCCCCAAAGTATGTCTTCTTATATCTGGCTTGTAGGTAGTACCTTGTCTTTGGTCTTTATATAACCATTCTCCCCCTCAGTTTTCAACACAGCAGCCTGTTTCTTCCTCTCAGCTCCCACATGGCAATCACCCCCATTTGCTAAATAGATATGCAGTCCTTCAATTCTCAACACATACACTTATCTAACTTTTCTTAAACTTGGGAATATATATAGATTGGATATTAGGAAAAATTTCTTTACTGAAAGAGTGGTCAAGCATTGGAACAGGCTGCCCAGAGAGGTGGTGGAGTCACCATCCCTGGAGGTGTTCAAAAAAACGTGTAGACGTGGCACTTCAGGACATGGTTTAGGAGACACGGTGGTGTTGGGTTGACGGTTGGACTTGATGATCTTAGAGGTCTTTTCCAACGTTAATGATTCTATGATGCTATGATATCTGTTCTGCTTTTGTTCTGCTGGGTTCTACTCGTGGCAAAATGTGCTGGTACTCCTTATGTACCTAAAGGAGAGTAGTAAGTAATTTAAGCTATGTTGTCTTATAACAAAAAAATCAGATACATTACTTGTTTAGGGTATCATCACATAAACTTGCTCTACTACAGTTTGGAAGACATACCATACCTTATTGTTTTAAGTTGGTACACTGTGAAATATAAGTGGGGCTGACCAAACATGGGCAGTAATTAGTGCTCTTTAAAACCCATAATCACAATTTTCATTTCATCTTGCTGTGAGATATATATAGCTGTGAGACCATATGATAGCAGATATATATGAGAGCATATATTCCCAGTGATAAGACCAGTGACTTTTTACATGCATATTATCATCAGACACAGTCATAATACTATAACATACAGCAGACATTTTAAAGATCTATCTTTATCTTGTTTCCTCTTTTTCTTCACCCAGCTTTGTGCTTGTTTTATCCTTTCTCACCCAAAAGCTTTGCGTCTCCTCTCGAGTTTGAGAATGAAAAAGTATGAACACCACAAACTCTACAGGGAGTTCAGGAAAATTCCTATTACAACGTTGTTTCCTGCAGTTTTCATGGCTTCTTACACAGACAGAACTACAGAAAAGATGCTGAATCTAGGGCAATTCTTCCAGCTTTGTACAATACAGTATGTGGCAGTGGAGAAGCTGAAGGACTCACTATGTATATCCAGCAACAACGAAGCAATCCCTGTTTAATGAGCAAGGAGGAAAAAGCATTTTTTATCCCAGATCCTCAAGTATTCATCTTACTATGGAGTTCAGCCTTAGTTTGTTTAGGGATACTTCAGCTCCCTTGCAAAATACAACGATCAACTTCTAACAGTATTATTTTATCTCATAAGCCTGCCAAAAGCACATATTTTGCTATAGGTACATTTTTCAAAACTATTCAGACAACCGAAAAGTAATTATTATTCTAATTTTTTCTTTCTTTCTAATCCACCTTTGCCCTTTCCTTCCATTTCCCTCTTGCTCCCTATTTCCTCTTGCCAATGGAAAGGGGAGAAAACAGAAAACAACAAAACTTGTGGGTATCTCCTGGGTTGAGATACCCACTGTTTGCTGGACTATTTCTATATCCAGCATCATCAGGGATCAGATAAAATATGGGATCCCTGGAAACCACAGTCTAGGAATTACATCTTTGAGTTATTAGTAGGCAGTAGGGTTATGCTCCTACATGCTATCTGCCTGTCAATGTAACATAACTTCAGCAAGCCAGAGGAGAGTGTTGATTATTCTGTAGTCCTGCTTTCATTCTTGAATATGAAGTAGCATAAGAAGAAAATTTTCCTGTGAAGATTACAGATGTTTGGGGAATATGCTGAGCTGCCCAAGGAACATGCAGGCATTGCATAAATGGACGTGCCTGACAGACTCTGCATTTGCCAAGAACGAGGTTTTCAGCACTGGTTTAGCTTTGTTTTCTAAGGATATGAAACTCAGAAAATTCAGCAAGGCTCGGTTCAAAATTAGCTCCTCTAAAGTATGGAGCAAGTACTGGCAACCTGAGCACCTACATTTCATTGTCTGAACTTTCAACATGTTTTTGGCAGTGCTAAGGTGGGGACCATCCATCCTCCCCCAGAGGCTCTTCAGACTCTCTGGAGGATCGCTGCCAGCCTGCTGCCCTTGGTAAGCAAGCCATGTCCATCAGCTGCCTCCTCATCATTTGCAACAACTGGAAACTGTAATCAAACTGGACAGGAGGAAAGAGCTCAAGTACGCTGAATTCCTTAAAATGTTATGAAATTAGACAGCTGGATAGAGAGAAAGGGTATTTGTGTCCGTGCTCAGGAAAAGGTTAAGAAGCTCATTCACCATTGGACATCAAATAATCAATATCGGCAAGATGTGCTACCAACTGAACTCCATTTGTTCTGCTGCGCTGGGAACAATTTTTTCAGCATCTGTCTTAAGTGTGAGGGAACTTTCTGCTTCTGATGATAAATTGTGTTTAATCACTTTTACATTGTTTGTGACTTTCATCTAGCTAAGTGATTATCATGGTATTATGCAATGGATTTATCAATTTTTCTACATTTATTTCCTTTTGCAGGTTTGATACAGTGTTTTACTAAAAAAAATAAATCTAGGTTCTTTACTAAGAATGTGAATTTAAATAATTTCTGGATCATACTTTTATTTTGCTTTTGAGGCTTTTTTTTTTGTGCCTTTTGTTGCTTGAAACATATTTAAATAGCTCAACTAAGATGGGAAACAGGTAAAAATGTTGTAATTCCTCAACAGTTGCTATCTGCCAATTTATGTTGTGTACTAGCTTATATAATCCTCAAATCTAAGATGTTGAAACTGGAACTAATACTCCTCGTAACATATGTAAGATATTTTAAATAGCAACCTAATAATGCTAAAGACCATTATATATATTTAAGCACTTAAGAATAAAGAAGAGTGTATTTTCTGAAATATCAGCTGACAAATTTTACATTGCTTCAGTTTTCAATAAAAGGCTTTAGACTGCTGCCAGGCAGCAGTGAAAAGCTATGCTGACTTTAAGAAGGAAGCTAGAACAGAGGCAATATCCACGTACTAACTTAAAAGAATCATAGTGAAACCATCTGAAACTAATACATACACAGGATACTGAGGTTGCATGTTTTTCTCTGCTATCTGCAAGAAATAATTTATATGAAGTTACTTGCCATCTTAAAATGATTGAGCCTCATGTTTTCTGCATGGTTTAGTACATTCAAAGTGGGACAAGTAATTATCTCTTACATAATAAACCATCTGCATGGATATAATTAAACATTTGCTTAGTTGTATTCGATATTAAACCAGAAAAAGAGTGTGGTTAAGTAGCATTTATCATGCAAAACATGCCAAAATCAGCTGAAAATCCATCTATAACATCCTGGTTAGTTGCTAAGCTTTTGAAAGGGTCTTGAATAGATCTCAAATGTGATGCTGCATAACTCAGGTTGACATGGTAACGTGCATAGTAAGGAAAATCTCAGCTTTATTGGCAACTTCATTTTAATTCCCTCCCCTTTTCATACGCTCCCCTCAGTTTCTGGAGTAAATGTATCTTAAGAGTCTCTGATTGTAACTCATAGTTATTTGGCATAATTAAGATGGTGTGCTAGTCTTTTATTTTGTAGGCAGCAGAATAGTAACAGGTCTATGAGATGAATCCCTAGCAGCATTTTTTAATGACCATGTTAAATTTAGTGCTGTTCTGAGAGAGATGATGTGTATTGCTTGGTTAATGGGATGCTTGCTATATTAGGACTGATCTGGCAGCACTCTGCCAGAGGAAACAGGCAGAAAAGAAGACATTTTCTCAATATAGCTACTCTAACAAACATATAAGCTGTTAAGGGTCAATGACCAGAGCTACAGGCCCTGAAGACTCTCGCTGAGCAGGCAAGACCAGAAGGGCAAAAGATTGAGAACACAGGCTGAAGGAATGATAGCCAGGTAAAAAGGGACCCTGTAAGACAGAGGCAAGCGCAAGTCTGCAAGAACAAAACTGAGACATAGTCAACACTTTTGGGATATTTGGATAAAACTGAGGCTTCATAGATGACCATCACAAAATTGTAGGTCTTAAAGTAATATAAACACATATTTAGGTTGTTCTAAAATAATTTTCTCTAAAAGCTTTATTTCTCCTGCAAAGTAAACCATATTTTAGCAAGGATTCATATCTTTATACGTTCCTTAATTATCATCTTCTGTGCATGAGAGAGCACTACAGATTGGTGTATGGTGTGGGATGTGTCTGGCACCTTATAGCATGTGATTGAGAGGAGGGAGGGAGGGAAGGAACTGCAGAGCTAGGATATCATCTGAGGAACATGATAGTCAGAGCAGGAAAGCAAAGTGCTACACTGCATGAACGTGTGAGGTACAGACAGAGCTAAAGAGGAGAGGCAGGATCTGTTTCATCATGTGACACTGACAGGACTACTGGATACAGAGTCCCAAAGGCACTCAAACTCATCCAACCTTTTAGTTAAGTCATGGATGATAAATAGCGTATTTCAGCTCTGAGGCTGATTGAGGGACAGGAGAACTGAGAGATTCCGCAGACAATAAATAAAGGCAGACTTGGAGCAACCAAAAAACCCATAGCTGAAGCTCTCCCTGCAATCATGACCTTGGTCACTCTTCAAACTCCAAAATAACTTACCACTTAGAAAAGTGCGATGTTATCATCACACTAGACAGCAGTGTTATGGAGTGAGAAATGAGTGTTTAAGTTTGTCACCTAGCTTTACAAGGGAACCTTGATTTACCATGGAAATACTGACATCACTGTGAGAGATCTCTGACAAAGGAAACCTAATCAAGGAATTAGAAATACCTGAAAAGAAACCTGACATATGAAATAACGGAGAAGATCTTCCTCTTCTCTGATAACTGTGTAATTAACAAGATTGAAAAATGGTTGAAACTAGCTTCCATGAGACCTTCCGGGTCCAGGGTAGCTCCACGAGTCTACTTAACGTCTGATTCCTTCCACGATGGCTTTCTAGAGCATCAGAAAACCTAGCCATTTTGCAATTTTTTAAACTGACAAGTGGGTTTTCTGTTGTTCAGATAATTCTAAGTGTAATAACCCTGATAAAATTAAAGGAGACAAAGCAATTGTTTGGAGGCAGTTTCCCCTAGGCCTACACCATCCAAAAGGGAAGAAAGAAAAGAGAAATTTTAATGTCACTATCTACTGCAATATCATCAGTTAACTTTTAAGCTCAAAAAATGCTGGTTTTCCACATGGACTTGCTTTACTGAAGCTTCACAAACTTAAACCATGCATGATTTAAAGTTCTTTATTTTAAAGCTATAAAGAGGTGTAATTCTGTTTATGTAAAACAGCCCTTCATAAATTTTCAAAGGATTTGTTACACCAAACTTTCCTATACTAAAGCAAAATTAATTAGTTCTTCAAAACAGGAGACTCTGAATTCCACTTTCATGGCAAATTAGGTTTTGCTTTGTTACCATCTAAGAGCATGTGGATTAACTTCTTTAATACTACTTTCCTTCATATAAACAACGGTTTGAATGTAATCTTAAGATTTGTGTGTGAGTTCTTTCTGGCTATTAATGGTAACAGCCTCTTTTTATCAAAATTCATGTTTAAGACTATATGTGAATATATTTCACGTTGACTGCAGCTAAACTTTCAAAGTGTAACCACATGGATAAGCAGAAAAACAGTTATCTGGTGATGCCAAACTGCCAGCTACCCTATTCTCTTCTAGGTCTCTTTAGTTTCCCCACAAAAACATAGTTACGGTATAGATAACAATGGCCCTATTCCTTATCAAAGGACTGAGATGACAATCCACAGACTTTTAAAATTACAGACAACATGTCTGTACCCCAGCCCAGAGCTTTTGCCTTGCCTTTTCCAACAAGTAATGCTAAATAGGAGCTCTTAAAGATATTTAACTTTGAATCGTTCCAGATCATTGTCATTTAGACTTGCTGAAGAGTTTTCAAGGTCAGGTTTTTAATGAACTTTGGAGTAATTTTAGTTTGGTGCAGTAGAACTGCAGGTTCCTGGAACTGTCCAGAAGGGTAGTGTGTTGGGCAGATTTCAGTTTTGCTTTTAGGCTTCTAAAGTCTGAGTCCAGTTTTAGGCATTTAAGTTCTCTCTTTGGGGGAAGGGGAGAAGACTGTCAGTTATGTTTACTTGCCTTCTCCATTTACTAGCTGTTTAGTTTATGTCAAAGAGAGTTTCTAACTTTCATTCTTTTTCCTCTGTGTATACTATTTTGGTTATCTGCGCATTCCTGACACACTCTGTGATGACTGTGGGAATATCATACTTTAATCTGATTTTACCTTGAGCCATGTTACCACAAGAGCCACAACTCCTCTTACAGTATCATAGCTAATTAAAACAGTTTGCTCTATCAGACATAAAACTATTACTGCCTGTATATGTACCTTCATTTTTCTTTAGCAATAAGGTATTTAGGATTGATAACTGTGATCATTTTGTTTGTCTTTTACCTGATGAACCTTACAGCAGTGCACAACCTTACGGCGGCTAAGCACACCTGAATTAGCATCAACAGAGATGTTATTAAAGAGTACTTCTCTAGACCTTATATTTTCAATAATTTGGAGATAAAATTATTTGCTGCTCAGCATCTTTAAGCAATACTTACTATTTATCTGTGCACTAATGGTATTAGACAGTCACGCTGAAATCTTTAAGATTACCATGATAGATTGGAGGTTGAATCTCCTGTAAATTAATGAGAATTGGACTTTCAGCCATATAGATAAATCTTTAATTAAATGTCATGAAATCAATTCTACCTGCTGTTGTGCTTAGCTGTAGGGTGGTCGAGTGGAAGGACCGTCAGTAAAGGAGCCTTTTCAGACCACATAAGCAGTAGACCAGGATCCCTCCACAGTAGACAACCTGCATGAGGAGAGAAGTGGTAGTCTAGTTAAAGCAACAGCAGGTGCCTTACGCCCCTAACCTGTGAATGAACTGCGGGAGAGGATGGCATCCAAATCCTCACTCAGAAGAGATATATGCTGCCCAAAGGATCTGATTCTGGTTATAATAGAAGGTGTGGAACACAGCAGACACTGCTTGACAACCTCATATGGCCAGTGCATCACAAAAAATTGCACCTAGAAGGTGAAAAAACTACTCCTGTACAGTGAAAATTTGAGACAACTCCCAGGTCACTGATGTCTTCCCACTTCATTTCTCCTGTTTGAATGACCTGAGATTTCCCCCATTGATTCCTGTTTACTGCCCCCACACATCCTTTAGTGATTTGGGACACACTGGCTGATTACTTTCCTGAGAATGAGCTAAGGTCTATCCCTCCATCTCCTCACAAAATCCTGCCTCAGCTACTGTGGTGGTCTTCTGACTGACAAGACCCACATGGCAAAAAAATTATTTGGGGATTTACTTCGAAAGTGCCAATAGTTGGTGCAGAATTTCACCCTCTAAATTCTCCTGGGAAGGAGGCCCTTTTTAAAAATAATATTTGTAAAAGTTGTGTTCCAACCCTCGCCCCTCTAACTTATTTTTAAAACACTGCTAAACGAAACTACCTCATATGCTGTTCTTAGGTTGTTCAAAAAACTGTGTAAAATTTGTGCATTTATATTCATAAAACATTCCAGTCTTCTCTCAAAATGAAAAAGACAGTCCCCAAATCCTCAGCTTAGAGCATGTGAATACTACTGAGACTGGGCTGAGGTTTTTGTGAACATACATATTCTATATTATTTAAAACGCTTCTGTCAGAGGTTAGCAGTCAGCAAAGAATATTAATTTACTTTAATTAGTTTGAACCAAGGACCAGCAAAAATTCAGATCCTGCACTTCAGAATTATTCTAATTCAGCTTCTTGGCAACCTGGAAAGGAGAAAGATTATAATAACAGTTTACTCAGATATATATCTTGCTGTACTACATGACAATGGAGAATATTTTGGAGATGGATGGAGCTGTTTCACAAGGTAGGATTTGGCCTGCCACCCAGACAGTGCATTCCTAATTGACAGTCCCAAATGACAGGGTTTTAGGTTCAATGTGTTAAGCAATACGGGCAAGCAAATCAAATCAGACAAACAGCTCTTTAAACGTGCCCTTACTAATATCTGAAATAATAGTATTGGAAACATCTCAACAATATCTGAAAGAAAAAAAATTAAGAGACATGAGTCTGACAAACCATGCTGGAGGTCTTTTGATGACATGGTTAAAATATCCATGGACTATCAAAAAGTGAAATACCATAATTTTCCAACACAAAACATGTTCACTTTACAATAGGACCTTTTTCCAGTGGACAAACATGTAGGAATAACTTTAAGAATGCTTTATCCAATGACCAGCAATGTAATTACATTTGGTGTATGCAAAGAGAGTTAAGTCCTGGTCTATAGTCTGTTCTTAAAAGGATGAATTTCTTGAAGAAGTCAGTTACAAGCAAATAAATAAGATAAAGAAGAGTCTTTAACTGTGAATGATTTTACCAGATTCAAAAATCCAGTTGTGCATTTAGAAGTAAAATTTAAAAATAGCCTCACTGAAGAGAAATACAGAAGGACAGATAATACAGCAAAAACTTTTTATTTACTCGTTATTGTAAGTCTGGACAAGTGAAATATCAACAACAGACATATGAGAAATCATCAGTGAGAAATTTTACGGCCAGAAATACTAAATACAAAGAGGAATTAAGAAAAAATATATTGTGAACAAAACTAATCCTACCAAAATCGTAGATCTGAAATTGTCAATAACAATGCAGAACAGACAGAAGTATTCAAAGAATATTTCTGCATAATGCAGTCCCATCACAGTCATTAATGCCCTATGGTTTTGCCTAAAATAATAGGCAAATAATTTTTAATACACGGGTAGTTTAAAAAGAATTTATTACTGCTCTGCCTGAACAATTAATGTTGCTATTCAAGAAATTAAAGAATATTCAGGAAGTATTAAAAACCTGGATAAAGCCAGGGTTACATTTGGACAACACAAAAAATATGACCTTGACTATATAATTCTAGCTATGCTGGAATCAGTAGCAGGTAAAATAACTGAAGGCCTGATATGTGATGTAATCGATACAGAAAATGATTGTGTAATTAGTGCCAATGAGCATGTCAGATTGGGTAGCTTTCTGGGTGAGATTGCCGGATATGATTGATAAAGGTGACAGCATCGACATAGGCTTCTGTAAAGCAACAGACATACAGCAGTACATCAATCTAATTAAGTGATTAGCATTATACAAAATCTGTGTAACACATAATAATTAATTAAAAACCGGCTAAATGACAGATCTCCAGAAGTAACTATAAACAGCTAATCATTACCCCTTGAGCGATTCACAGAGTTCTGTTCTTTTTCATAAGCGAGTTTTTCCCAATGTGTTTCTGGTGCCTGGTGCCAAGACCCCGCCGCCCCACCCCATGCCTCTGCAGTGCCCAGCTGGCTGGTGCAGCTCCAGTTGCTCAGATCCCTGCTGGGAGCTGGCACAGGCTGTTTGCTGAAACGGGCATATGCGACCGCCCTAGCACCAGTTCCCTTGGCCTGCTTTGGCATCCTGAGAGCTGAGTGCCTCTCTGACATGAAGTGAAATGAGCTCTAAACACACTCTTGACACTGCTGCCTTGGGGGATTGAGCCCCACATTTTAGAAAATGCTGTCCTCTGCTACTACATAAATTTATGAGTGATCTGAAGGAATATTTAACAGCATTAATGGTAAAATTTGCAGATGACATAAAATGCAGAAAGCACTAAATAATGCAAAGAAAAAACAGTTTTTCTGCAGGGAAATTGACATCCTTTAGTAAGCCAGGATCATTTGAACATGCTTTTTGAGACAGCTGAATGCAAGGTCATTCAGCAGGAACAAAGAATGTAGGTCACGTTTAGAAGACTGGAGACTGTGTCCTGGAAAGCAGTGACTCTGAAAAGGATTTAGGGGTCACAGTGGTTAGCCAACTGAAGAGAAGCTCCCAGAACAATGTTCCAAGGCATTTGGTATAGCTTTCAGATACAGGAGTGCTGGGTGGTAGCATAACTGTACCCCAATTCTACTGTACACTTTTGACAAAGGTGCTTAAAAATTAGAAATGTTCAGAAAAGCACTGTTGGAATGATGTTATATCTGAAAAACCTGATTAACAATAACAGAGATGAGAAGTCCAAGTTACTTACTTTATCCAAAGTGGGATTAAGAAGTGACTGTGTCGTGGTTTATAAGGATGTGTTACAAAGGGCTCAGCAAACACGCAATATTCCAAAGTTTGTCCAATGAGAAAAGACAATCTTGTATTAGCAAAACAGTACACTCTTTTAACAGGGCGACTATATAACTGTTGAAACAATTTACGCAAGCTTTGTTTCTGTTTAGAATTGCATTGTTTTAATTTAAGTTGTGGACAAACACATGAAAAAGGTAAAGGAAAAGCATCTTTTAAAGTGCTTTAAAAAGAAAAGCATGGCAAGCGTGCATGACAAAGGCAAACAGACTGTACAGTATTGTGTTGTGTCTTCATGTTAAACACAAAACTGTAAATTAACAAAATCACACATTTTAAAAGATACTTTCCTATTAGGTTTATACTTTAGTATTGATCTATATTGTATTCTTGTCTTTTGACCTTTTTTTAACATAATCAGAGTGAAGATCTTTCTTGAACATCTGTGAAATATTTTGCACACTTAGGCTAGACGTAAATAATACATGTCAGCGAGATGTAAACACCAATGGGAGAAATAAATTATGTACGTGAACACAGGGCACTATAGCTAAAGTAATGAGCTGAAACATAAGAAACTTCCATTAACCTGATTGTCAGAAAAAAATTCCTTATAATTGGAGGAATTCAACTTCGAAGAGATGTCTCCTTTGGGAATTAGAAGCCCCATTACCCGAGACATTTAAAATGAACTGGACAAAACAGCACTGAAGAATGTTAAAGAACAATCCTTTGTCAGGACCATGATGGTCTTTTTCATCTCTAATCTTTGTGATCTCCTGGTTTTTCTTATCATTTCAGACTATCAGGAATATTTCATTTAATTGTTGACCTACAAAAGAAGTGGTTTAAAGAACAGAACTTTAATGCCAGATTACCAGTATTCTTTTAAAATTAGTTTCCATTCTCCTGGCAAGTATACCAACATTATCAATATCGTCGTATCAGTTACATCTAAACACAGGCCAAGAGATTTTCAAAAGCAATAGCCTAAAAAGCAATATAGCTGGTGAAATACTCAATGTGGAGGTGCCCAACTTTTAGGAACTTGCCTCTGAAAAATGGCAATCTTCAGTAATGTGCCTCAGCACCCCATTGACCACAGAAGAAGAATTAAGTGCCTCAGAACAAGATCCACAAAAACTAAGCTAGGTGCTAAGAGCGTGCTGGTGATGGAGTTATACATTGAATTCTGAATCTCTTTGATGTTCAGGTATTTTAATGCTATTACTCCTTCAAGCAGAGGTTTTCCTGAAGGTTTTAGGTGCTCGTTCCTCTTTCAAAAACTAAGGAAACAAGTGTAGCAGAAGACTCCTATCTCTGCTTTATACTTCATTGATTAAAGAACTCCTCCAGGATGATGAAGACACAGCAACAATTAATTTTTCTCCTTTAGGGAATCTCCTGTCTCCTAAGAGCCTATCTGTGGCCTATTCTAGGGGAATAGAAAGAAAGGGAGTGCTCCATCCCCTTCTTTTGAGCCTCTTACAGTTTTTGTAGACTGAAGGCTTCATTTGCCTTCAGCCAGATTAAGCAGGAGCCTCTGTTCTGATTAGGGGTCTATCACTGGGAGCAGAGAGAGCACCCTGGGCTTAAGTCCCTGCTCCACTGATTGTTTCTGGATTTATGGATATAAAACACATAAATGGTCTGTAATACAGGCACACAAAGCCATCTTTTGTCCTTCCCAACTGAGTGCCATACCACGAGGTTACAGACTAATTCGCTCTCTCTGATCTAATGCATTTTTAATTCTTTCAGAGTACAAAGTAGAGCAGCTTCAACAGAAGGGACAGACACTGTTTTCTTCCCTTCCATGTCCCCCTGGACTGTGGGCTGTTTACCTGACAAGTGGAGGAGAGCTGAAGTCTTTGTCGCACAAAGGAAAGCAAGCTAGCTCCTCCGCCTCGAGATTTTTTTAACCACTGATATTTTTGTATTAAAATGAAGAATAACCAAGCCTTTAAGGAGAAAGCATCAGTTACAGCTGAATTTTTGTGTGGAAGTTGACTTAGCAAACGTGGTCCAAGACCTGAGGGGCTCAGGCATAACAGGAGCCAGTCAGTCAGATGAAAACTAAGACACCTTTGGGCAAATACACCTGGGAAATTTAAGCACAAAAACTGCAGCATCTATGGAAGTTAGTCACCTCCAAGGTCAGCTGTAACTAAGCAAGAGGTGTGAGGAAGCCTGGCTCCAGTTTTAGTACCTACATTCCATGTGAATCCCACCTTCAGCACTCGATCCCCATCACGGGGCTTTGCTGACTGGGTGGGCTCTCAGCACTTCGGGCCCAGGTGAACCTCATGGAAATGCCAAGTGACACATTTGATAAAACTAGTTCTAAAGGTGTGTTTTGGACGCCGGGCCAGGGCCTCGCAGGGGCGGCAGCTGCCCCCCGCCAGGCGCGGCCCTGCCCCGTTCGCAGGCAGGCCCCG
>WAAD01023324.1:79544-94570 GCA_013389945.1 Fregata magnificens | reverse complement strand
TTTTTTTTTTTTTTTTTTGCATAAACCGTGTTTTGGGATCTACCCTTCTACGTTATTAGCTGTTCTGATTAGCTTCTCAAAGCTAAGATTTATTTTTATTGTTCCACATGGAATTTCCTGAAGTGTTGAGCACTTGCACACAACTTAAATTGTAGGATTACTGGTTCAAAACTGGCAAACAATCATTGTGTATCTTTTCTTTTGAAGGGTTAGTGATGTGCGTTTCATTTGCACTGTTGCTGTGAGAAGGCAGGAGGGCTGTCAGGAAAGGGATACTTTCTAATATTTAGTAATCACTTTTTTCCTAGATGTCAGATATCCCAAAACAGCTGGGTGTCCCCCTTTTCTTTTTCTAATGGCTATTGATACTGTAATCAAGAGTCAAAATTTCATTAGTGACAGCTGACTGCACTGTGAAACGGTCCCTCCCCTCTTGGGGAGCTGCAGTCAAATAGGCACTTTAAGTGGGCTGTCTTTTCTATGCTTTTGTTTAATCTAGTATCTCCAAAGATTCCTTCTTCAACATGTGTTCTGTTACAAATCTAGCGTTTGGAGATTGTCACCTTCTTCCTCTGGCTGCCAGTTAGTCAAAGCTGATGTTTGTGGGCTGTATTTGTGTGTAGGCCTGACCCAGAGTAAGAGCTGATGGTGCTCAGTGGGACTACCCCCAGAGGTATATTTTCCTGGTGCTTCGGAGCTGGGAAAACCACCTTGCTGTTGGTATTGCCTGTCTGCAGATCATAGCTTCTGTCTCCCCTCAGATACAAGTCACAGGGGTGAGGCTGTTGTCTACAAGGCAGTTGTAGCCAAAGGTTTCCAAAAATGAAAAGAAAAAAAAAAAAAAAAAAAAAAAGAAAATTGTGTCATCACCTAATAGTTTTGGTGAGGAAGTAATAGTTAAGGCAGAAGGTGGATTATTTACTGGACTAGTAAGTCATGCCCTTGTGAAACTTCTTTGCAGTCTTCTCTCCTTAAGGTAACTGTGAAAAAGAAGAGAGGATGAAAATCTAGGTGAAGGCTTTTTGTCCTTTTCTTTGAGATTTCCTCTGCATACAAACACCATGGGCACTAAAGGGTTAGGCTAGACATTGAAATTTCTGGCTGCTGTCAGGGTGGGTCCCCATGTCAGGAAATTTAAGCTTGTATTTGAGTGTTTCTAGTGTTTTCACTACTTAAAATTTGCTGGATGTCACCATAAAACAGGGTTTACTGATCTTAAGATCAGATGTAAGATACTTTTAGGACATAGGGGTTTTGTCCATTTAGTTTTTGTTCTTACAGGCCTGGCCCTTAGGACCAACGTGAATGAAAACTGTAGTCCCTGGCTAACATCCCTGAAGGTTTATAAGCCCCAGCACTTCGCTTGAAGTATAAACAGTCTTAAATAACAGCATTATGGGAGAGGTGTATGTATTTCTGTTTTCCTATATAAGGTAGCTCTTACTAAAGATATTTCTTCTTAGAAGGCCTTGGATACTCTACCTCCAAGATATTCTGTAGCTAAATATGAGCCTCTTCAAGGGAAAAAAAAATATATCTTGGTGTAAATATTTTATTGATGTAGTATAGTACTGTTGGAAATGAAGAAAGGGAAAAAAGTCTGATGCTAAAACAATCCTATAACTTCAGTGATTGTATTGGTCTTTTTTATGGTCATTTACACAGAATTAATTTTGTAATGAAGAGCTGACGTGCTGTTAAATGCTATGAGGAACCCAGCTGACCTTTAAATATAGTTGGTATTAAAAATCATGTGGAATGCTCTCCTTTCGAGAAGGGGAACCAAAAGAGTCCTTAGTAAACTAAATGTAAATCTTCTGGGTATAATGTTTATGGCCATTTGTTTATGCACCTACCCTTTTGAGAAGTGAGTTTTAATATGAAGACTTGTTTTTAAATAAATAATTGTTATTTCATGCAACTAAACTGAACGATTTCTCTGATAGCACTGAACCTGAAAAATCTGATTTTTATTTCAACACTGCCCCCCCCCCCCAAAAAAANTAACAGTGAACACACCCCCCCCCCCAAAAAAAAAAAAAAAAAAAAAGAGGCTGCTGGTGAATTTTAAGTCTTACAGCAAACACAAGTGGAGACAAGAATAAGTTTTGTTTTTATAAATTTATAAAAGAGACTTCTGCAAAGTATTTTATAGAACAGGTGTGGTATTGAGTGCAGTCCTATTCTTAGTAGGATATTTTTTATTTTTTTTCCCTACAAAATGTTATTAATGTTTTTTAAAACTTGTTAATTTTATGGATGTGGTGTTGTGGGTGCATTCTGACCTTGCAGTAATTGAGTAGTGCTAAAAATATTGGACAGGGACATGGAAAAAAGAGAATATGTACTCTTTGATCACTCTTGGATCATTACTGTGGTTAAACCTTTCTGTTTGGATGTTACCATATATATAACTATGTATCTCTCTCATATTTATACAATGGATAAAAGAAAGAGCTTACCTTTGTCTCTTGTAAGGTTGGTGTAAGCATTCCATCTTAGAGTCTTTTCTTAACACGTTACTGCAAAGTGCACATTAACTTGAATTTACACAATGACTAGTAAGCCTTGGAATGTCTTACTTCATCTCCCACTCTCTGTTTTGTTCTACTTTAAAAGAACGCTTTTTTTTAAAAAAAAAAAAAAAAAAGAAAACCAAAAATCTTTTCATGGTTCTTGCTTGATCTTATGCTGTCATTGCATTTGTCTTTTCTGCTCAGTGGTCCATCTTCACATGTTGCTCTGACTTCTTTGTCTTCTTTTGGAGTCTGCCTTTCTGATAATCACTGTACAGTGTGTTACTGTCTCACCTTTGGAGCATCATGCCAACAGACTTGAACCCCTGTTGCATCCAGGGCTTCATGTCCCAGTGGATTCCCCCCACCTCCCCCATTTCTAACTGTGGTAACTCGGTGTATCTGCCAGCATTCCTTGTGTGCTGTATTGTCTATGGGATTGGGTTGGGTGCCCTGAAACCTTAAAGTATGTGTCCAGAATTAAAATTTAAATACTTCTTTTTCTTTTAATAATTGAACTGTGAGTCCCCTTTCCTTAGGGTAGGGATCATTAGGAAAACCTTTGGTTCTTATGTGCCTTTTGGCATAGAAGGTACAGCACTGAGTTTTGTTCTGATTTTGTTAATACCTTGGGGTAAACTGCTAACATGAAGGCCTCTGTGCTGTTAGCATATGCTGAACTACTGAACCCAGAAGAATTAAAACATCTCAGATGTTTTTGTGGTATTGTTCAGGATAGGATTTTGCATTATTTGTAATGGAGTTTAACTGCAGGCTGCCAGAAGGTGTGGTCTTGCTGGATCTAGTATTGTTTTCTTTGGGGTTTTTTTTGCAGCCAGAGGGTGAACTGGATCAGCTTGTTGTTGCAAAATTAGTATTGTTTTTGTTATGTTCAATCGGATTAATGAGCTGATCCAACTCCCCCAGTGCAACTGCCACTGCAGTCACTCAGTCAAGCTCAAGGGAGAGGTTGGGAGCACCCATGCAGGTGCCCCTTTCGCAGCAGCCTGCAGGTGGACTGGATTAAGGTGTTACTGAACAGAGACATGCTGGTGTTTTCTGGCTATGTTATAGTTACCCAGAAATTGTGTGGGTGTGGTAATTGCAAAAATATTTTATTGTAGATAATATTCCAATGGAAATATGAGCTATAATAATTTTTTTTCTTTAAAGTATCATAAATTTGTTGTGAGGAGGACTGTAATTACTACTTTTTGCCCCCCCCATATTATATAGTGAGTCAGTAGAATAATACAGTGAGATTTCTTGCCGATATGTATCCTGGGTTTATGCTGCTTAAAGCTTTAAATAATCAAATGTTAACAAATCTCCTATGACACTTTCATCCACCTTTTATAGAAAGTTATTTGTAACCTATAGTTTTTGATAACACTTAAGAGGAATAATATGAAATGTTTGGGGCCTGCTGTTTTGTTAGGAGTGAGCAATTTAAGCATGAAGGCTGGGGGACTACTGTGATAATGTGCTGGGACTGGGCAGCTGATTAGATATGAACACTACTTACTGACAGCAGCGATCCCCACTGCAGATGGTGTTTTCTGAAAAGAAAACTGCTGCTTTCAAGGATTTTGCAATAGTGTTTTCTGAACGGTTAGCTGAAGAGTGATCTTTAAAAGATATTTTATAGCCTGTAGCATCTGAGAGAGGAAGAGATCAATACTTTATGCACCGTAGATCAAGAAAGGTAACAATAATGTTTAATAATTTGAGAAGGATTTGATTTGGTATTTTTCTGGTTTTCCCTCCCTCCCTCTCCAATCTGACTTGCTGGTCTGGCATTTTTCTTTCTGCAGGAGAAAGCTATGTATGTGGTTCCATAGAACCCTTCAAGAAACTGGAGTACACGAAGAATGTAAACCCAAACTGGTCAGTGAATGTTAAGACAACTTCTGCTTCTCGTTCAGTGCCGTCTCTTGCCACTGCTAAAGGAGGTACTCCAGATGCAAAAGAGAATAAGGATTTCATTAGGCCTAAACTAGTCACTATCATCAGGAGTGGAGTGAAACCACGGAAAGCAGTCCGGATTCTGCTCAACAAGAAGACAGCACATTCATTTGAACAGGTTCTTACTGATATAACCGATGCCATCAAGCTGGATTCAGGGGTGGTTAAACGCTTATACACACTAGATGGAAAACAGGTAAGAATTTTCATGATGATCATTCTCAGCATGAAGAAAATATAATTTTCTGAAAGGAAAAGAATAGTACATTAGTAAAAAAATTACTTTTCTCTAGAACATACAACCAGACCTTCCACTGTATATAGTGTACTTAAGATCTGTGAGCACTTCAGGAACGCATCATGAAGCATTACTTTGCTTCAGTAATGGTCTTGCCATTTATGATAAATAATAGCTCTAAATCTGTCAGTTGAAAGTGTGATGTGGTTTTGGCTCTGCATGCCGGAAACGTAGGATGAGAAGGATGTAATTTTAAAGAAGCTCATTCTGTTAACTTGTTTCAGCTTTTTCTTGCAGCAGTTTTACGAGTCATTGTACTTGCCTTTCCATAAACTGTAAGAACAAAGAGTTGAGGACACATTCCACCATGATAAATGCAGGCGTACTGCTATCCAGAGTGACCAAATGATGAGTCTTACTGCAGCTAGAATGGACTATGAAGAAGGTGCAAGCTTAAAAAACGAGTGAGCTTTTTCCCTTTTGCAGGAAAACAGGTAGGGTTATGTGTGGTGACCACATTTATTGATGAGTCTCTTGTAGGTTACATGTTATTTCTTCTATGAAATACCTTCAAGCAGTGTCTCTCTTTTGCTGACTTCTTAAATTGCGGTAGAGTGAGATTTTGAGAGGCTTCTTATTGGACTTGGGGATGGAGGGGCAAGAAAAAAAATATTACAGAGTAATCCTACTTCTTTTTTGTCTTTCACTTTATTTGTAATTTTTCTACGGACATGCATTAATTATAGCAAAACTGGAGAAGCTGTTAACCTGGTGAAGGGCAAGACTAATTTCAGCATGACCTGAATTGATTTAGAGCAATGGTGACTCTAGAGAAATGAGACAGATACTTGCATTTACAAATGTAACTTATTAAACTGAAGAAATGATAGAGGTATAAAACGTGGGTAGAAAGGTGAGCAAACAGTCTCCCTGAGAAGCTAGAAGCTGCTAAAGACCAAGATATTTCTGCTGTAGTATAGCTGTGTTTTATGGATTCTAGGCTCAGTGATTCAGATACACAGCTAACAGTGTAGCTATCAGGAGATGCTGCAAAATATGCTTGGTACAGGTAAATACTCAGTCAGCTAGACCCGGTGGCGATCCTAACATGTCTGCAGTTACTGGGGTTAATAAGCAAGCATAGCTCTGGAAACAGCTACAGCAATGCCCTCTGATCTCAGAGAGGGCTGGTTGATGGGCAAGCCGCTTATTCAGAACACTGGTTCAAATCGGGGCCAAGTCTAGCTTGACCAGAAGTCCCTTCCATCTGTGCTTTTGTGTCAGTAACCTCTGACACCAGTTAGAGCCAGTAGTTAGTTCTTGATGGCTGCATACATACCTGTAATGATCCCATTACTGTGCCTTCATTGGGAACTTTGACCTGAAGCAAAAACGTGGATGTGAACTTCTTTTTGCCTGCACCAAAGGTAATGTGTGCATCTGGGGAAACTCTCAAATCCCGTCCTTCCTACCTTGCCTCATGCTCCAGGGAGCACTAAGGCTGGTAAATTTGAGGAAGCCATTGAGATTTTAAAGCTGCAGAGATCAGTGGTGGTCTCTGCTGTGACCTTGACAGAAGATCTTGAGTGACTATTCTAGTGTCTGCAAACCCTCTCAATAAAAAGGGATGTATATCTGTTTTGTGTTGTATATGTAAATAAACTTGTGGTTTAGCTATCAAGAAGTGCAGCCTGAAAGGATGTCAGTGTGGCCTGTTGTCTCCTGGAGAATGTGCTCACTTTTTTTTTTTTTAATACTTGAAAATTCCTTTTAATGGTTGTGCTTAAAAGAAAAAATACCTTTACATCTGCTATAGAGCTCTAATTGCTGGAAGTAAATAGTACTATCCTACTACTGTGTGGAAAGGGAAGACCAGGTTTTCCTGGCCCTGATGTTGTCAAAGTTCAGTTGAATCCTTTGTCAAGTCATGGGATTTGAGATGAGCTTAAATCAGTAGTGTACTGGGACATTCGTTACCTACCTCGTAGCCTGAAACCCTTGTGTCTAAAGGCTTTCTTAGGAGCCTGGTGTCTCCACATGTATTCACTCCTTCCCATTCTGGTTATTCACTTGAAATTGCATAGCTGGCTGCCTAACCCTATTGGTAAGGGCAGGGTTTGTGGGGAAGGTGTGTGTGTCCTGCTAGTGTAACAGAGACTTTGCTCACTGCATGTACAAAGCAGCTTTGCTGGCAGAAAGGGAAATGAATGATCCTGTGCTCAGCAGGAGCAGCCTGTTGCTCACCCCTGTGTGGGGAAGTCATTGATTTCCTGTGCTGCTAGGCAATTGCTGTTCCATTTTTCTCTGCCAAAAGCCTGATCTCCCAGATGGCGTTGGGGGGCACGATGATGGATTTCTTTATTGCTAGACTCAAGCTGTGAATGATTACTGGGAGGAAATCCGTGGTAAATCCAAAATTTTTCCAGTAGTGTTTATAGTTGGGAACTTCTACTGTGACTCCTGTTGGAGCTTGGAAGGTTCTGGAAAAGCCTGTGTTCAGTGGTTAAATCTAACAAATCTGTGATTAAATCTTTCATCACTAACTTAAAAAGCAATAAAATCTTAAAGCTCTGAGCCAAGAAAAGTAATTTACTCTAAGGATAAGAGAATAAAGCTCTCCTAGGATTATTCTTTGGGAATGTAACTTGGAGAAAGGCTATTCTGTACAGTCATTTCTTGTGAGTTATTTTGAGGCAACACTGGAATTGCCCACCCATGGCAAAAATTGAAACGAGTCCCATATATTGTTAGTGCAGATGGGCACTGAGGTATGTATACTGTTGTTGGGTACTATCATTAGATACCTCAGGCTAATCAAAAGAGAATAGCAGGAGTCAGAGTCTTAACTGGGCATCCGAGTCAGGTGGTTGTCCCATACTGACACTACACATTGAGGAATTGAGCTTAAATGCTCTCCCTCCAACAGCCTGGTTAGTTGTGATGTTTTGATTTGTACCTCTAAAAGACATTAATAAATATTATGTTCAGTTAAAAGGAATTTAAATGGTGGCCTATAAAATTTGATGACAATGTAAAGAGCTTGTCTTGATGAGACAGGTAGTGCTTGGACAGTCAGTACCTGAAGAAAGTTACTATTTCCAGTATTGAGTAGGTGTTTCTTTTGGATTTCATGCATTTAACTTAGTTTAGTTAAAATGTATTTCTCCTTGTTACAAACAGGGTGACTAGTGGTTTATTTGCATTTCCTTATAACTCATGTCAGTATAACTCACGTCAGAATCTGTATTTTGACTTCAATGTTTCTGAAACTTTAGAATATAATTTAATTTGCGCAAAAAGGGGCACAACATACAAATGTAATCTGATTGTATAGCACACTGGTGGCCTGCATTTAGCATACTCTCGCAGTTCAATTATTATGATTCCTCAAAGCAGGATAGGTTTCCTACTGTGTCTAGAATAGTATATGTGTATTTTTATGGATATACTTTTTTTTTTCCCTACTTGTACAAGGAACTGATGCTGTTTGTACTCTAGAGGAAGAGATAGAATCACTTCCCTGTAAGATACGGATGGATTTGAAGAAGATGGTGGGACTCTCAGAAGTGTTTAACAGTCTTATGAGCTCAGGCCAAAATTAAAACCTATCCAGAGCAGGGTCTTGAAATGTGCTCCTTGCCGACTTTGCTGTGTAAGGAAAATAAAAATAGAAAGAGTAGGTTTAATGGCTGCCTGTAGGGATTCAGATCATGAGGGCATGCACTTACTGTGAGTATTACTCATTTTTTTTAGATTAAAAGGTGGTTTAAGTGCATGAAGAGACATTGTTAGTATTAACCCTTAATATTCTCAGGTACTTGTGCAGAGAAGGAACACTTTCTCATAGCTAAAATATATCTTGCTTTACTGTAGCTGCACCATTTCAGTTTGGTTTTTAACCTTCCCTTAACAGAAGGTGTCAATTTTAGTTTGATGTGCATTAAAATATGGTTTTGTAAAAGGCAGTGTGTGGACACACAATGCAAACATCAAGGGTACAAGCTGCCTGTGGAGACAGAGCCTGATTGCTGTGTTGCAAGCTCAGTTCTCTGGTTTCTGTGTATTAATGCACTTCTAGAACACCACCAAAGACTAAAATGGGAAAATACTAATGAGGGTCACATATAACAGGAAAGTTGTGAAACAGTGGAATTTTTAGAAGTGTTATGGTGTGTGTATTTGTACAAAGTATTTACAATTTGCATGTTTAGCCAAAGACTAAAGTTTGGACAAAAGTGCTTTATGACCTTGCAAGTCCTCCATTTGCTTTTGGAAGAACAAACATCTGGTTTATAATGAGACCTACTTATTTGAACAGGTGGTTTGTTTAGCCTAACTAGATGCAATCATGCAAATTATTTTTCAGTTTATGCATTGTGCGGTGGATTTGACTCCAGACAGCGAAGTGGTCAGTGGCAGAGATACCAGAATAAAAGTCACTGTCTGATTTTTTTTTTTTAAAGTATGTTATTTCAAATCAAATTACCTTTACAAATATGAAATGCAGCTGCTGTTACTTAAAGACATACCTCACAGAAACGTGTGAAGGTGTAGGGTGGAATGGGAGCAAGTCCCTCAATGGCTGCAAGGAGAGGGAACATCAAAGTGCTGGAAAGCTTGAAGCTTCCTCATGGAGTGTAATATGTTTTTATTTTCAATTGGAACCCCACTCAAAGGAGGTATTTTATGATACAAACAAGCTCCCTTTCCTGTGGACTCCTGTCTGTGAAGGCACCTAATATCTTAGTTTTTAAGAAAGAATTAATAGTACTGTTTTAAGAAAGTACTCTCTCAAGAAAAAGAAAGCAACTGTTTGCACCTATACCTAGACTGAGCATGTGCTTTCTTATTGTTTTGTTCTTAACAAGTGGAAAACATTTGGTAATAATGTTGTTCTGGTTTTGGCTGGGATAAAGTTAGTTTTCTTCATAGGAACTACCATGGGGCTATGTTTTGGATTTGTGCTGGAAACAGTGTTGATAATACAGGGATGTTTAGGTTAACTGCTGAGCAGTGCTTACACAGAGTCAAGGCCTTTTCTGCCTCTCACACCACCCCATCAGCCAGCAGGCTGGGGGTGCACAAGAAGCTGGGAGGGGACACAGCCAGGACAGCTGACCCCAACTGACCACAGGGATATCCCATACCATATGACATCATGCTCAGCATATAAAGCTGGGGGAAGAAGAAGGAAGGGGGGGACATTCGGAGTGATGGCGTTTGTCTTCCCAAGTAACTGTTATGTGTGACGGAGCCCTGCTTTCCTGGAGATGGCTGAACACCTGCCTGCCGATGGGAAGGAGTGAATGAATTCCTTGTTTTGCTTTGCTTGTGTGCGTGGCTTTTCCTTTACCTATTAAACTGTCTTTATCTCAGTCCACGAGTTTTCTCACTTTTACTCTTCTGATTCTCTCTCCCATCCCACCGGCGTGGGGAGTGAGCGAGCGGCTGTGTAGGGCTTAGTTACCAGCTGGGGTTAAACCACGACAAATGTCTGTATTCTACAGTAAACTCTTGGCCAAATCTGTCCCTTTTGTAGGATGGATTAAAGATCTCAAATGTCTTTCTTTAGACCTGGATTGTCCTTGGTACAGAAAAGCCTACATAAAGCAAGGTAGGTATCATTCATGAAAAGACATTCTCTACTTAGCATTTGTGTAGCCCATGTTATAAAACAATTGAGACAAAATGAATGTTAAACAAAATAAAATTTATGTGCAGCAAGTAACTCGTTTTGTGTGTGCTCTGTAATTTTGATTCACATCAGTGTTTGTAATTAGTTCCATTCTTAATATAGAAAGCACATTTAATTTTAAGGGTGACTGGTTGTGCTCGTTCTTTTTATTTGTTCTTCAGTTGTAGTTACAATCCACTCGAGATGCACACAACTTAAAATTATTCCTAGTTTGAAAAATGTGGACAATAAGTGGTATTTTATCTTCTGTATGACCTCTCTTGAGTGCAGTAACTTTAACTTCTCTCTTTTGTTGAAGTCTTTGGAGCTCCCTGCCAGCCACCAGCACACAGGGGTGGTGTTCATTGACCAGAGAGAACCATGGTGAATTCTCTGTGAGATATAGCTGTGCAGATACTGACTAACTGGGAGCAAACATTAAGTAAGATGGCTTCTGCAGCTCACGGAAGCATTTTAACAGGGAAGCAACAGCTAGGGAAACTTATGCTTATGTTTTTGAGGTGGTACTTTAATATTGTACTACTACCTGGGGACCTGAAACCCATTGTGCTTACACTGTACAAGCTGTTCCTTCCTAAAGGACTTCTAATGTGAACGCTAGACGGCCATACCCCTCAGAAAATACCTGTGCTGCTTAATTTTACACATGAAGTTTAGGGCCCTATCTGGGAGATGCTGACAAACCACCATGTTATGTAGCTGTGAGAGGCAGTCTTCAAGAACAAAGAGTGTCGCTCCAGCGTTTAATGCACCTCACTTTCCCTCCTTCCTGCCTGCAGTATATTTAATCCAAAAAACTTTTTTTCTTTCTCTGGAAGATGTATCATTTCTGGCTTTGGTGTTTTGAAACTGATTTTGGGGAAGGACTTAAAAAATGATGATTTTTTTTCAATACTGGGGAAAAGGCCCCTTCTTGAAGACATGATAGACTGAAAAACAAAATAAGCAATTTTCAGCCACTGATTTTTTTTTTTTTTTAATCTCAGCAGGTGGTGATGGGCTCTGGGAGTCTTGAAAGATTCTTACGATCCCTATTGAGAGAAGTAGACTTCCATTACAAATTAGACTGTACTTTAATAAGAAAAGCATCAAAATCTGGTTCAAATCATTCAAAGATGTGCCAGGGTAGACAGTTTTCTGGCAATTGCTATTATCCTGATATTAGAGGAGAGCTGTGCTAGGTCCTTGAACCCTTGTGACTCTGGGTAGGCCATTTTGATGTCACATTATGACTAACAATTTTAATTGTTACTCAGATAGTCTTCTGTAAAGGAGTGAAGAGAAGCCCATTCCTAGTTGAAAGCAGTGTGTTCATTCATTTGTCTAGGGTCGGTTCCTATTAAGCTGAGACTAACAACTGTCTTGCTCCATCTCTAAATGCTCTCTCACAATATGAGTTTCCAGGGTTGCTAACTGACGTCCCATAGGAACTGTAGGCTGACTTTGAAAATTAAGAAGAGAAGATGCCATCTTTTGCAACCTTTAGATTGGCTTTCATGCTGTGCAAAAGAAAAGCTGTTATTAATTGAATAAGACTGAAAACCTGCATATCTACTTCAGTATGCTTTAAATATCACATAAGTTGATCGTACTGTCTTATAAGGATATCCAGCTATTCATTAGAGAATTTATGCACAGGCAGAAGCCTTTTTTAAGGAAGAGTAATTTCCAGCTCCTCAAAGGTGGAGTATCGTATTGTCTAAGTGTGAGGAAGGGTGCCTTAGTGGGAAGGAGATGGTGTGGTCATTCAGAACTATCAGTTACTAGAATAAGTGTCCTTTTCCTCTACATCTGGACTTTACTTCATTGCTTTAAATGTACAATATAACTAAGAAGAGCTTCTCATGCAGTTAAGTTCTGATCTGCATATTGCTGACAAGGTGGGGGGGAGAGGAAAAGCAAATGGAAACATCCCCAACTGTATGGTCGTCTTGGTGATGGTTTTGGGTGTGGTTTTTTGCTTATTTGTTTGGTGAAAGAGGGCTTTGAAAAGTGTTTGCAGATTTCCCTGATGATGCTGTGCAACTATTTTGTGGAGACAGGCGTGAGATTACTGGTGATCGTTGAAAAGAATTTCCACTGCTCAGTAACATGCAGTCCTCAGGACCAGATAGGTTCTCTGTCAACAGCTGAAATCTTTTTGTGATGTTTTCAAACAGCAGTCATCCTAAACTTTCTCTGTTCTGCTCCCCCATCCTGTTAAGATACTGTGTTTCATGACTTTCACTGAACGAACTGAGCTCAATAGTTGGAAGACTTTTACAGTGTATATTGTCAAACTGTCATGTTCACTGGGACAATTTTATTTTTATTCTCTGAAGCTGTTATTGTTAGTAATATTTTTTTTTCATTGGCATAAGTAAATGTGGTGTGTATTTCCTTTTTCTGAACTGGTATGATGTAGTACGACTGTAAAAAAGGGTAACGAATCTTGGATTTGCTTGGTTGTTTCTGTTCCTTCTAAAACTAGACTAAAACTAACTAAACTAACCAGAGGATTAAGAATTTCTAGCCATTTAGCAGAATTCAAAGCATCATCAAAAGAAAAAAACATTTTCCTCTCATAGTTTTTTGTAGCATGTGTTTTTTCCTAAGAAATTAAATATACTATTCATAGGTAAAATTCTTAGTACTGCATGCAGCTTATTAGAATTTAAGTATTTGCTTTCTAATATAAGTGTTTTAGTATAATTCTATCCTTGGATTGTTGGGCCTTGAATTTTTGCACAAACACTTAGAAAATCTTGGCAATCTCACTTTTGAAAAAGCTGAGTTAATAAACTAAAGGCTGATAACTCTTTTTAATCAAACTTAAGTTTGAACTGCTACCTGAGACTTAGTGCAAGTATGTTCTTGATTACTTATTTCTTTCCACTTACATTTCTGTTCAACACCTTTTTGCCAAGCTGTTGTGTAGAAGAAAATTCTTCCATGAATGATGAATATTGAGAGGGCAAACTACATAAATATTCTGTCACTAGCCATGTTTTTCTGTGAAACCTAATCCTTTCATTTTTCTCTATCTGTTTATAGGAACCTAGATCTTTAAAACACCACAAAACGTAACTGATACTGGCAAAATAGACCTAAAATTACTGATGGTGGAGGAAATGGTAGCGACAGCCCAATTTTGCACCTTGTTCTTCTAATTAAACTTTTATGAACCCAGATTCTTTTCTGAAACTAAAGTCAACTGTGAAATATCCTAACTTATTTTCAATACTTCCCAGCTTCTTAAGCCATGTGCTTTGCTGTCTCTTACAGTGAGCAGCAAGAAACACAAGTGTCTTTGGATATTCTACCTATTTGGTCTGGAATTGCCTCTTGTGGTTCTTTTTCTGTGGAAAGCGAGTCTAGGGCATACTTCTTATGTGCTCATCAAGTTAATCAAGATGAATCCAGGTCTCTACCTCTTAAATGAACCCTGCTGTGTATAGAAGTTGGAGATGCAGTTCTGTTTCCTAACTCTGTATGTCTGAGGACTTCTGCTGTGAATTTCAGTAGAAGTGGGACCGAGACTTAGAAGATGTTCAGGGACAACAATATTAAATACTATTAAATCAGTGATGTACAATGTATTCTGCCTCTTTCCCCCTCCATGCCTCTTTAAGCTTGAAACTAATTTGTTCAATCTTGTAGGAAGTATTGACTTAATCTTTTCTGAATCTGTCCCCACTACTATGTGCCAGTTCACAGGGGCAGAATGTCCAGACTCAATCAGATTTAGGAACTGATACAATTACTAGTAGGATAAAATATTTCCATTGTACTGAATGAAGACAGTAGTGCCCTGAAAATGGCTTAGGTTTTTATAAATAAATCAAACTTTTGAGACTGTTTTCCTGATGTCACTGGTTAGTGGTATGTGACAAAGTGTGTATCACATATAGCTGGTTCTTAAATTTTATTAAGTACTTTCTGTTATGTTTTTCCCCAAAAAAACTTTTTAAGTAGGTCAGACTACCTGCTACAAGGAGGTGTTTTTGCTTGAGAAGGCTGCTGAGGAGGGCATCAAGCTTCTTCCATAGGACTGAGTTCTTGAAGTCACAGACAGAAGAGCAAAGAAGTCTTCATGGGCTTGAGGCATGCAGGACAGGATATGGCACCTTACACATAGATAAAAATGAGCACAGATGGGTGTGAAATTGTCAGAGATAAGTGAGTTTAAGTTTAGAAAGCAAGGCAGAAGACCGTAGTATGCTCCCACTGGAACCAGCAAAGCATTATAGGGTTTTGAATTTAGAGTTGGGTGTTACTGAAAATAAAACTCATGTTAAGTAGTTAAGGCTGATTGCCTCTCCCAGATCAGTTGTTCTGGTGGATTTGGTTTTCCATTAAATGTTGGATCTCAGAAACTTCTTTTAAATAAAACTCCTCTGAGCTTTAATAGCTTAAAACTGTAAGAGACGTTTATTCATCAAGTGAGTGGAGAGTGAAATCTCAGTTTGAACTGCTTTTAATTATGTTTTTGGCTCGGTTTAAGCAATGATTTTCTCAAAGCTGCCAGACAGTAGGGGAAGATTGAGGGCATCTTGTGGAATAGCCAGGGTAGAGTGCCTTTCATTAAAAGTGAGGGAAGACAGACGTTGCCTGAAATGCACATGCTGACTTT
>WAAD01023324.1:0-77116 GCA_013389945.1 Fregata magnificens | reverse complement strand
CTGTTGTGTTTTATACTTTGGTTGGTTGTGGGGGGAGGGAGGTGATGAGAACGAAAGGATGACACTCCTTTCTCTGGCAAGTCTTCAATGGCCCTGTAGGAGGAGTAGCTTTTAAATGTAGCATCCCTGTAAAAAACGAACCCTTCTATCTGCAGATGGAGGAGGGCTGTCCTAGAAAAGAAAATTAAGCTCTGGTTTCTCTTGTGCTGAGTCCAAGTGAATGTCAGTCATCTTTCACAGCATACAGTAGGAACTGCTCTCTTAAATGTTCCAGAAGGAGGGGGAGAGGAACAACTGAATGTCACATTGTACCTCTATAGGAAGAGGAAAGCTTTAGCAGTGCCTCTTCACTTATAGGCAAATAATCAGAAGGATCACTGAAAGAAGAGGCACGTGCTCTGAAAAATGGCCTATATTGTGGCTATACTGGTTGAAGCTCTTCACCACTGCCTCCAGTTCCTCCCCTGGGTAGGGGAGGTTCTCCCTTGCCTTTAGTTCCAAACTGTGGCATCTTGTCCTGCTGCAGCATTGGAACAGGAACGTTATGATGTTATGCAGTCATCAAGCTTACTTTTTTTTTTTTAAGCAGCCTGTCATGACTTAACATCATTCTGAAATGACGGGCAGCCTTACAGCTCCAAATTTTCTCCCCCAAAAGAACCGAGGAAGAGTGTGTGGGAAGTTTTTGTATCCCAGATCAATGGTAGTCTGTCTGTACAGTGTTTCCGTTCTTTGGGAACAAAGCCTCACTAAAAATGTGTACCAATTGTCCTTAGCTTTTATTCTGTATTATTTTAGATTACTCCCTGGAAATAAGTCTTTTAACTTGGTACAAAAAACTCCAAGCAGATTAGAAAAGGTGACAAGTCATTTTCAGCTTGTCAAGTAGAGCTGGAACAGTTTTCTGAGGTGCAGTGGGTGTGTGCTGCATTAGAAAGAACAAAGACACTACTTCTGCCTGCAGTCCTCATCAAGGTTAGGCAGAAAATGCTGGATAACAGTTAAATGGGAGGCTTATGCAAAACAAGACTGAGACATTTTGCCTTTAGTAAGGTGTACATAATTCCTTTTTAAATCAGTACTGAATCTCAATCATTTAGAAATAGAGATGTAGCGAAGGAGAGGCTGATTATTTAGCACGATTATTCATCATGAAGATGAGCATGAGACTGGATAATCTGCCCTCCATGAGGGGAGATACAGACAGAAGTTGAGGGGACAATATAAAGTTGTTATGGATCGTGCTAGTAGACTGGAATGGTGAGGCTAAACACAGCACAGAAGCAACAGCAAGGAGAGAGGGGTTTATAGAAAGCAGCACAGAGCTACTGAAGAGAAACAAAAAGATCACACACCCTTTTTACACAGGAGCCTGTGTTACACATAAGTCAGGAAAAGGAACTGATTTACAATCCCGTGAAACTCTTACAGGAGCCCTGGGAGTAGAAGGGCTATAGCACTGCAGAGGGAGAAGCAACAGTCTCCTGGCAAATCCCAAATGATGCATCCCAAAGGAGGAAGAGAGGACTCTAGACTCTAGAAGGGTAGATGCTCCTCCATTTCCAAAAACATAAAAAGTAATTTAGAGAGTCTTCTGCCATCTACATAAGCTGTGATGTACCCAAGTATTTATGTTACCTCTTTAGCAAGTCTGAAAAAATTTTAATTGCAGACATATCTCAAGTTAATTTGGTGAAGCTGTAGCTGAAGCTAAGTAAGGGCTTTTTGGATAAAAATTTTAGCAGACAAGAGACTTAGTAGCCTTAGTAGCCTAACTTTGTTTTGTCTTGTTATTGAAACCATAATTTGGGTTTTTCTTTCCTTTAGGCAGCTCTTTCCTGTACGACTTTAAAATCTTCTGTAAGCTTCATGTTCTCAAACTTTCTTTCTCAGAAAAGATTTAAGTGCTGTGAATAACACCGTTCTGAGTCAACTGGCTACTGCTAACAAGTTTCAAGTATTGTGACACATCCTGCAATAGAATAATAAACTAAATTAACCTGCATTTTTTGGTACTGCTCTCATTCATAAAATTTCATACGCTGTGAAAAGTCTCTTCAGATGTCTTATCTCGTTTACTTGCTTGTAAATTTTCATATGGAGGAGAAGCAAGACGATCAGCAAGACCATCAGCTACTTACCAACATTGCAAAACAGCTGGGCAAACTGTACTCTTCCTAGTTTTCTTCCTTCCTATAGGGAAGATGTTGTGTAGGACAGGGCAGGGAGGCAAAGGGGAGGTTGGTTTAGGGGTGTTTTCTCCTTCTTCCAATAAATGTAAAGTTATTTCCTGAATGAGGATACAATCAATCTACATCGAAAAGACATGATTTTTTTTTTCTTCTTTCTTTTCTGACCCTGCATAATTCAGGTTTCCTTTCTTCCGAGATGCCTGCGTAAATGTCTGCTACTCAGTAATTTGCCCATCTGGGAAGGGGAGGTTGGAGCTCTTTTGGGTGCTTATGTACACACACACCCCCGCAATCCAGCACTCACATCGCTTCTCTCGAGAACAAATAAGGAGTTAGAATTTTTTCTGTTTGTTTTTTTTGTTTCTTTGTTTGTTTCTTCCAGTCAGTGTTGTCTGTGGACAAAAACTATGCTATCCCAGTTATTTTTTTCAGGTGGATTTTTACCCCCCATCTTCTCCCTGCCCTTGTTAGTTTGGTTCTGCTGGGAACTAGTACTGAGCAAAGCCCATCTGGACAAGTCCTTAACTATGGCAGCTGGCTTTATAAGGAAATAGTTTTCATATATGGGATAGCATATGCAGCTGTCTTTGGCGAAGAAAGCGTTACTAGAAAGTTTGGGGTGGTTCTTCCCTGGTCTTGGTCCATCACATATAAATGCAAACAATCTGCTACAAAATATTTGTTAAAATCTTTTCAGGCTGTGGAAAAAATTATTACCAACAGAGTCACTATTTTAACACTGCTGCTGATCTTTAGAGCTATTGAAGTGTGTTGCTTTCATATAAAAATGTGAAAGTCCTTACTTTCAGAGGTACTGGGAAAATCTTTGTTCTTGCTTATGTTTCAGAATGATGAAGGATCCTTAATCCAATGGATGTTTTAGGATGAAGGACTGTTAAAATATGCAGTAAACTACATATTCTTGATTTAACATATATCACAACAGCTACCTTGTTCCAATAAGTTAATAATTTGATGACAAATTGGAGTTATAATCTTTTCTGTGGGTAAACTGAATTCATGTAGGCAGTGAAGAATGGATTTGTCACCGTTTTGAAAGTGTCTTCAAAGTATAATGCTGTCAGATATCCAGGTAGAGTTTTATTGACTGACTTCCTGAGATCAAGGGAAGTTCAAGAAGGCTTACAACTGGACCAAGTCTTCAGCAGAAGAGAATTAGGATTGCCTAGTGCAGAGTGTATCTTCACCTGTCTCCTCAAAGAGCGGAGAATGTACAATGATGTATTTCAGTGAAATGACTTAACAGCTCACATGCTAATAAAAACTTCTTACACTTTGGGACAGTCTGTAAAGAAAGAAGAATGTATGCTACCCACCTTTTTTTGGCTGTTTGCTAGGGTGACAGTGACTTTAACTCTTTTAAGGCATCTGAATAGCCAAATAGTTGAAGTATAAAACCACTTCTGGGATAGCTGGCTGAATTTCTTACATTTCTGTCACATGAATTTGGTCTGCACTCACAGATCTTCTGCTGTTTCGTGTCCAGTTAAAAGGACTCAAATTTCACGTGTCTTTTTTTTTTATATTCCTGGGTTCCTCTAAGGCTAACTCAAAGGTTACTGTAGCTCTGTTAGAGCACCATAGTAGAGACAACTTCACAGATAATATAATACCCTTCAAGCTATAGAGGTTAAATTTTAACCTCTATTTACTTTTAAAACTCTCCAGGGAAGCTGTATGCAGTAGTATTTGTTAGGGTGAGTCTGTCTGTAGTGGGAAATAGGCTGTTTGTGTGTAATGTAATACACTGGAGAAACTTCTTACAAGCACTCTATAGCTCAGAAATTACTTCACTATTGCATTAAAATTAATGGCATCTCTGCAGAATTCGTTTGTTTGTTTACATAGCAGGTAAGGTGTTAAACTAAGGGAACTCAGGGAATTGTTCACTTGGGATGCATGTCTTTTTTCCTTTTATAATTCACGATAACCGATTGATGTACAGCATTTCTCCAGAGCAGCTGCTTTCCTTTAGCTCCACTGGGTTTAACACACCTGACAATCTTGGTGATAATCACCGGTGAGAATACTGGTTTTCACAGTTCATTGAGTAGCTGCGGATGAGTACAGTTGTATGACTAATTTCTTTGATTTGCAGAAAGCGTCAAGAGGATGCATTTTCTTTTAAACTTGCTGATGTGTTCAGTTCCGGTCTAGTTTCCCATGGAAATAAAGTGTATGGACTATTATTTTCAGTCCTTGCCTAATACATTTTGAACCTATTGGTCTGCTTAAGTCAAACTTGAAAGAGCAATAGCAATTTTGAAGCAGTTTCAATGACTTTATGGAATTTTACGGCTGAGTAAAACGGGCTCAGGTTGATGCCCTCGGTGCTGCAAGTGGACTTTTCCCCTTGTGGAAGTGAGGCAGCCAGGACTCTTCTCACTGATGCCATGTTTGGCAGAAGCCAGCTGGTCACGTAGCACAGAAGCACTGACCAGCCAGTCAGTAAGCAAATAGTTACTGCCTAATCCTAACTCTGGAGGTGTCATGGTGAATTGGAGAGCACTGAGGTTAACATGTCAGGAGGAGAATCCAGCCTGTGTCCGTCAGTGGGGATCTACCATCAGTGAGTCTGTCTCTCTGAGCAAATGTACTCAGGCTCTCTTCATCTCTCTTTCCCTCAAGTATATCATGCTGAGGAGTTAAGTTGCCTGGCTAGGCAGCTGAACCTACTAGCTTTCTCTTTGAAGAGAGGATTTGTTTTTATATTGTTTTCCTTTCCTGGGAAATGCAGCATGTGGTGGTTTTTTTCCTCCCTCCTTGTTCACTGGTAAAAATGTATGCCTGAAGCGTGCTCTCCACATGTGCACATGCACAAAATGTAAATGTGGTTAAAATGCATTCAGGAGATGATTATCTCTGCCATCTCTCTAATTACTAAAGAAGATAAAACATTTTCTACTAATAAATATTTATTAATGAATAAGAAACATGACTATACGTTCCTTAACTCAAGTGAACCATGGTGTACACAATTGTTCTGCCTTTTCACTATGTGAATACTTGCTTTATCCAGCTGTTCTGTGCCTCTTTCCCTCAGCCCTCCTCTTTCCTGAAAGAGAAAACACTGGCTAAAATGGGAAGCGTTCCTCTTCAACTGCGGTATAAATCTTCAGGTATATTTGCCAACTTGAACCAGAGGGAGAAAGGGGCTACTCGCTGCTGATGCGGTGAAACATTAGCTTTCTGTAAACCCAGTTTTACAGAAATAATGAAAATTACAACTAGTAATTTAGTATTTCTTTTTTTTTCTTTTAAACGATGGGAATGGTGTAGGAAGTAATACAGGATATACCCACCCTATTTAGGGTTGCCTTTATAGTTGCTTTGTTTCAGAGTTTTTATAAATTAGTCTTTGCTGTTTCCATGGCAACTCAGTTGTCTGCATCGGTTGCCAAGGAACAGCTTCTGCTGCACAAAGGACAGGGACACTGCTACAGAGTGATTTCATTCTTGTCGCTAATAGGCAGTGGAAATGAAAGCTTGATATTCAGTGGAGTATGGCCTCCATACTGACTGTTAGCAGGAACTTTTTTTTAAAGTGTAATCAAGGTGTTGTCTTCTCTTTTTGATTCAGCCATCACAAACCTCCTGTTATACACAGCTACAGGGCTCCTGTGGAAAGGTGTAATGGTTGCATAGATATAATGCATTGGAAAATGCATGTTTTCAGGACGACTTAACCAACCATACAATAAATTGTGTTATAGTCTGGTTAAAAAAAAAAAAGAATTGTTTTTACAATGTAAGATAAGAAAGTCCTAATTCTGTGATTTGCCGAGAGCAATTAGATGTTGTTGTTCTACATATCCTAGCAAAGACAGGATTAAAAGTGAGCACTACTATGATCACTGTTGGACACATGGCTCGCTAGGCTCCCTGGAACTCTAAAAGTATTTTCTTATTTGACCTCCATAAAACTACAATCTGGATTCCCATCTGATCTTTCTTTTAAGAAGCACAAACTGACACCTGTCATCAGTTCGTCAGTTTTCTAAAATGAATGCAGGAAGAGGGAGCATATTGTGAGTCATGATTCTGTGTTAGTGTAAAATTTTATTTTTGAGGCTGCCTTGCAGCCGTCAGTTCTACGGCTGTGAATTTCTGAGTGCATGGTCTCAAAGTAGCTGTGGAATTAATCTGGATTTTGTTACAAAATAATATACATATTTTCAAAGGAGAATATTAATTTGCTTTTTAGTTTTGTAAGTGGTAATCAGGACAAAATATTGTACATCGCACATAGACATACTAATAAATCCAGTTCTGTTAGAGTGAAAGAGTGAGAGAATTGGACTCTTCCTCAGGCTGGTGTAGACATATAAATAGGGTCTTTTCATCTTAGTATAGAATTTGTAGCTTAGATTTATATCTTTAGATTTATATAGATATAGTATACCTCCTCATTGGTTCTCTAATGAGTGTTAAATGAGCGCTACTCATCAGTGTTTTTTGAGTCAATTAGTATTTGGAATAGCTGCACGGAGGATGAAGTGAGTATTGTGTAAAACAGAGTAGTTCATTACATGCAGAAGTACAGATACTCCTGTGGAATAGAAAAGCTATTGCATAGTATTGTCTGCCCACAGGTGTGTAAAAAAAGAGGCCAAGAATAGTTCTTTCTTTCCTGTAGCTAAAATGCCAGGAAGAGTTTGCAATCGCAATGCAGCTTACAGAGTACAAGGAGAAGCTGAGTGAATAGAAATTCGATAGCATCTCTAGTTCTGTGGCTTAGGCAAAAACCTAAGTTACCTGCAGCTGCTTGGCAGTAGGCACTGAGCAGGGCATAGCCCCTTAAGGTAAGTGTGGCCAAAAAGCATTGTTACTACTTTCGTGGGTTTTGATACTTTTTTAAGCCCTGTGTCACCCAGTACTAGCCCTGCTTACGTGACTGGGCATGCCTGCAGGCGAACTCACAGGAGTTCTTTTTGACTTGACTTAGCTTGGTTTAGAAATGCTTTGGCCTTGGAAAACTGGAGTTCAGTCTCTCAGGCAAGTCAGTGCCTCTGCACGGTATTCCCAGGATGATGGATTACTGAGTGAAGTGCAGTTTTCTCTCTGACTGTTGTTATCAGCTTTATTACTGAATTTATTATTTTTTAATTTCTAATATAAGTGGAGAAGTGCTCAAACCTTTTCTGTGTTGTTGTAATAAAAATAGTCTGTTTTTCCTAGTGAGGATGTTTGTAAGGAAAGCTATAGTGCAGTCAGCACAGATAAACCTACTGGAAATCAAAGTGAGAAATAACTTGACTTAGATCGATGTTTGAAAAGCTAGATACCAAATATTGCATTGCATCTTAAGCAGACCAACTACTTTTTGCAAGTTAAGAATAAAGCACTGGGTATGGCGGTGGTATTTCACAGTGCAAAACAGAGAGCCCTCAAACCCTTTTTGCTCCTAGTTAGCTGTAATCTGAAAGCTTTGAACAGAGAAGACAGAATGCACTGGAAAATAAAGGAATGAGTTCCCTATCTTTTAATGAGTGCCATAAATAGCAGCCTATCCTTTGTACTTGCTCTCTCTTTCAGATACTGTATTCCATGATACAAGCCCTACAATGTTCTTTAAAAACCATTTGGGGATTATTAAATGGGGAACATTGAATTCTTTTTCTGTATAATGCACTTACAATAATTTGCAGTTGCCCAAATAGCTTTACAAGCCACTCGAGGCATGATTTACTTAAAAATTATATGAATCAATTAGATACTAAAACACACTTAATGTAAAAGTTATAGCACAGACTGATAAAAGCCAGGCAACTAGATTAAGTATTTGACCTAAACTTGTCCTTTTGAACCAGATGCAGGGCAGCACTCGGGCTGTAGGCTGAGTGTAGATCCTCTGAACTNAAATGTTTTATGCAAAGTGCATGTCCTATATTCTATCTCTCTTGATTGCCTACACTGCCAAAATAAAATAAACTACTGAATGCGCACATGAATATAAATTTGTAAAAAAGTCCTTATTTTAGGAATCTTTTAATATATATTCCTTAAAATATATATATTTTAATATATATTCCTTTATCTCTGGAGTGGCCAAAAATAATGTATTCTAGAAGAGGGCTTGAATGGGGAAACTCTTTATTGCCCAGTTCAGTGCAGCTTTGATGAGATCGTGTTGCTCTATAACTTGCTTACATTGCCTGGTGTGCTCGCATTGGCAGGGGTTGTTTCCCAGCCTGGCTGTTGCTCTGCAGCTGTCAGCACAAAAGCTGCATTAGCCAGCCCTTTCCTGTATATTCTCCCTAGCTTTTGGTACTGTCAAAATACCCTTCTTGTTTTGATCCTGGGTTGGAGAGTGTCTGTTTGTGTTTAGGTCCAAGTTTCTAATAATTCAGTCTCATAGGAAGGAACTGAATGATGGTTTTAAGGTGTTTGTGCTGCCTAATGTAGCTTACAGTCATCCCAGTCCGAGCTAAAAACCAGCCTCTTTTTACACTGCCTCCAAAGTATCTGGAAAGAGAAAGAGACACTAAAATTAACCATGTCTATTTCGCAGCACATCTTAAAATTCACAAAACTAAAGCTTAGCTACAGTCTGTGCATTGTGTTGGAGCTGGGCTGTGAGAAAATTCCATAAGCATACTAATATTGCCTTAAGAAAGAAGTTCAGCTGACCAAGTAAATAACTTCCTAGAAGTCTCTTTGGATAGATTTTCTTGTAAGGGTAATTCAGAAGAATGTTATCACAGAATTGAGATTTTTCTGAAACATCACTAAAACCCAGCAGGTGACTGGAATTTCCATTCAGTAAGTTGTCAGTAGTTGCTGTCTAAATAGAGATCTAAGTAATGTACTGTTGAAAGAAAGATACTCTAATACTACATTGCTGTTGATTTAAGCAGTACCTTGACACCAGCTGTGTGATATGGGGGAGTCTGCACACTTAACAGGTTGTTGAACCTTTTTAGCCTTGAATGACTAGTCCAATTAAACCTTATGTAAGAAGTATTTAAGGATGGAATATTGGATTTACATAAAATGACACACAAAAAAAAGTAGTCCTATTTTGTTCCGCTCCTGCAAAGGGATTCTCTGCTTGAGGTTGTATACCCTTTCTTTAGTCCTCGCATGGCTTTAGAGCTGCTCTGGTTTTTGGGGAAACTGTTTCGTCTCTTCCTGGCTTTTTTTCTCAGACTGCCCCTTCAAACATTAGGTGAGCTTTGGCAGCAAGGTGCATGGCTTCTGTGTTTCTGCATGAGTTGCTGAAAGTCTCCTAAACCATCCTTAGACTTTTTTTTTTTCCCCATATTTTTTTTCTTTGTGAGAGTCTGTTCTGTGTGCTACCTTGTTATTTAAAGCTCTGCAAAGGTGTGTTGAACTTCTTCAGGTATTCTGTATAGAAGGACCTTCTGTAAGCTCTTTAAACCTAGCCTGCCCAATGAATGCATATAGGTAAGTGTTAGTCTTGCTGTTTTTAAGTGTCACATAGTGACATTGATGTTCCTTTACCTATTACTCATTTTCCTGTCATTTTAAATAGCATCTGAAAGCTTGGTTGCATTAAGCTAGACCTCTTATTCTGATTAACAGAGGCAATTCATAGTAAATTGGGATACCTTCGGCAAGATAAGGAACAGGAGGACATACATTTGCTTCCTTACTAAACTTGTGCAATTTTTGCCTTTGGGGCTTTTTTTTCTATATATGTTGTGAGGCCTTAATGGCTTTAGCTCCTTAGTCACACAAGCTACATCTAATATTAGAGTTACATTTGAAATACGCACACAGGGAGAATATGCTTCCCAGGGTTCAAAGTTGGCTTGGAGGGTTTAAGTCTAGTTTAGTTCAACTTCCAGGGTTTATTAAAGTGTATGGGAAAAGCTCGAGGGTAGGGTCTCATACTGATACCGCTGTGTTTAATCACCCAAGTTGGAATATCTAGATTGCCCACAAGCCTGCTGCTTTGGATGATGGAGCAACAGATGATATTGATAGCTTTCTTGTCCACTTTGAATGGGAGCAAAGAAGGGTCGCAGTAATCACAAGACTTCAGATATACTTGCTTTCTTTTGAACATGCACAGGCTTGACTATATTTTCACTGCAGTGGCAAGAGCCCATCCTGTGATTTGAAAATGAAATTATATTTATTGTTTACAGCTGTCTTCAAGGGAAATCTTGCAATAAATTTGTTTCAGGCAAAATACTCCCTTTTCTCATTCACCCTTGTTTCTTAAGTTGATGGATTTTTTTTTTTTAACTGTGGTTTTAAATTTGGGGAGGAAGCTAGCCTGGTACACTGTGGCTTAGGTTGCTGAAGTTTAGCAACAGCAGGATAGTCCCGGGGGCTATGCCGGGCAGTCTTCATAGATGCGGCAGCTTGCTGCATCTTAGTAAGCACAGCTGAAAGAGCTGAAGCCAGCTGCAGGGAGTTCTGGGGAGGGATGAGTTTCTCATTCTGTTCACCATCAGCAAGTGCCAGCTTTGGAAGGGCGGTGCTGGCTCAGGCCGAGAAGCCCAGCATCGAAAGGCAGTGAATGGCAGGATGTTCTGAGCAAGCTGAATGTCCCTTGGCAAGGTGTCTGCAACTGCCTCTGGTGTTTGGGATAGTTGTCCTTAGAGGATTTTTTATATAGCTTCAGTGAGTTGAATTACTTGGGTTATATGTATATCTTTAGAATTTGGGTTGGTTTTTTAAAATTTAGTTAGTTTACAGTTTCTTGTTTGCTGATATTAGAAAGGGGAAGCATTTTAATCTGTTGCTTTGTGTATTGAACGTTAGTCATCATGTTTCTACATTAAATTGATCAGTTGTTTTGCCTAGGGAAGATCTCTTTACAATAATTCAGCCTTGATTTGCCTTTGATCTATGCAGCGAACCATAATGCTTCTCTTAATTGCTTTCTCGTGATCACTGTACAATATTTTGAGAATTCTTCTGCTGTGAATCATTATTTGGCAGGTACATGGGGAACTGCAGGATCTAGCTGAAAACTGACAGCTTTTCCACATCCTGCTGATCTTGGCCATATTGCACAACAGTGGTGGTCTCTTGTACTTATGATTTTTGAGTCTTGTGTCATATCTTAGACAAGCTTTTAATCTTGGTTTTGGGCTAATTGTCAGAAAAAATATTTGGATTGAATAAAGTGTCTGTGCAATGTATTAACGTATGTCTCTTGTTATAATGGTCCTCAGATACAATTCCAGGACAGGAAACTGTTTATATTAGCATGGCTACTTTCTCAGTATTCAAAGTAGTGACTATATCAATCTCTTAATCCCAAGCACTTGAAAGACCAAATGATCATGATTAGTTTACAAACTGGTATGCTTATTTAAAAAAAAAAAAAAAAAAAAAAAAAAAACTTCCACTCCCTTCCTTCCCCTGTCACCCCCTGCCTTTTTTTTTCCTTTTTTTTTTTTTTTTTTTCTCTGCACCAGATGCCCTTCCAGACTTTCAGCTGTGGATAGCTAACAGTTCCCTGCTACTGCACACTGTATGCCGAAATCTAAATTGAACAAGTATTGCATAATTGCCTGAAACCAGAAGTGGGCGCTTTAGGGAACTTATGAAATATTGCATGATTCCTGATTAAAATTGTGCATTGGCAGTCTCTTTGGGGGAGGAGTTAGGTTCCCCCATTTCTAAGCCAGGATTATGATATGGAAAACAAAGCATCCTGCATTTGCAGTGCAAAGATGAAAACCATATGTAATACTGCAGTGCCTTGAAACAATTGTAAGTGAGAACATGTGAGACTGCAGTGGAGTTTAAAATGTGTGTAAGTAAACACCGTGTGTTCTTCCATCTCCTGCTGGTAGATTGCCCCTTGATGCAATTTCAGTTCACAAAGCAATTTGCAGTGTTTTACAATGGTTCCTTGTCCCTCAGCTCAAATGTTTTCTTTTGACTTTATTTCTAAGCTTATCCCTGGTTCCCAGGACTTCTCTAAAATGTTGCTCTAGAACAAGAAAGTTAGTGTCCAGTCAGAAACAAACTATTGGAGATTCCAGAGTTCTTTGAAATGATAACTTTAGGATACACCAGAAGCAAATGCTAATCAAGCAACATGGTGTTTGCAAACAGATTTGGTGGCAAATGCAGGAGGCATCAAATCTTCTAGTTAGTGGCCTGTAAAGTAATGGTTAGGCTTCTCTGCTGAGAGGCAGTGTGGAATTTGTGAGAGTCCTGCAGCTACTTTTCAGAAACACCTCTACACTCTTGGCAAGATTTTTAAAGGTGTTTATCTGTATTTAGCTGCCTGCAGCTAGTATTCATCTGAAAGCCTTCTTAGATGCTTAACAGAATCATTAGCCACCTAAATACCTTTTAAACTGCTTGTCTTTGCCAGAAGGATCACAAACTTTTCTGGGATGGGTCTTTTAAACTTGGCTCTAATGCTCAGGTTTCTTAGCCTGTACTAAGACGGTATGTATAAGCAAAATCAGACACAGTTTTGGGAACTCTATGATGTTTTTTTTTTCAGGGTGTAGTTCACTGAGAAACTTGGGCAAGTACAGGATCTGCAAGTCTCAAAAGAAATTGTCAAATAGTTGTTTCAGTGAGCTATATAAATGCTCCGCTTCAGAGAAGCAAGTAAGGAAATCCAGTAGGAAAATGGACTGGCCTTGGAGTTTCAGTTCAGTTCCTAGTTCTGGTCCAAACATTCTGAACAAATGACAGTACGTCCATCACAATTTGTTTTTGTAACAGGGCCGGGGGTTGTCTTTAACCCTCTGCTTAACATTCTGACCATAGCAAGTGATTCCTAATCTTAACAGCAACCTAGTAAAATAGAAATAAGAGATCTTTCAAAAAACAACCCTTAGGGCTGAGCAACAGAAGCTCCTTAATACAAAGGGACCTAGGGTAGACACTTGACTTCATGGCGGCTTCCCATTGGTTTCTACCTAGCAATTCCTGGAATAACCCAAAGTCTTCTCTCCTACAGTTCAGCTTCTCAGCTCTGCTGCTCACCTCCCCAGCCTTCGTCCACAGCCTCAACTCAAGCACTGCATGGGCACTGCAGACTCTCTACTAGACAAAGTGCCTTAGCATTTAGGAGAGGATGTAGGTTGTCTTAAGCAATGAATCACTTCCTATTTTTTCCAACATACATTAAGATTCATAATCCATCCCTAACCATGACCATTTAACAAAGCAACACATAATTTGATCATTTGCAGAGACGTTTGCTGGAGAAACTTTTTTTAATGCGGGTCCTGAAGCATAACAAGAAAGGATCATATAAGTATGGTAGTTGCAAGAGAAAGTTCAGGGAAAATGGGGTGTTGTTCAAGGATGGAGGAAGGCAGCTCAATGACAGGTAACGCACAAAAGGCTGAAGTACTCTTCCACTCCCCCATCAGTCTTTCTAGACAAAGCTTCTTTCCTAGCAAAGTGGTTTGGGAGGGAGAGGAGCAGCCAGCAGTTGGGTAGCAAGAGTGTAAGGATTACTTCTCTAAGTAGTTGAACGTACCTAAATTGATGAGCCCGCAAGGCTCATGAAAGGCTACAAGAAAGTAGTGTGAAGCAAAGTAGCGAGGGGAATAGCTCACTTGGGAAGTTCAGTTTGGACATTAGGAAAAACATTTTTACTAGGAGGGTAGTACAGTACTAGAGCAGTTTGCTCAGAGTTTGTGTAATCTTCATCTCTAGAAGTTTTTGGAGCTTGGCTAGATGGAAGGCATCAGGAAGGAATGGGACTCTGGACTAAAGATCCCCAGAGGTCATTTCCAACCAAATAGCTATGGTTCCATGAATACTTCCTAATATTGTGTTTTGTTGCATCTATTCTTTATTTTTTATTGGCCTGTTTGAATAGGTCAGCAAGCCCAGCTTCTGTCATGAACTGGTGGTGAATGGCAGTTGTCCGTTCATAGCCCACAGTCAATGTGGCAGACCACGTACCTCAGGGAGGAGTGTGCCTTTGAACATAAGGTACATGGGCAACTACTCATCCTGAATTCTGCATATTAGCTATGTAATAATTGACCCGTGTGGAGGTTTGGTAGTCTTGAAATTTCACTCTCTTGTATGCTTTGTAAATCACAACTGTTGATACTTCCTCATTTTTTGTGCTTGGGACTAATTTTCTTACTGGGATTAGTATTCCTCAGGAGACCTCAGGGATCTGTGTTATCAGTGTGTTTGCTGATGGATGAACATGTGCAAGGATTCAAGACTTGTGCAGGTGTGTGTGGTAAAACTTTATGGAATATGGATCAAGTAAAAATAGGAGACAGCACACTGTAGCACTGGCGTTCTTAGATTGCATAGGTGTATAGATTCTTAGATTATTTTTTTAAAGTTTATAACAAAGCTTCAGTCTTGCATCCTTTTTGAAAACTGTTTATCTTAGAAGGACAGCCTCTTTGCCTCAAAATCCTAAAGATAACTATTTCACATTCAATGCAAATTTGACTTCTAGATAGATGAGTTTCTGGTATTTGTTATTAAAGTCAAATATTTGTAAAGTAGGCTTTTTTTTTTTTTTTTAATATGACCTCTTGGCATAGTACGTTCATATAAAAATAGAGAATACATAAATATATCTTGTATAGAACACTTTATGTTAAAGCTTGTTTGAATTATATATATATATATACATATAAGCGTGAGCTTCTGCACTGGTACCCATTTTCGGGTGTATTGTAGAAATATTGTCATTTTTATTTCTGTTTAAAAATGTACATTTACATGATTTCTAGGAGTGCTACCACATACTGCTTCTTTTTCAAATCTTCCTATGACTTTATCTAGCTACCTTCAGTCCTCTGCCAAAACTGTTTCAAACAAGCCTCTTGGACTAGCTATTTGTTGGTTAATACTGTGTCAGTTTTTAGATCTGGAGCATAAAATGGTTATTGCATCTCTCCCTTCATGCTATCCTTGTGGCACTTCAGTATATTCTTATTCTTGTGCTTATCTTTAATTAGGTACTTTCCTATTTTTCTCTGTCTCTGAGCAGCTATGGTAGTCATTACAAATGTAGTAGAGATTTGCCTCGTTTTGAAACTCAGGATGATTTTTAAAATGCTAATGTTCAGTGTCAGAGAGCGACGGGATTTTTTTTATTACCAGCTCAAGCGAGTGTGGTATAATTAACATGTTTCAGCCAGATCGAATCTCCAGAGCTTTGCTGTCGACACAGAGCAGCATCCTAGAAAGCAGTTTCCTGTTTGGCTGGGGTTCTGTTAGCAGTGCTGCCAAAAGATGCAGTTGTTTCCCCTTGCCTCTTCTGTGCCAGCGCCAGGACTCAGAGGTGGCTGACTGGGATCCCAAAAGCACTAATCCCAGTGCAAACTGGGGGATGGGGAGAAAGTGCTACAGCTGGCCAGTGGTGGAAGGCTAGGATGTGACTACCCATGTGACAGCAGCACTAACGTGGGCTGGCTGCAGTTGGTGGTGAAACCACATCCTAGCAGATAGCTGCCGAATATATTTGAGTTATGTTCATTTCAGAAGCCTGTAATTTCGGCAAATTCAAGAGGGTTTTCACAAGAATTTCAGAAGTCATGAACTTGGCTGTAGCTTCCTAACCAAATGGCAAGTCTGTGCTCCAGATTGTGGAATTCTAAGACCTTTTCGTTGAAACAAACGTTCAAAGATTTTTAATATGAAGAAATCTCTTCATGTCAGAGCTGTAGTTAATGAGGCTTCCCACATCAGGGTGTTGTGAGACTGCTGCATGGTATGGAAGGTTTTACTCCAGATACATCATACCTTGCCAAATTTTGGAGAACATTTCCATTTTTAGAAGTGGGTTAATATCATTGTTCCATATAAAAAGGGGAAACAAAGGGGGGAAAAAAGGCAGGAGGAAAGACAGGGTTCTGGTCAGAATATGATATTAATTGATCTCTTAGCCTTGATGGTGCATTACATACCACTGCTGAGCTCACCTCTATGTATGGAGGGTAAGCAGACTTTGCCTGCTGGGGAAGAGACATGCCTCCAACTCCAATGCCTTCAACTGCAAGTCCTGAGGGGGAAGTTCCCGTGTGACTGGTAATGCTCAGCGTACAGTGAAGTCATGTGGGGTTTGCCTTTTATATAAAAGCTTCTTGGTTTCCTTTCATCAGTCTTCAAAAATTCTCAGCTTATTCATCTATTTGCCACTTTGTGCCTCAGGGGAGAGGACTTCAATTTAGAGATACTGGTTACATGACCAAAACAAATAAAGGCTATTCAGCAACCTCTGTTTGCTAACCGAGTGCCCTTTTCACCTTCTGAAATGAAGATGATGTGCTAGGTAAAATATTGTACTGGGGTAGCAAATAACATTATTTTTAGAAGATGATGTTTTGGTGGCAGGAAAGTTACATGAAGATGGGCATAGGTGTGATCCTGTCTCTAGATAAAGCAGTGTTTGAGTGATGGACAAGGAGGAAATGTCTTCTATGGCTTCATAGAAATCCCTTGTGGAAAGTTCTTAACTCATGTACATTTAATGGTGCTTAAAGTTCATGGAGTTTGCTGAAGGCTTTTCAGTTGTTGTCTGTAACCTGTCTTGGCAGTGCAGCCTCGCTGGACAATGACGGTGAGCCCCTGTGCAGCCTCCTCCTCCCAGGAGTCATTTTGATATCCTTCTTTCTCTATTTATAGTATCATACAATGAGCGGATATGTTAAATAGCTGAGACCTCTGCTTCTCTGTCAAATTTGAGGGAAGCCAATGATTTTAAATATTGTGGAGATAAAAATATGTGGTTTGCAGTGCACAGTGCGTTTGCATAAGGCCTGCTTCCTTGCAAGATTAAGATTTTTGGATTTTTTTGTTTCTTTCCTGTTTTTATCTGATTACTTGAAAACCTCCAGATTCAAGTGCATGTGGCCTTTAGTGTAAGGTTGTACTTAGGTCTAACTTTGTATTGGAATAGTCCAAGTGATGTATTAGAATCTATTTTTTGGCTATACCGACATGTTATGGATGGATGTATAGTTTAGTGTTCCAGCATTGCTTTCTAAAACTGAACTAGCCGTGGACTTGTTGCCATTGTTCTTGAAAAGGAGAGAGAGAATTGCATGCTGCTGAGAAGCATGAGTTCACCATGGTTTTGGTATTATGAAATCCCCACGTTTTCTTTCTGTCTTCAGATTATTTATTACTTTTCAAAAGGTTTTGCTGTTTCTAATGCTGCTTGTGGCCCACAACTTCCTTTACCAGGTATTTTGGTGTCTTTGAAATTCAAACCAGAAAAGTAAACATGTTTTTCTGCGAGAGTGAGCAGGACTAGTTAACGCAGAACCAGAGAATGGAAAGGCTGGAGCACCTCTAGGAGTCTCATCAGCCAAGGATAAGGTACAATACAGATGACTGCATGTGTCTGCAGGTACCTTATATGACAGTCAGAAAAAGTTCTTACAAGATGGGAGCTTTAACTACCATTTTTCAGTGCACTCATGTTTCAACACAGTTTTTCTAAGGAGTTCACAAAAAATATTGTATTAGTGCCCAGATGGTGGGGCCCTAATTAGCTGCCATGTTTTCTGCCCTTTACAAATTTGTATCTCCCTCTGGAGTATGTTGAACTGAGAGGTTATATTTTTGGGATGTGGGCAGTCCGTGACTCCCTCCAAAACTGGAATGTGAATGGGGGCATGGCCAAGAGAAGCATGATGATGGTGTTTGTTTTTGTTTGTTAGGTTATGATGTTCTCTAGACAAAGATGGTTCCCATTTCATTTCAGGTAATAATACTGTTTGGGTGGGGAAATGAATCAAATGAGAATCATCAGTTACTTCCATGTATAACAGAGTTGAGTAAGCCTTCGGTCAATTTTTGTGAACTGCTACTTTGTTAGTGCTTTGTGCTGATCTGCTGTTGTGGAAAACCACTTTTCTTTTGCGCAGAAACTCCTGGGGTAAAGGGCAGTGGCACAGCTGTGACAGGCCAGCTCAGACAGGAGTGGCAGTTCTCGGGGTATCTGCTCTCCCTCTGTACCAGCTGGCAGAAGGCTGGTGCATCTGCTTGTTCCATTAGCAGCTGCCCTTCCGGGTCAAGAGCTTTTTAATACAGAGCTCCAGTGAGCGCAGCCTTTGTGACGAGTTACCTGAGCTAGCAAACCACAGGGGTTTCTGCTTCTTGCTGTTTGTGTATGTGGTATTGAAATATAAAGGGGGGCGGGGGGGGAAGTTGAAACTAGATCCCATGCTGCTCTTCTAATTCTTAAATAAGACATGCCGTTCCTACTAATGTAGAGTGATTTTGCTGTTTCCACTTACTTGATTTCTGTAGCACTGAGGCATAGCCCTTAGCAGATCGCTCAGGATGTCATAATGTGGCTGTGCTGTAATATCACCAATTTGTTCTCTGAAACCTCAGCAGTACCTAAAGTGTCTGCAAAAATGTAGAAAATGTATCTCTGTTGAAGTTGAAGGGAAGTGATATTTCTATAGCTGTAAAAGTGAAAGCATTGGGGCTGAAGTACGTCTAACTTTGGCATTTAATTGATGTGCTTTTGATACAGCCTCACACCTAGCTATAGACTAACTCCTGCAGTCCTGGGCAAGAGAGGAAGGACTGTTCATAGCAGGAATTAACCAACGTGCTGTTATCCTTTCTGACTTTTGAAATAGAATTTACAATCTTGCTTTGGATATTGAAGTTTTCTAAATCAGAAAGGGGAAAATTAAAGTGGCAATCAATGGTATTGCCCACTGTATCAGAGGGTGGCAAGAAAGGATCCTCTGAATTAGAGAGGGCAGAAAAAGCTTATATACAAAACAAGTGCTGCAGTGGAAGAGAGTGTCTGTGGTTTTGACAAACAGATGAGAGAACAGGATCAGTTAATGGTGAAACAATGAAGTTCAGAAAGAGTGAAAATTGAGGAGTGGAGTGGAGAGAAACTTTCTCAAAGATTGATACCAGTGAATGAGAGGGGGCTGTGTGTGACATTTGGCTGAAACGAGAAAGAAGTGAAGAGGTAGGATCTGGATAGTTTTAGATCTTTCAGGTGAGAGTACAGAGCTGGCACAAGCTCAATATCTGTTGGATGACTGAGTCTTTATAAGGATGCTGGAGAAGACTATGCAACTCTGCCCCCTTCTTTAGAATAAGGTTACTTTCTTGCTGATGCTTGAAAGGAGCCAGCTGGCTGGAAGCACCCACCTTCACCCAGGAAAGGAGTATTTCTATTTTGATGGAAGGTCATTTTCCCGTCTTGTGACTAGACTTATCTTTTTTCATTGCAAAGATAACCTAAGTTCAGCATATGATTGGGAACATGCTATCTCTGGTGAGAACTCTGTCATTGAAGAGGGGCAGTTCCTACACTGTCTTGCCACGCACCTTAGCAATGGTCATTGGAGCTATTTCATAGGAAAAGTTCCTTCATAAGCATCCTTCATAAGAAAAGGCTGTTGACAAGTTCTGTTCTGTTTGGATTCCCCTTCTTTCTTAACTCCCTGACAAAGTTCTATGTAATGTCAGATTTTTACCTTGATTTGGTAATTTCTAAAGTACTCCAAAGCATGGGGTGGTGTCTAGATACTGTTGACTTAAAAGCAGCAAGACCCCAGATAAGGTTCTGAATTTATGCTTCTTTGTGGGATTTGACTTGGTTTGTTTATTAAGGTGAAGTTACTGATTTGGGGAGAGTATGACAGTGATGGTGGGGGTTAGCAGGTTCATTCACTTAAATTTCTATTTCATTTCCTCTTCTAAACACGTAACTTAAGTTTATTTAATTCTGCCATGGATATTCCCATATGTTTTCATACATACCTTTTTTGCACTTGATTCTTTATAATGGTTCACAACCTGGAATTTTTATGAAGCTATGTATGTATTTATTCAACAAGGAGATCATTAAGAATTTAAATTCAGCTCCCAGGATCTGTAGGCTGAGGACTGACATATGTTGGAGGCCTAAGGAGAATGCAGACAGGAGCTAAGGCAGCCCAGCCCTGAATGGGAAGGGAAGGAGGCCATGCACAGCCATGAGGCTGTGTCTTCGGGTGGGATTAATTTGCTTCACTTCAGATGTTTGCAGTTTAGCCTCCTCTGTTTAAGCTGATTGTCTAGACTCTTGTAATAGCCAGTGAAAAGACATAGGCATTTCTAAGGCATGACTCATGTGATCTTTTGTAAGATGAGATGAACTGGGCCTGCAAGAGAGGATTGTTTCGTAGTGGAATGGAGCATGAGGTAACCAGAGTACGTGTAGAGGTATGCATCATGGAAAGCCACAGCTGGGCAGAGCACCACCATGGTACTGGAGGACATGCCTGGCACTGGACACTGCTAGAAGCAAAAAGAGGAGAAAGGGGCTTGGGACTCTCTGCTACCTGAGAATCCACCCCAAAACCAGTGGATTAATAGAGCCCTTAGAGGAGCATAGCTTATCTGAAAAACTGTAGGTTTCCAGNTTTTTTTTTTTTTTTTTTTTTTTAAAATCTCACTTGGGCATGAGGGAGTTATATAACAACCATGTCAGCACACCCACAGCAGCAGAGTGGTGACACAGTTACGGGGTGAGAAGAGCAAACCGAGGATGCTGTTTGCCCAGGAATTTTAAACAAAATGGGCTGCTCGGAGGTGTTTAATTGCAGTGCTGGCAGCTCTAATTTTTCTGTCCTTAATTTTGTGGTAGTCATTGTCTGTCTGGAAAATGTGGCTTCAGAATTCTTGCAGCTTTATGTGAGAATCTGTGTTGCTTTTTTTCTTCTAAGCTGCTACATATTATGCTTAGGAAGAAACTCTAGAAATGTGGTTCACAACATTTTATCCACATAATGTATTTCTTAACCATTAAAGATCTTCCATTTGCTTTTTACCTTAGAAAGTTTGGGGCTGCCTTTGTGGATTTTGGGCACATTGATTTGACAGTGTTGTAAGAACTTTCTGATTTAGTTACTTAGGCAGGAGTCATCTGAATAGTTTAATTTTTTTTGCCATGCATAGAGTACCTTTTTGACCTGCTGTTGAGCAGACCACTCAAAACTGAGTGTAACAGAAGAGCATGCAGATTGGGGATGGCTTGCACTTTTTTGGTACCATAAAAAAAGCTGCAAAAGTTTTATCTTTCAATGGAAAAATAACAGGTAGTAGGGTGGAGGTGTAGGTTATTTCAGAGTTTCAGTTTTTATTCACTGTGACTGTATGTGTCTCAAAAGAGAAATTGACAACAAGAGAATTAGATTATCTGGTAGTTTTTCTGGCCTATGAACATCTAATTGCATTTGTTAACCTGCAGTAAAAAAACAATTGTCAGAACACAGGGCATGTTGATGTAATTATTTTCACTGTTTATCTTGTGACAGGAAAATGCATACAGACAGATCAATATAACAATCCCTATTAAATGTTTCTGTTCTGTAAGACTTGGGGAATGATGCTAATGCAAATGCTCGTCTGAAACTATCCAGCTGATAGTTTCAGAAGTTTCACTGGTCATAGTGAAAGAGCCAAATGGGAGGGAGGGGAAATCTGCTAAGAGCTAAATCATGCTCTGGTTTTGCATGATGCGTATCAGAGAAGGTACTCTGGTAACCCAGCCTTTCTGGAGAAAGTTTCTGAAAGCTTTCATTCAAACAGTTCTGAGTGTCTGTCAGGCCTCTGATATTCTGGAGAGTGAAGTGGTGTTGAACTGATAATTCTTGCCTTGGGCTTTATTAGGGAATGATATTCACTGACAACAAAATCATCTCTTCTTGGTCTTTCTGAAATTCTTATGTGTTTATTGACATTTCTTTCCTAATGATTTCTGACACTTTATTTCCTATTTTAACTGCTTCCTGAGCAGGGGGCTGATATTTTCATGCAGCTGTCTATCATAACTACCAAGGTCTCACTGCTAACAGGTGATAGTTTACTCAAGCTCATAACTTTCTTCCTGAAGTTAGGATTGTTTTTCCTATATGCATTATTTGTGATTTAACTACACTGAATGTTACCTGCCATGTTATTGTCTGTTCAGTCATTTTTCATAAAATCTTTAAGTAGTTTTCTGTAGTTTGCCTTTTCATTTATTACCTTGAGTAACTTAGTATCTTTGGTGGATGTTGTCATACTGGTGATGGCAAGAATTGGAAACATGAGTAGAAGTAAGTAGTCAATCTTTTAATCTATTCGCCTGTGCAAGAAGGACCTTTACTCTTTTGTGTACTTAGCCTCCTTAAAAACCTTAATGAACATCTTTGTTGAATGTTTTTTGAAATTTGAAGGAGAAGAACTGGATGAGCCTTCTCCACTGGCTTGTGGATAGAACTCCAGTAGGCTTCCATAGATAGAACTCCAGTCAGGACATCCCATTACAAAAGCCATGCTGAGTTTTCCCAACTGGATCATATTTCAGAAGTCAAGCAGGCGAGGTAGAAGGCTGGCTTGGCTAAGCAGGGATCTTCTTCTAGAACTAAGGCAAAAAAAGAAAAAGTATGGCCAGTGGAAGCAAGGTCAGGCAACATGGGAGGACTACAGAGATGTGGTTTGCCACTGTAGGGAGGAAATTTGCATGGCCAAAGCTCACTTAGAGCTGAAGCTGGCCAGTACTGTGAGGGACAACAAAAAGGGCTTTTTAAAATATGTTAATAGCAAAAGGCAGGCCAGAAATAACATTGGCCCGTTACGTGATGAGCACGGTCACCTCACAAACAAGGACATAGACAAAGCAGAAACATTTAATGCTTTCTTCGCCTCGGTCTTCAACACCAATGATGGGCTCTGGGACCCACGGAGCCCTGGGCTAGAGAACCATGACTGTGAGAATGATAAACTCCCGACTGGCCCCGAACATGTGCGGGATCTGCTGCTCCAGCTGGATCCCTGTAAGTCGATGGGGCCCAATGGGATTCACCCCAGGGTACTTAAAGAGCTGGCTGATGTCATAGTGAGACCTCTCTCAATGATTTTTCAGTGCTCTTGGGAATCTAGAGAGGTCCCGGTTGACTGGAAGCTGGCAAACATTGTCCCAATCTTCAAGAAGGGCAACAGGGATGACCCCGGTAACTACAGGCCTGTCAGTCTTACCTCTGTGCCTGGCAAAATTATGGAGAAGATTATTCTGGGAGTTATTGAAAAACACCTGAAAAACAACGCAGTCATTGGTCCCAGCCAGCATGGGTTCACAAGGGGAAACTCCTGCCTAAGAAACTTAATTTCTTTCTATGACAAGGTTACCCACTTAGTGGACCAAGGGAAGCCAGTCGATGTAATCTTTTTGGATTTCAGTAAAGTGTTCGATACTGTCTCTCACAGTATCCTCCTGGACAAAATGTCCAGCATACAGCTGGATAAGCACATAATACGATGGGTCAGCAATTGGCTGATGGGTCAGGCTCAAAGGGTTATAGTAAATGGGGCTACATTGGGCTGGTGACCGGTCACTAGGGGGGTTCCGCAGGGATCCATCTTGGGGCCAGTGCTCTTTAATATCTGCGTAAATGACTTGGATGCAGGACTCGAAGGATTAGTATCAAAGTTTGCTGATGACACAAAATTGGAAGGAGCTGTGGACATTCTCAAGGGCAGAGGGGCCCTGCAGAGAGATCTGGACGACATAGAGAGCTGGGCAATCACCAACCGTATGAAGTTTAACAAGGGCAAGTGCTGGATTTTGCACCTGGGACGTGGCAACCCTGGATGTACGTACAGACTGGGGAACGAGAGGCTGGAGAGCAGCCCCGCGGAGAAGGATCTGGGGGTTCTGGTTGACGGCAAGCTCAACATGATCCAACAGTGTGCCCTGGCAGCCAAGAGGGCAAACCATGTCCTGGGGTGCATCAAGCACTGCATTGCTAGCCGGTCGAGGGAGGTGATTGTCCTGCTCTACTCTGCACTGGTGCGGCCTCATCTCGTGTACTGTGTGCAGTTTTGGGTACCACAGTATAAAAAGGATACAAAGCTACTAGAGAGTGTCCAGAGGAGAGCCACAAAGATGGTGAAGGGTTTAGAGGGGAAGCCATGCGAGGAGCGGCTGAAGTCACTTGGTCTGTTCAGCCTGGAGAAGAGGAGACTGAGGGGAGACCTCATTGTGGTTTACCGCTTCCTCACAAGGGGAGAAAGAGGGGCAGGTGCCGATCTCTTCTCCCTGGTGACCAGGGATAGGACCCAAGGAAATGGCAGGAAGATATGCCAGGGGAGGTTTAGGTTGGACATTAGGAAAAGGTTCTTCACCCAGAGGGTGGTGGAGCACTGGAACAGGCTCCCCAGGGAGGCAGTCATGGCACCAAGCTTGACAATATTCAAGAAGCATTTGGACAATGCTCTCAAACACATGGTGTGAATTTTGAGGTTGTCCTATACAGGGTCAGGAGTTGGACTTGATGATCCTTGTGGGTCCCTTCCAACTCAGGACATTCTATGATTCCATGAATCTATGATTCTATATTTATCCAGATACCTCCTAATTCCGTTCTTCATTGCAGTTTTTATTAGTTTGTACAGCACAGATCTCAGGCTTAAGGCCTTACCTGCAGTCTCTTAAACATCTGTCACCTTTGCCACCACACAGTCCTCTACTACCAAGCTACTTTTAATTGAGAAGTGACATACTGTTCTGTTAGTAATTCACCGATTTCGTGTTTGAGTTCTTTTAGAATTCCTGGGTTGAGTGCTGTCTGGTCCTGGCGAGTTGTTAGCGTTTGTTTTGTTGGTTCCTTTTGTATCTGCTCATCCAGTCAGTGTGATTTCAAACACAACCTTGGAGTCCCCTGGAAAGAGGGGTCCCGCTAGGGGAATCCTGAGAAAAAGTGTTGCAATATTGCAGCAATAATGTGGCAAAACTCAGTGAGACTTTATAGGAGGGAAAAGTGGTTTTATTTTAATCCAAAACTGGTTTCATTCCACACTCTCACACCTGTGTACTTACAACACCAAGATACTTCTGTCCATGCAGTTTAGCATTCAGACACCAAGACGTGTGTATCCAAGTCATTGGTCCAGGATTCCTCGCAGTGATGTGGAAGACAACGGGCTCCAGCTGTTCAGTTCTCATTGCAACTTCTGGATCCTTGGTTTGGCAGGCACGTGGTTAGTCTCCATCCAGTTAGTGGTTTGTCTCTCCATCCTTTCTCACCTCTGCGTCATTACGAATTAGTTGCAGTCCCTCGTTCTAGACTTCTTTTCCTGATTTGAGTATCCTGAAACACTAAATGTAAATGTGCTGCAGTCTTGCTGGCCTGCTAATCAAGGTGCCATCAACAAATCCCATTCTTATATTTCCTCTTCCGCTGTTTTTCCTGGTGTTTCTGTGCTCAAACGTTACCATTTATTCTCCATTCATACCAATGTTAATATTTCTATCACAGCTCTTTGCAGAGGCTCCCCAGCATCTTGTACTGTTACCATCACTGCAGTGAATCTGTCTGGCGTATTTTCTGTAATGCCTTTATCTTCTGAGTGCTCCTTTCCTACTCTGATCTTGAGTTGCCTCCCAGAGTTTCTGGCAGGCTTCCTGTTCCTGATGTGCTTGAAGAAAGATTTATCATTAGTCTCTGCCAGTTGTTCATCAGATTTTTTGTTTGTTTTGCCTGCCTTGCTGTGCTTTTACATTTAATTTGCCAGAGTTTATGATCTGTTGAGCTATTTTTTTTCTATTTGGGCTTGACTTCAGCTTTTTTAAAGGATAACATCACTCCTATGCTGTTGTTCTAACCGTTCTGGTTTCCTTTCTTCCTTTCTCAGGTTTTACTTAATAGGAAATATGTACATGCCTTGTCTTTCTGGTCTTATCACCGTTAGTAATCTCCACAGTGCCTGCAAAGATTTAAATTCTTTATCTGTCCCTTTTGGATTCTCTTAATAAGCATACTTAACTTCTCATGCTTGCACTCTCTGAAGCTGGGTGCAACTGTAGGTTTATTTTTCGTTTCCACTGCTCCTGCTGGTAAGCTATTGCATACAGGATTTTTCAAAATCTTGTAGCTGAAGAGCCACTCTATATTTAGGACCAAATCAAGGGTTGCATTTTCTTTTGTGGGCTTCCTACCCAGCTGCTCTGTGAAACAGTCACTGATTTAATGCAAAAAAAAAAAAAAAAAAGTCACATCCTGATATGATGGGATGCTTGTGATCTACATTGAAAGGAAGTGAGCTGAAGTCTCCCATTATGATACTCCACTTTCATCATATCACATTAAGTGTTGCTATTCTCATTAGGCAGTAGTAAGGACCAAATACCTTCCTGTTTCATCCTGGAATCTAGTCCATGAGGACGCTGCTTTAATTGTGGAAGTGGCAGGTTTGTGTATTTGAAATAAGGGGAACTGAACATACTTGTAAATCAAAGTTATACTTTATTTAGCATAATCATAGAATGGTTTGAGTCGGAAGGGACCTTTAAAGATCATCTAGTCCAACCCCCCTGCCATGGACAGGGACATCTTCAGCTAGATCAGGTTGCTCAAAGCCCCATTCAACCTGACCTTGAACACTTCCAATGATGGGGCATCCACAACTTCTCTGGGCAGCCTGTCCCAGTGTCTCACCACCCTCACTGTAAAAAATTTCTTCCTTGTGTTCAATCTAAACCTACCCTCTTTCAGTTTAAAGCTGTTTCCCCTTGTCCTATCACTACAGGCCCTGGTAAAAAGTCTGCCTCTGTCTTATTAGCCCCCTTTAAGTATTGAAAGGCCACAACAAGGTCTCCCCGGAGCCGCCTTTTCTCCAGGCTGAAGAAGCCCAACCCTCTCAGCCTTTCTTCATAGGAGAGGTGTTCCAGCCGTCTGACCATTTTTGTGGCCCTCCTCTGGACCTGCTCCAACAGGTCCATGTCCTTCTTGTACTGGGGACGCCAGAGCTGGACACAGTAATCCAGGTGAGGTCTCATGAGAGCAGAGCAGAGAGGGAGAATCCCCTTCCTCAACCTGCTGGCTGCTCCAGTTAAGTAAGTGGAGTAATTTTTATGACTGAAGTAAACTGAAGTACAGTTTACTTAAGAAGAAACAAGGACAGGTAAGGGGAGAAATTCTTCTTTTGTGTGTTAAAGATGCCTTTACTTAATCCACTAGGCAGTGTTGAAAGCCTCTAAAGGTACAATGAAGAAAAAAAATGTTATGCTAGTTCTCTTTGGATTCTTCAAGTAGGCTATTTCTCATCTATGTGTCTTCCCAAGTACAGGGCATAGTATTCAGGGAGACTTCCATCTACTCTGGCAACTTCCAGAAAATAGTATTGTACCATGCACAGTCTAGCAAAATTTCAGCACTTTTGGGGAGCAGTGTTGAAAGCAACTCATGGTGAATGTCTTCTGTATTTGCTTCTGACTAAAGGAAGGAATAGGTGGAGGAGGGTGGTGAATTGGATGGAAGTGGTTGTTAAGCAATAGCGTGGAAAGCGTACTTCAGAAAATCAAAGAATTTGTTGAAGTCTGAGGACAGAAGATTTAGCGGTTTCTTAAAGACATGCTGTAAGGGGACAAGTACAAGCTGTTTCTTTGGGAAGAATAGATAGCCATAATTGCCACTGCCTAATTACAAGTTATTCATTAGTCTGAAACTGAAGGAGCCATGCAAAAAGGGGGGACTAGGTCAGCTTTTGAACATGTCTTATGAAAGAATAGTACTTGTGTGTAGAGACATTATTAGAAGGACTCAGTACAAAACAAGACAGAGCTGGCAAAGCTGCAGTAAGAAAACATTCTGTAAATATATTAGCAGCAAGAGAAATCACTAAAGAAAGAACTTGTCTGTTAGGCAGAAAGGCTAGAAAGTTACCAACAGATGTTGCTAAAGAGGTTGTTAGCACCATTTTTACTTTACCAATCAGGATTAACTGAGCGGACAAGCGCAAGGGCTAAGATGTGCTAGGACACAGCCTAGCATACATACACAGAAGCTAAAGCTTGGGATCCTTTCCTAAATACTCTTATGGTGGGTAAAAAGTTTAGGCAAATGACTAAAATGGGTTGATGCTATTAGGGACCTTATTTGAGAATGGACAGAAGATAACTGAAATTCTGGAAAACTGAAAAAGGACCAAATTAGTGCCTGTTTCTAAAGGGAACATGGGGTCGAAGTATAAAAGAGGACTACAGACCAGGCAGATTAACTCCTGGAAAAATACTGAAACAAACGATTTATAAGCATTTGGAAGAAAGTGAAGTGGTAAGCAACAATCAACATAGATTTGTCAAGGACAAGTCACTTTGAATCAGTTTGTCTTCCCTCTGTGACAGAACAACATGCCTGCTGGATATGGAAGAAGTAGATTTGATATATCTTGACTGTAGGAAAGCTTTCAATGCTTTCCTAGCACTTCTATGAACAGGGTGTAAAAATACTATCTAGTTGAAACTTTGTACAAAGTAGACTTAGAACCAAGTTGAGTGTATGATTATGCTTGTTTGTTTTCAGCCGCAGAGAAATTCCCAATTTTGCAGTAACCTGTCCCAAGTCTTCTGCTAATTAATATTAGTGCTGTGAACCAGAAGAACTTTTAATTAGGATCTGTCCTGCAAATCATATCAGAGATGGAAGCTATGTTAGAGAACAGATTTAAAATTGAGGGTTTCCTTTTTTAACACTGTAAAAGCTAAGTGTGAAGTTGGGAAGAATAATCAAATACCACATGGGAATTAGTTGCTAGCTAAGCAGGTCTGAATAAAAGAATTTTGAGGTTGTAGTTGATTCCAGCTGAACACTAACTGGGAACGACATCTTGTTGGAGAACATTGCCATTGGCTGTATAAGCAGAGTGGTTATATGCAGCACTGGTCTGGTTCAGAAACTACTGAGTAAGGAGTGAAATGAAATGTGCCCTGCATGGGGCTTCAGGCTTCAGAAAAGATGTTTGACTGGTTAGAGACAAGCCAAATGTAAGAGCACCAAGAATGAGCAAAGATCTAGAAAACTTCCATGACATGGCCCATGGCTGTGGCAGTCTGTGTCTGTGGCAGTCTGTGTTTTCATTTCTTGTTCATGATACTGAACTTCCTATGCTACTGTTGCCTGTGAGTTACAGTAAATCTTGTGTATAATAATGTTTTTTATTTTTCCTTTTCATGTAATCTTCATAAAACTGCATTAAAAAAGAGGGGGGAAAATGTCCTTTTTCTGAAAAGGTCCTTACTGAGGTTGCAAAATCTAGTTCTTAAAAATTGAGAAAGACCATTTCTCGTGCATGTAGCCTCCATGTGTGACCACAGGCTGTCTTTTTAGTTCCGCGGTTGCATATCGTTTTCCTCATATAGGTTTCTCGTCTCATTTACTGCATGTCATGAATGCACACAAAACCAGCAAAGGTGTGTGGTCATCCTAATCATACTTGCTATTGCCAGTGTTTGGTTTAACAGTCCAGTGTTTTTAAGGTTTGGGGTTTTTTAACTCATGTGGTTGTACTTGTATAGGATGCAGTATGGATCACTTCTGTCAGCTTACTGCAAGGCAGTAAAATGAGTTTGAGCAGTTTAGTATCTAATTGTTCACATTCTTGTTGTGTGGTTTTAGTATCAGAAGATACTTAAGGAACTACTGCCTTAGTGTAGTCAAGGAGATGGAATTACTTGTACTTTATTGCTTGTCATAGTTTTCCATGATAGCTGGTGGTATGTATTGGTTAAGCTATCTCAATGGCCATGTTAAAAACAGAATGTTCACCACTTGCAGAAGATGAATTTAGTGTGGTAGCTTTTATTCTTCCTATTCGTGCCATAAATAATATTTCATTACCGTGGTGTAAGGAAATTCATTTAGGTTATATGCTATGCTGATAAAAAGATGGTTACAGTGATGTATATAAACTCATAGGTGAGCAAGGTCTTATTCTGATCTTTCTTCAGCTGATGTAACTCCAGTGTAACTGGAAAGAAGTCCTGGTCTGTATTTTGTATATAGAAATGGCTAACATTTATAAGAGGCACTTACACTGGGTGCTGAAGGGCAGGGGCCGTGTATTTTTGGAAGGTGGCTGTCTTGATCTACATGTTTTGAACTCTGTTTCAGTCTGAGTCCTTGCAGAAGAAAGAATTTTCTGTTATCTTGTAAAAGTGAATGATTTATACTTGCACTGTGCGCTTCAGCCCAAAGAATCTTAATGTACCTGTAGAAATGCAAAGAGTATTGGATTTGCAGATTACCATGAAAGCATACTAGTCTGAAAAAAAATTGAGAACAACTGCTCTATAGCACACACTTCTGTTGGATGGCTGTATTTTAAAACCAAACCAAACCAAACCAAAACACTCCCAAATCTGTTTGCTCTTTACCCATTATATGTCAGCCAGTTTCAAACAGGACCTGTGCAGTGAGAGCCTGTAATTTCTTCTCAGGAGGGACAGAGGAGTTTAGGGAATACCTTCCCTGTGAAACCTTTGTTGAGTAACTTAAAGATTTCTGATTGTTAAACTGAAATCCCCAATTTCAGACATCTTCTGTATGAAATCTACAGTCTGAAAAGCTCAGGAGTGGCGGCGGTCACAGCCATGCATGCGTTCTCTCCAATATTTCCCTGTAAGCTTCTTGGGGGTTGTACTAATGAAAGCTCCTGGTGTGTCTGCAATGCAGTCTGGAGTATGACTGCAGTTCCCTATGCATACTGAGCTAGCTTTAAGCCATATTGAGCTAGCTTTAAGCCAGGTGGAGGCTGTTCTCTAGCCACAACAGCACAGGTTTTAACCACTCCTTATAGCAGCCTCTGCTTTTCTTCCTTCCCAGTAAACTGCCTCTGGTGCAGGGGACTGGAGGCAGTGAACAGAAGATTGGAGCCCCTATCTTAGCAATGGGAATGGAGTGAGCACACAATGGAGAAACTCCCACAAAGTCTCTGCTGGCAAAAGAATTAGAAATTGTTGTATATTAAACAGCTTCCTTTCATTCCTCCTCTCCCTGAACTTATCTCTCTGCAAACATGCTCAAACTTTCTAATGGTTAAATACTAAGCTTCACTAATTCATGCAGATTGTGCATGAAGGCATTTTAAAGAGCCTGTCACCTGCGTAGCTTCTGACAAAAGGAACTGTGGCTGTTCTTGTACGGTAGCTTTGTAGATTGTCCTGCAATAAACAACAACTGAACAGAAGAGGATAGCGTTTGAGTCAATTATGTTGCTTGATTTTGTCAGCTGGCATATGGTATTTGCAGTCCTTAAATTGGTTTAAAACATAGATCTCCTGCTGTGCTGATAGCTAAATCTGATTATTCAATGATCTGGCTTTTCCTGTAAGATACCAGAATTAAACAAGGCAGCATATTTATTACGACATGCACCAGGACCTCATCAGTGCATCCTTTAATGAGGAATTTGTGAAACCAGCTTTGTGGGATTAGAGTACTGGAGGTGAGGTTTGACTGTTCCAATGTGGCTGGCATTTATGAGGAGGTAATAAAAAGGTGTCTTACGTGCTACCCTAGATTTTACTATAGCTTCACTCTGAAGCAGTAGCAAATATCTGCTTACCAACTACTGTAGAACAACTTAGTAATCCTCACTGCAATATTAGACACAAAACTATGTGCCACAATATTTGACCTTCCTGCAGTGTTCATAAAGAAAATGATGACTAAGTTCAGTTCTGCTGTCAGAAAAATTTGCAGACAGACGTGGAAACCATAGCACATCTGCAATTTAAAACTTGCTTCAGACTCTTTTCCCTCCATGTTATGTTGTGTTTCTCCAGTTATAAATTCATTGAAACTATGTTAATCTTTTCTGTCTTTTTCTTGTGTGTGGTAGGTATTTAGATGGTATCCATCATCATCTATACCTTAGAGATGAGGAACGTAACAAAAGTTTAGCTGCATAGATCAAAACTCTACAGTGAATGGTCCTGTATCATGAGTTGCTGAACAGTCTCAACCCATTCAAGACAAAAGTAGTAAATCTCAGATGTGGGAAGTAAAAGGATTTAGCTAAAGAAAATGCTGTTTTCCAAATCAACTATTGATTATGCCCATTCACAATATTTGGTTGGTAGTTTAAATATTTTAGTGTTAGAAGTGAGCTGCATGGCCTTCCTCCCGCTTGGTGTAAACCCAATGCATATCGACAGTGGCTTTGGAGACATTGGACTTACAGGTCTTGACAGGGCATGTATATTGCACTTGCACAGAAGAAAGGTTAGCTCCTTCTTGCATGGGATTAACTGCTCATTCACAGTACTGTTGTTCTGTGCATGTATGACAGCTTTGGTATTGCTGGGGAGCAGTGCAGGTTTAGGTACCCAGTGACATGATAGGCTTGAGGGATTGAAAGAAGCCTCCTGGTTAAGCTGCTGCAGCAGCTGCTAGGGCAATGAATCCAGCCTTTGCCCTGAAGACTCTTTTCTTAAACTTGCAAGTTGCCCTGAGGAAATGAAGCTGTCTGGAGCATAACTAAATGAATTCTCTTGGGGGCCCAGATCCAGCCTCTGTACTGCAGGTTGAACAGAATAAAATCCATGTGATTCTTCCAGCCTGTTTCTGTATAATATCTAAAGCTTGTAGTGCTGTGGGCAGAAAGATTTGCAAATACTAGTTGCACAAAAGTATACAGGAGACAGAGGAAGCTGATAGTGATGTTGATTTTAATGTAAAATATCTGTGTATGCTCTGTGTGCCTGATAACTTCTGACTATTTTTTGCTGATTCATGAGAATTTTTTTCAGTGTTGGCCTTGGTTAATGACCGTCAGCACTGGAGCTGTGTATCAGAGTTATGTGCTCTGGCTGAAACATTATGGCATTTGTTCCCTGAAGTGTTTCTAACTTGTTTAAAAAGTAATCCAGGAAGCAATTGCTTCTTCTGCAAGGTTTGTACTGTGCTTCTGTGTGTGTTAGCACCAAGAAGTTATGACTATATCTCTTCTCGTGATTCTGTAGTTCAGAGAGATGGACATGCAATTTTATTTCTTCAGTGTGCGCATAACTGCAAGCTAATTCTTACTTGTATTAAAGAATGGGATCTGAAAAGTGCACCTGATGTTGATTGTAGCTCTTTTTCTTATCAGATACTTCAAAAACTTGATTCCTTCTTCTAATATGAAGAAAATGTTTTCCGTGGTTGGCCATACCAGTTAGGGTACTTGCCCAATGCTGGACTCAGTGTCAGAGGGGAAGAGTGGAAGGAGACAGTGTAGGAAATAACTTTCCTCCCAAATTTAGTTCCCAAACTCAGAAAATACTCTGCTCACCGTATGGATGAAACCTACCCTTAGAGTTTCTAGAGAGGAGAGGAGAAAATCCAATAATGCAGTGGTTGGGACATTTGCTAGAGGTGCAGGTTTCTCAGGGTGAAGTCTCTGCCATGGCTGACTGACACCAGTAATGGCTGTGCCACATCCCTGTTACAGACTCACCCCAGAATACTTGTTTTCTTTGTTGAAACTCTCCTGCTGTGTTGCTCAGATCCCAGCTCCAAGTGCCTTGCAGAGGCAAGGAGCATGTTCGCTAGATAAGCAAGCGCTTCACCCAGGAGGTGCAGACGTGTTGTGTCCAAGCTCAGTGGGCAGCCCAAGTTAATAAGCCTTGCTGGATTGCTGCTGACTCTGGCATGAAGGACAGTGTGGAGAGTTGAAAAAAACCTGAAAAGTGAGACTCTGCAAAAAAATACATTGAGACTTGTGGCAGAGGAGTTTGCAGTCTAATCTGATATCTATTAAATGAAACTGTTTCATTTTAAATGAACAGGAAAAATTGATGATCACCAAGACTCCTTTCCCGGTTGGGAGTTTGTTATCATGCAGACTGTTACAGTAGGGTACCTAAACAGAAACAAAGTGGGTACTTTTCACTTGCATCCATGTGTGATTCCTAGGTGCATGCAGGATTTGGCCCATGAAAATAACCCCTCAGTTCCAAGTGTTTGATAGCAATTAAAATATTGGGGGCAAGGGAGTGAGGCTAGCAAAGACTGTGCACCTTCAAAACAAATCAGAGTGAAGAACTGTGAACTAGATGACCTCTAATTTGTTAAGTCGTTTTAAGTCCTTTATAAATATGGTGATAAACTTGTTTCATAACTTTCTCTAGTTGTTTCTGTGTTTGTGAGTATATCTTTTTTTTCTGCTGAAAACACTATATTGCAGGAAATGGAAATACTATTCCTGAAATTGCCTTTACAGTCTCAATAAACATAAAGACTTTCTGATAATCACAAGTAAAAACAAAAGGATAAATTTAATGACAAAAGGAGGCTTGCTGGTAGAAGGAGTAGCGTATATTCCTGTACTGTGATTACAAAGAAGACAAATTTATGTTGCTTTAAGTCAGCCTAGGAGCCAAACACCATCCATTTACATTTTTAAAGGCTGTATATCAGATGCAATGCATCCAAATGTCTGCTTTCTCATTTCTTTTGTTTGCCGTTCTGTAGAAATACGATTCAGTTTTCAAAGGACAAATGTTATTTCCTGAAAATCAGCAAAAAGGTCTTAGTTACTCTGACATCTGTTCAAGGTATTTGAATCTATCCACATACTGTTTGCTGTAGTTGGTAACAGACTCAAGTTATTCATAGTGCAGTGGTGCATTTGCACAAATACTGTTTGGAGGGTTTGTGGACGTTAACTGGACTGGGGCAGCACTCTAATAATGTAATGTAATTGCAGTTCCCAGAGTGCCATGTCCTGCTCTACAGGGTTGGCATTTGTCATACAGCAGTGACATTACAAACAATCAACCAAACTAAATAAACAAGCTAAATTAGTTTAGTGTTTGTTTCTTCATTTCAGGTCTTATTTAGAAGTTCTTATTTCTTTGGCTGATATCAAAACATTTATAAACTAATTTTCTTTCTGTGCTGGAGTTTGTTTTCAATGGCTCAGACATGGATACATTTTTCCTGGGAACAGCCTGTAATCCTTAACGCTTTCCCACCCTCCTGGCTGAAGTATTTCAGTTAATTTTTTCAAATGGACTTTCCAGTTGTGGGCAGGAAAGCATGATGTGCCCGGCCTGCGATTCCTATCCCCTGCCGGCCCTGACTATTGAGCATATGCAATGTCTTACCAATTTAAAGGAACAAGAACCTCAGAAGAACAAGGTCTGTGTGTCTGTCTGGGAATACCAGAACTGACACTTGCAACAAGGTTTTTGTGGTCTGGGGAAAAAAGTGGTTAAGGAGAAAGATCAGAAAAATTAACAGGATTTGATATGTAATCCTCTCTCAGAAGAATCCTTGCAGGCTGGGGGAGTGTTGGTGGTTGTTGGAGTGGGTTATTGAAATTCAGTGTTCTTTGTTGGAAAAAAAGACTGGTAGTCGACCCCCAGTGCTGCAGAGGTGCTGTTTGTGCTTCACAGGAAACTTCTGATTTCTCTGAACCTTCTGAGATTTCGCAGGCACTTACATACAAAGCATCTCAGATGAAACCCACCTTCTGAATGTTGTTTCTTTTGAAGCCATTCAACGCTAAACGTTGACCGAAGTTCTATCAGAGTCCCCCGTTCCCTTATAAAACAAGACAAAAGGAGGCCCTCTGGGGAGTCAGGCCCCTCGCACGGGTGCTGGGAGTGGGACATTTTGCGTGGCTCACTCCAGTTTGCATGATAGGAATATACGTGTAAGATTTTCTTTCCAGGCACCGTGATATATCCTCTCAGCAGCTGTTTGTACTAATGTAGTCTTAATTTCCAGACAGATCTTTTACTTTGATTGTTTGTGTCTTAACAGAAATAAAACCTAAACCACCCAGAATATCTTAATTTACTCCGCAAGACTTCTTCTGTAAGTCATGCTTTCCATACTTACCATCTAAACTACAGTAAAGCCACACTTACGGTTTTCCAGTTGTTGAGGGGGGCTTCCTTCTTTCATTTAATAATATTGTGTTGAGTACCTGTTCTTTGTGTTTGCTAGTAGGGGTGTTAATGAACTCATTTTCAGGATAGTCTGAGTTGGCAGGGCTCCTTTTAATTCCCTAGAGCAGTGTGTTAAATATTCAGATTTCCTGATTGCTTTCAATATGTTGGCTTTAGTGATTATACAGAATTATTCTAATATTCCTGATACAAGGAAGTAAAATTGCATAAAAGTGAAGGAAGTGACTGGGTGATACAGTAGGAGACAGACATCTCTGGTAGAAATTATCTTATTGCAGCCAATGCTGCCATTAAATTAATGGGTGCCTCCAGTCTTGTTGGTTCTGTGCATTCAGATATGCTTAGGCAGGTCTGGCTGCCTGAACACCACCTCATTAAAAGTAAGAGTCCAAAGGCCAAAAGCCAGCCTTCAAAAGAGCATGGATTTCAGATCTACACCCCATTGAGTGAATTCATCAGGAATCAGGGTATTTTGAAAACTGTATTTCCTCTGCTGTAGACACTATTGTGCTGCAAATATTATTGAAAAGAAATATTTATTGATATTGCCTTCTTGGATTCAAAGTAACTCAGAAGGAAGAAACTAAGAAATACCATTTGCTACACAGACACTTTTTGTCCTGCTTTTGATGCCTTCAGTTTCAAGGATACATTAACACACTGTTTTGTGTACTGTAGTGGTGAATGTTTCAGAGCAGAGAGTGATTGCCGTGGCTTTGGCGGTAGGACTGCAACATTTTAGCTGCTTGTCTACACATCTGCCTTTTGGCCATAGCATTTAGCTTAAAATAGCCTGTCACAGGGGTGAAATAAGTTATTATGTCTGATTATCTGTAAATCCTATCCATCTTTCTCAGTGTCTCTGAAAGAAAAGATGCTCATCCATTAAACCCACCTAATTTTCCCCTCAAATACCATGAACAGAAAGGGGCCTGTTCTCTCTCATTTCCACGTGTGTTGGCATTCCAAACTTGCAGGTTACTGTGAAGTTGTTCTGCATGACTTTATTGTGAAAACTTCAGTTTTCTTTTCCTTCTCTCTCATATTCTCAGTGTTTGCTTGCTAAGCCCTGCATTTTAAGCATCAGTCCCACCAACACTGAGACTGAACCGCTCAAGAAAGCAGCAATTCGTTGCTTATATGAATTACCCATCTGAAAGTGTTTAATATTGGGAGGACCTGACTTGTAAGTTGTAGACTCTTTGTTTGGCTTCAGATCCTAAGTCAAAAATGGCTCAATGTGATTAAGTTCTTGGTTTCCTCAGTATCTGAGTCAGTTCTGAAAATGTGCATTAGAAGACTATAGTAATACTTCCGCTGGCCTTTTACTTCATAGCTATTATGTGCACTGCTAATTATGTAAAAAGCAGTATAGTAATGAAAAATAAATATGGTAGTAGATCTCAATTTTATCAAGAAAAAATTCGTATTATGTCATAATGCGCCTTTTTTGTGATACATGAAAATTTTTACTTGCTACATTTATGTAATTTACTGTTGACAAACTTTTGTGTATCTACTGATAGGGAGGGAATTCACCGAGACAATACAGGTGTCAAAAAGAAATCTTTTACTGGATTCATTAAGCTCGAGTTGCTATACCCATTTCATAAATTTGCCTTCTGTGTGTTAGCCAGGAAGGGTGAGTTCTGCCCGCGTAATAGAACACAGTAGTATTCTGGGTTGTTACCAGATCTTGGCCTCCTAGACAATCCTGATTAGCTTGAGATAAAATTGATTAAACATGGCATACAGACACGTTTATACTCCTTCCTCCCTGAAACAACTTCATCAGGAATTATCAGTTTTACCTTGGAAATCAGTGGCTTCTGTCTAGGAAAACAGAAGCTTCATCTAATCTCAGCTTCGCGAGTAGATTTTAGCTAACCGTGTTTGGTTTTTCCAAACTGCGAATCTGCAAGTCCTTCCCACGCCCAGATCTGCACACACAGATATGTGAAAATCAAAGGGCATAATCTGGTAGAAACTCTGCTGTCGTTATAGCGTATAGAAGATGATGACAGTTTTGGCTGAAGTACATTTTTCTAACAGGCAGCATCTGGCTTTTAGTATTAAAAGTAAGCCTGTGAATAAAATTCAGACTATTCACAATGTGTTATCACAAGAGTGTTTTTCAGCAACATTTGTCTTTTAGGCACTGGCTGGAGTGATTCATTGCTAATGATAAACATTTTGCCTCTTTTGCTGAATCCATTGTTTTAATTCTGAAAATGAATCAATGAGAACAGAACTTTCTATTTACAGCTTGCCCAGCTCAGGTTAATGAGCCAAAACAAAAATATACACAGTATTGGCTGTGGAAATAATAGATCATTTCCTTTGAACAGAAAGCACTCTTGTCAGAAGTAAAGGAGTTGTTAAGGCTAATCAGATACTTCTTTTTTTGATAGAAAAGCTTTCATATAATTTTAAGTCCCAGAATTAGGTATATACTAATTCAGGAATGAAATGAAAAATAGACCTATGAGCTATGTATTTTGGAGGACAGTGTCTGCTCCATATTCTGTCCTTATTTGCCTCATTTAAAAAAAAAAAAAAAGTCTTATGCAACATAAGAGAACATACTATTGTCCTTTTGCTTCCCAATGCCTGCTAGTTTCAGGAAGCAAGAGAACAATAGTATCTTCCTTAGGTTACAGTTCTGAGTCTCTTTACTCTGACCTCCCAAACACATAGTGTAATGCTGCCTTTATTTTGGTTTTTTTTTTGGGGGTGTGTGTGTGTGTGTGGGTGTGTGTGTGTTGTCTGAAGGTGCAAGATTCTTCATCAGTCAGTTTTGAGACACTGTGTTTCAAACTACTCACAGCTGACTTTGGATGCTCCATCACTGGAAGTATTCAAGGTCAGGTTGGACGGGGCTTTGAGCAACCTGGTCTAGTGGAACATGTCCGTGCCCATGGCAGTGGGGGTTGGGCTAGATCATCTTTAAAAATCCCTTCCAACAGAAAACATTCTATGTTTCTATGACTTGAAATATGTAGCTCCCATCTGTTTGTGGCAGTTTGTGTGAACCTCTCATCTCGGTTTAAACATTCAGTACTGCTGTAATACATTTTCAAGGTGATCTTAGGTTGACCTTCTTTCTTAGGGGATATTATAGACCATCACTTCTGTTTGCCAATACTTTCACATTTAGATACAGATGAAGCATTTTAACAGTAGTTGCTGTCTTCTCACTGATACCTCTGCTCAAAGGGTGNTTAAATTTCTGGGTCATGTATCTAATTGTCTACACCTGAAATACCAGTGATTAGCTTACGTTAAACTTTGGAGGAAAAAAGTTCGTGTCAGTACCTCCAAAAAATTCACTAGAGTCTTGCAGTAAGTTGTATTACCTTGCCATTAGTAAGACTGGAGAGGATTACTCACTTTCTCCTCATTCATTTTTTTTAGACTTCTGCCAGGAAGTGAACTGCANGTTTCAGGAAGCAAGAGAACAATAGTATCTTCCTTAGGTTACAGTTCTGAGTCTCTTTACTCTGACCTCCCAAACACATAGTGTAATGCTGCCTTTATTTTGGTTTTTTTTTTGGGGGTGTGTGTGTGTGTGTGGGTGTGTGTGTGTTGTCTGAAGGTGCAAGATTCTTCATCAGTCAGTTTTGAGACACTGTGTTTCAAACTACTCACAGCTGACTTTGGATGCTCCATCACTGGAAGTATTCAAGGTCAGGTTGGACGGGGCTTTGAGCAACCTGGTCTAGTGGAACATGTCCGTGCCCATGGCAGTGGGGGTTGGGCTAGATCATCTTTAAAAATCCCTTCCAACAGAAAACATTCTATGTTTCTATGACTTGAAATATGTAGCTCCCATCTGTTTGTGGCAGTTTGTGTGAACCTCTCATCTCGGTTTAAACATTCAGTACTGCTGTAATACATTTTCAAGGTGATCTTAGGTTGACCTTCTTTCTTAGGGGATATTATAGACCATCACTTCTGTTTGCCAATACTTTCACATTTAGATACAGATGAAGCATTTTAACAGTAGTTGCTGTCTTCTCACTGATACCTCTGCTCAAAGGGTGTTATCTATAGCTTTGTGCTCTCATTAAGGCTGCCCCCTTCATGGGGTTAGGCAGTTGAAACTAAAAGTGAGTAAAGCAAATGCATCTTGAATAATTCTGCACACAACAAATAGGTACAATGTCAGCAACTGTATTTCACCTACATCTTGGTCTAAGTAAGGTAGTTTATGCAAAGAAGTCTTGTTCTTCATTATGGCTACCACAGTGAAGAGCTACTCTCTGCTNCACTTTGCCAGCAGTTTTTAAAATAGCTGCCTTTTCCGTCCTCTTTTGATTTTAAAAGAAATCCATCTTTGAGATGTCTTAGATACTACTTTTTTTTTTAATTTAGCATTATAAATAGTACTCCGGTATGAGTCAATGCTTTGGTATCTGCCTCTTGTCAGATCCTTACCTTGCTTAGAAAAAAGCAAAACTGAATTTAGAGTGTCGTGGATGCCAAATGTTGCAGACTTGATGCTGAGGGCTGAGCACTTCAGGTGATTTGTTAGCAGTCCCTTATAATAACAAAAGAGTTTTAAACTGAAAGTTAATTTCAAAGACAGCATAGTACAGCTTTAGGAAAATGAAGAGATGAAGTTGTCCCATGGGATCCTTACAAATAAGCTTCTTGTGGTAGGTGTGAGCTGTGTGGTGGATCACAGGCAGAGGACTGTAAGGGCAGGGGGACTTCTGGAGTAAATATACCGTGTAATTACATAACATAACCTGTGATGCTGCTGCTTTTCTCTTTGTGGTTTTATGGATGAGTCATCGGTTTCAAGAGTGAAATCAGATACTTGCCTGAAAAGCTAGGGACAATTAAAAAAAAGCAAACCTCAGGGTGGGATTGAAGCACAGTCTAGGCTATTCTAAAGTCAATTCAGTTGCAGCCTAAGCTTGGAAGCACCTAATCTTCAGTTTTTCAAACTATTTCTCCCCCAGCATAGATGATTTGCATTTCTGTGCATGACGAGAGTGCCACAGGCTTACCAAACTATAAATTAATAACAAAAGCATGACATGGTTATAGTAACTGACATTTAGGATTTTCTTGCTCTGGAGTATGTGAATATCTGGGCTAGAAAATTATGGTCCTTCATGTTAGCTGGCTTTCTAAACTGGTAGTGATCTGTGGTGTGCTTTGCAAAGTGAAACAGCTTCATTACGGGGTTAAGTGCTGCTGCCCAAAACAGTTTGACAGGGTGGTTAGAGCACTCTCCTGAGGAAAGGGAAATATTTCCTTTAACTGTTAGAATATTGCTTGTCTACTACCTTTTGATGATTAAAAAGAAGTACCCTTTTGTTTATTCTCCTTTATGGAAAGGCTTTGGCTTGTGGATGAATGCTTGGAGTGAAGCATTTGAGATCAGCAGTGAAGTGCTTATGTACCCAGCAACATACTAGTTCGCAGTTCCTACCTTCCAGTTCAATATATGGGAAAAATAAATTGCTGCAACTAGGCAGTGTACACTTGGAAGTGTATTTCTGTTCATAAAAGTTAGAAGTATTTTTGCTACATTAGAATTACACTATTATATTACAGATCTCTATCTCCTCCATGCAAGTTTTCCGCAAAGATTATAATGGAGGTATTATGGTTGTTTTTAACATCCTAAAGTTGAGAAATACCTGATATATTGCTCTGGGTTTCCTAAGTATTCCCCTTCCCCACCTTCTATAACCAAAAAGTTTCTTTTCCCTAGACATAGGGAAGAACTATGTGTACTTCTCAACTATGATTTACTGCTGTATGGTCCAAAGTGGTGAAGGTGATCGGTCAGTCAGTGGGAAGTTTTTACTGGTAAGAACTTGAATCATGTGTTTGGTCTAGACCTTCTTGTGTCACTAAGGGACTAGCTCCACCAAGACCTGAAATGGCAGCACCCATAAGAGACCACAACACTGCTCATTGCTGAGCATTTATATGAGCTCTGAAGATGTTGCCTGGAAACATACTGCCATGTTATTCTACCATTATACTGTAATGGTTATCTACTTCCATCCAGGAGTATGCTGTGAAAGTGTAGCAGTTCTTGCAATAATGGGTCATTTGAAAAGCTCATCAGGAATGGGGTGGAGCTCACTGCTGATTGCCAGCCAGCTGTCAGCTCACTGAGCCTTGAGCAAGGATGAGCAACGTGGGTCCCAGGGTGTAAGCATGCTGCCTGCCCAGGCTGCCTCTGCTCATGGGGTAGCATCGAGTAAAAATTTTTGGTGTTATTTTTAATTTCCCAGCTCTTCTTCTGGATCTATCTGCTTTGCACCTATCTATAACTTTGAGAGCTAGGGTAAATAATTGAATAAAATTAAGGTGGTACTTACCGTAATTTCTGAGGCTGATACTTTCACATACAGGGTGTCTCTAGAACCAGCCTATAATGTTTTACCTGCTGTCAGGATTGGTGCAAAGGTGAAATAGGATACAGTTGTTACTCCAGCTGAAGGACTGGCTAGCAACCATATCGCAACTGGCACCCTATTTGTTGCAAGCAGTATATTGTATGCTGTCTACTTAAACATAGGTTGCATGATCTGCAGTTCCTGAACAAACCCTCTTGCTATTGCCTGTGCAGATGTGGTTGAGGCTGATGGGCAGATTGGACTCTCCCAGTATTCTTACTTCTGAACTTAAATAGTCCGACAAGCCCTATACAGGCTATTTTCCCTGTCCTGAATTTCTCACCGAGTGAGTATATTTTAAAATGCATTCCCAGTCTTGTAACCTTCCTTTCTGTGTCATTGGAAGCATTTCTTTTTCCAAAGCCCAGGTCCATTAGTCAGTTTGCCTAGCAGGCCATGAAGAGCCATTATTACTTTAAAACTACATTGACTTTTCACTCTGAAATCGGATGACAGCGTCAGTACCGTGCTTTATTGGGCCCATGATTAGACAGGAATGCAAATTTAGTGGGACATTCAGCGAGGGAGTAAGAAAAGGTTTCAGTTTGGATAAAAGCAAGAAGAAGAACCTTTAGAAAGTTGCTCAATGACACTGTTTTCTCCTAAACTGAAGAGCTGTCACTTCCTATATGTGAATTTTTTAATATTCAAAAAGCCGATTTGGCTATAAGGAGAGTGGTAAGACATTTTAAGATACTTTGATCAAAATCTAGTAGGCAGAGAAGTTAGGGCAACAGAATTCTTTCACAGTTGAGGTTTGACTTTTAAACTGTGTTTAGGGGTAGATACATATTCGTGCATCAATTGAATAATAAAAATTCAGTAAGGAATTTATTGGATAACCAGGTCTGAATGCTGCTATATAAATTTTCTCTCTGTTTGCTGAAATTAAATGTTTTGCTAAGGAAAATAGCAACATAGATTGAAGTTTTGCTTGTCTCAGCTACCTGCTGTGCCTCACTTGAAAAGGCCTGGGAGTAGCCTAGCTTCACTGGTTGACAGTCTTTGAAGAGGTACTCCCATTTGAAGTCTCTGGTGGTGGTTTTTTTTTTTTTTTTTTTTTTTTCTTTGGGATGCTTGGAGGTAGGGGAGAACACTTGTAGACTAATATTCTATGAACATATGAAAAACTCAGTTACTGGGATTTTCTGATTTGGGATTATTGTTTTATAAGAAACAGCTGTATCTGTATCCTACTGGTTCCCTATAGGCTAGAGACTCTCAGGGATTGATACACGAGAAACTTGAGATGCTGAATAATATACAACAGTGTCAGCCCTACATGAATTATAAACGGAGTATTTCCCTTATGTTCCAGCAGGCAAAGAAAGGTACAGAGGTAGAAGAGAATAAAGGAGGGGGTGATTCATCTCACCTAGCACTAACTGTCTAAAGTTCAGTGTCTAGTCTAAGCTAATTGTTTAGAAATAAGTAAATTTTTCCACAGGGCAATTCAGTTCCTCTTGAAATAAGCTGGTACGACTGATGCAATGAATTACCCTTTCAGGTTTGCTGTCCTCCATTAACTATACTCTGTCTTCAGACAAAAAGCTGAAACCTTTCTTGACTTGAGTGATAAATTTGTTTTTAAAGTCACAGGGTAGTCTTTTAACTTCTAATTCTTTCATTCTGTAAAAACAACCCTCACTGCCCCCCAAACGCCAAAATACCCTGCCCCACCCTCTCCTGTAAGGTCTTATAAGTAGTGAAAAAATTAAGCAAATCTTAAAATCTATGGTTGTATTGTTGTTTAAGCTCTGTAGGAACTGGATGCTTAAAATGGCCTATTGGTCCTCTAACAGTGAGTAGTCTGAGTCTTTTTTTCTCTTTATTTGGTGGTAGGCTTTTTGTTTTGTTTAGGGGTAGTAGGAGAGCTGGGGAGGGAGAGAACAAGGCATCTCCCTAGGCAGAGGTGCAAATGCAATGCTGGCTCACTGCATGCTCTTAAGTCACTTTTTTAGTTACATTCTTTAGCTTCATCCAGAAATCTGAGTCTCACTGTCATTTCTGAAGGAAAGAGATGAGTTTTCAACCTACATCATGACGAGCTGCGAAACTGGCACAAAGACTCAAAGACCCTGAGCAGTTTACCTGTTGTGCCAGTACACTCTCAATCTTCCTGATGCTACAGAGAGAAATTTCATAATTATCAGCAAACCAAGCTCATGCATTAGTTGTCTACAAAATAGTATTTGACATGAACAAGGATTTTCAGAGTCCACTAAGCCTGCAGAGTATTACCTGACTGTACCGTCTCCTTTCCTTTGTAGGGTGCAGGTCTTGGAGACTGTATAGCTGCCATATCAAACTGCTTGAATAATTAATCTGCACCACCCGCATGAAACAATACAGTTACCTGCTAAGATGCCATCTTATAGCAACCTCCCCAACACCGGCACCTTTCTGAAAAGGTCTCATCCATACTGTGCACGCAGTCAAGATGGCAGGTTATGAGTTCCCCAAACAGGTCTCTTGTTGCTGCCTTGCTTGTGGCAAAAGACCATCTGGAGGCTAATACAGGGGTACTAGGAAATAGCTTCTTAAAGCTTGTCAGCTCAGTATGAACAATTGCATGGAGAGTTTTGGGTTGAAAGGTCTGGAGGTAAATTTGCTCTGATGCTGTTGCATCCCTTGAGGTAAAGCTCGCAGCCATGCTGGAGACCAGGACAGATAAAAGGAAGCTCATACAGAATCAATTATCATGATCCAGTCATCTCATATACACATACTTGACTCATCATTCTACATCTTCATCATGTGTCAGGCTCTTGTCACAGACTGACCTTAGTGATCTGAAAGTATTTAAAAAAAAAAGAAAAAAAAAAAGAGGAAAAATGTGCTAGAGAATTGATTATTAATTGTGACAATTATGCATATTATTTGACTGATTATGTGGAGATAAGAGGACTGTTTGGAACGTGGTAGGAAATAAATAGTGAATTAAACTATAAAAAGAATTTCAAGAGAGTATTTCTAAGATAGAGCATGTAGTAGAGGGGGAGGAATGAAGAGCTGCTTCCAGAGAGCAGTATTGTGGATTAAGGCAAGGGGCTCTGCTGGGTATCTGGGACATCCTGGGTCATCTAAGCCCTAAAAAAGTGGATGAGCTGGAAGCAAGCTCCAAGCATTATGTGCTTAACCTTTTTTCCTCTGCTTTTTGAGTGCTTTGTAGGAGAATGAACAATGTCGATTTGGAAGGAAGTTGCCATTTTGAACTGTTTAATCAGTCACTGGTAACAACTAAGCAAGTCTTACAGTTAGGCTTGTCATAGATTCCACCAAGAACTGTAGAGTTGCAGGGTGGTACTGACAAAGATATGAAGGCAGAAGAAATTGTCTTCGAGGAGCATATTGGTAAAACAATTCTTATTAGCAGTATGGCATCTAAACTATAGAGTTACACAGAGAATCCCCAGCAGCAGTAAGCAGAAGAACATGGATGCATATTTCTGTGAACCCTCATGGCATCCACACTGCAACTGATGGTATCATGGTATATGGGTTAATTTCTCCTAAGGTTAAATTTGGTTCTCCATCTTCCCCCTTGACCTGCCTGTGGGGCTATGGGATATATTTGAAAGAGGGGCACAAGTGACTCTGCTCCTGAATTTAATGCAAAATCTTCTGAAACAGAGAGATGTTTCTTAACAAGACAGCATTTTCTTTTTTTTTTTTTTCCATGAAAAAGATGTCTTCTAGCAAAGATGACCTTGAGTGCTTTTGAAAATTCTTTTGCATGCTAATGTGGGATTCTGCATCTCTTATTCAAAACTTAAGGCATATTTGATGTATTACAGATAATTAAAAATATATAATATTGCAAGGATTTTACATCAGTCAGAGGAATGGCTCTTCATAAGTTAGCCTTGTATATCAGTGCCTGTATGTATCACATTGTCCCCATATTGTAATAAACCACAATGGTATTACAAATATGACTTCTTTGCCAGTATGGTATGTTTTGAACAGTCATCTGAACTCGTATTTAATTTTTTATTGGTGAAAATTGTACAGTTTCTGTAGTTGAATAAGAAAGACCATGAACCTGCCAAGTAATCTTTTTTTCTTTTTTTTTTCTGTGTGCACAAATCTGAAAGTTGTTCCCCTCAGCAGCTGTCATTCAGTTCACTTGTCTGTGTGCATCTTGAACGACAGTCGGCAACATTGAAATGTTTAAATGAAGACTGTGGCTCCGTCTTGCATGAATAAGGAACGTAAAAACCATCATTGTATAGTTTTACTCCCTTCCAGGTATCAGAGTGGTGAATGACTAGCTATAACCAGGGCTGTCGTAATTCTCTTCTAAATCTAACCCCCCTCTACCCAAAAAACCCCCACCCTGAAACCCTATAAATGCACAAATGGTAGAAGCTACCTTACTGAGAGGAACCTTCTTGTTTTGCATGGACAAAACATCTATTGACAGAATTACTTAGCAGGAGTTCCTGTAATACTGTAGAGACTGACAAATGGTGTAGTTGTTTAATGATGGGAACAATTCTGAAACTGTTGGCTGACATGTCTTCTGTCCTTATTACATTTTGAGCAGTTTAGTTTCCAAGGCAACTGCTCATGTCAGCATACAGATGTGCTTAAAGCTATGGGAAGACATTTCCCAACAAATCCTTAATTTAGTGACAAAACATAGAGGACTAACTTCCATCCTTCTTTCCAACATCTGCAGAGAATTCAAGATTTCCTGTGAGCCAGCAGCATGTCACGTTAATACAGAGATTTACCAGAGGGGAGTGATTGGGATGAATTTTTAAGTGAGGCATGGTATTTACTGATGGAAAATATATACTTTTGGTTAGATCTCTTTACTGGGAGGACTAGAAAGTGAATATTGAAGAGATCGTAACCATTGTTAAGGCATTGTTGTGGTGAGTTTTTGTCTTGGTCTTGGTTTTGTCTTCCTGTTGGAAAGAGAAGACTGGATTATTGTAGAGCAGCATGTTGTGAACACAGTACACAGCACCGTGGAAGGTGCAGTACTTGTTGATGGTGCTTTTGCTGGACCTATATTTCTCAGTCAAGTAGGTTGCTTTCTGAACTAACTGGGGCTGCTTTCTTGAGGGAGTAGAATAAGGCAAATAAGCATCCTAAAACTGTCAAGCTGATGAGCTGTTACCATAATGGCTTTAGTTCAAAACTGCAATGAAGCACAAAATAAGTATTATTTTCAGTGCCTTGTGAACCAATAGGAGGACTTTGTCCGTAACAGAGCACAGTGGTTATCTATTAAAGAAAAAATGAGGGTAAATTATCCATGGGTGCAGAGATTAAAAGATCAGAAAGATATGTTGTGGTCATCTACCCCAATCTGCCACGTAAAGCAGAACAAAGGGGTTTACTGTTCTTGTTTTGGCTCCCAGGCCTGTAGCTATATTTGAGTAGCATTCACTATAGCATAAATACTGATATTTAAAAAGTTCTCAGTGATTGAAAAATCCACCATAACCCTTGGTAGTTACTACAAGTGGCTTAATATTTTCCTTTGAGAAATATGGTGCACATTTTGATCTGAATTTATCCAGCTCCAACTTCCAGTAATTTGCCTTGATTAGGTCTTTGTCGGCTAGACAGAAATTCTTAAATAATTAAGTTTCTGTTTCCTGTGTAGCTGCTTAGTCTGTAGTCCTTTTTACCTTCTGTTCGACAAGATGAATGGTCTCCTTGAATGTTGTAGTGAAGGGGTATGCTCTGATCCCAGTTGTTCTGCTGGCCGTTCTCTAAACTCTCCAACTTACTGCCACTGTCCTAGAGCAGACAATGTTCCAGGAACATCTGTGTTAGCCCAAAACAGAAATAGCATTGCCTCTACACCGCTACTTGAGATCCCGTTTTGTACATCCAAACACGCTATTTGCTCTTTTTGGTCTGAACGTTATAGCAGGCACGAATGTTTATCAGTTCACCCATCAGAGGTAGCACACCTCGCTTAAAGCAATGATTTCCACATTCACAAAATATCAAATTAGTTTAACAAGACCTGTTTTCCATAAATCTGTCTCAGTTGTTATTCATTATATTTCCTTCTTTTAATTGCTTGAACCCCACATCAGCTATTGTATTATTTTACCAGAACCCAGTGTCTGATCGATAAGACTTTTTAATTATCCAGATAACCCTGTTCAGGTCCTTTGAATGTTGGACTGGACCCTTTTCTGAGTCTTTCTGGACTTCTTATTGCTTCAGAGCACTTCACTCAGCCCCTTTTACAAGTCTTAAGGGTAAGGTATCCCGAAGTTTACTGATTCAAACCCCATACTGGAGCAGCTGTTGATTAGCATCTTCCTTTCACAATAATGGCAGAAGCATTATTTCATCCCTTATGATGAAATATTTCAGCCTATATCCTGTTTTATATCGCTTAGCTAGTTAACAGCTCACTTGAAAAAGTTTTTCCTTTTTGCTTTCTTTTTGCTTTGGCTTTGGGAAGGGATCTCAGAGAAATTCACCTTGCCATTCCTTCTTTATGTTATCTTCTATGTTTCCATGCTGCGCCAGGCTACTAGATAGCAAACTGACTCATTTGTTAACCCTATGGTGCTACTAGTTTGTAATCCTGCTCATCAGAAAATTCTTCTGTGTTTCTTGTAATGTTAGTTCTCATCTTTTCAACCGTTAGTCATCTTCCAGTATAGAGACACCGGTCAGTACTGCTTTTTGGTTACTGGCCAGCGGCATACTGAGCATGGAAGAGGAGGGAAAGCCTCCAACTCTGCCTCCAGCAAAGCTATTTGCTGCTCTCCCCAGCTCTGGATGTCGCTCCACAATATATTGACAAAGCTTTGCTGCTCTTACCCACCCCTCTGCTCAAGCCAAAAGCGTTGAACAACTGGCAAGTATTCAGTTGCTGAGCATAGTGACCAGTAGTCAGGAGTACAGAATCTCAAGGACGGTTTTGGTATGTATGTTGCATTGTACCAAATATATATTTGAGAAAACCAGTTGCTAAAGAGATGTTCCTCAAGGGAAAACATTTCCCAGTTAACTAGAGGTATGGATAAACAAAATGGGGTACTTGCTTTGCTTCCATCCAGTATAAGAGCACCTTCCTCTTCTAAGCAGTTCAAGTTCTACAAGAGTTCTTGTAGATCGGTGCCATCTTTGCTTCTAAGAACTTCATGAATGTACATAGGAAGATAGTTTTTAAATCTTTCTGTATCAGTTTGTTACACAAATGTTTCCTAATGGAATGAAAAGTGTATTTCAGAAGGTTCAGAAATATTAGGAAACTGGATCAATTTACACTTATGAGAGCTAATATTTATGGAATTATTCCTTCTGTTGAAGAGTTCATTGAGGAAAAAAAAAAGGCTTTGGTTATGGCAGCATGTTTGTTTTCAAGAGGGACAGTTTTAGTATCTTTCCTCAGAATGTATGCGTACCGTGCTGGGTGAAGGGTAAATTAAAACCTAATTCCTGACCTTGGAAGGTCTCAGCATGAAGAGGGATAAAGGAACTTCACATCTCACCTCTCTCCTAATGCTGCTGGTACTGAATACTGGGAAAGGAAGGTAGAAAAAAGACTTCCTAAAATTTTATGTTGAGCTTATTTTGAAATGTTTAGGAAGTGCTGAACTTCAAGTGTATTTCACTATCATGTTTTGCTTTGCTGTGAATATTGCATGGCTGTGTAAGTTAACCTCTTGGCCCTGTTCATGCCCTCAGTTGCTGTAAGCTGGTGATTCAGGGTGGTTCAGTAGTGTCACTGGAACGATCCTGTGTACATACGTACAAAACTGAAGAGTCAATACTTTTAAAATACATGCTTTTGAAAGAAATCTTAGCTTTGCTGCAAGTGGGATGTGGACCATTTTAGTTTCAAGGAACAATAAAAATATGGTTGAAGAAGCAGGGAGTTTACATTAAGTTATTATTTTTATGGTGTTTTTCCAAGACTTTTCCAGTACATATTTGTGAAGAATTTTTCTTCAAGTAATTACCCTTTGAAATACAAGTAAGTACCCTTTGAAATGGATCACGACAGCCACTTGCACACTCAAGCTTCAAGCCTGTAACTGATCACGAGGAATTTTCATTTTGTGGGGGATTCTGAGATGTTAGAGTTTTGTGCTTAATTGGGACAAAATATCAATCTCATTTGAGAATGGAGCACTTCAAAAACTTTGACAGTGTTTTTGTTTAAAATATTGATGAAATTCCTATGTTCTCACAAAATGTTTTAATTAAACCAAATCCTCATTTCCCAATGAGAAACATTCCAATGTTTTTTCAGCCTGTTTTACACAAGAGCACAAACCACTGAGTTAAAATCCAGTTGTTACAGTAGGAATTAATTTTTTCATGCATGACAGAATTGGATTTTGGGTACTTAATGAGAATCTCTTTATCATGCATAAAATTAAACCATTCTGTTGCAAAGTTGTTGGCTTGCAAAAATAATATGACCAGGTTAGCATTTTGCTATCTGTTTTGTACCTCTATCTCCAGTCCTTTATCAAATCAAATGAGATAACTGAGCCCCTTTTGTTAGGAATCTCACACTAATATCCTGAATTTTCCTGAAAATAAACACCAATGTGTTTTTCAAGTCTTGCACAAGTGGTGCTGAGGAAGTAGATCAGCAAAGCCCTATTTGGAGCTGTTAGGTAGGCAGAGTAGTAGAACTCTCATTATTAGACTTCTGATGCAGCAGGGATCTGGGGAGAGAAATACCATCACTTGGTGCTGCTTTTGAAGTGTGTTTTTGCTGAACGCACCACTTCAGTGCATATCCTCAGCAGATGTACTCAGAGTTGTGCCTGCTAAGTTTACTGATGAAAAATACAATCTTTATTTTCTTCTGGCTGTCAAAATTTCGGACTGAACCAGCCATCATGTGAGCTGGGAGAGGCACAGTGAGTACAGCACATCCACACACCTGCAGCTGCGCTGTCCCCTGAAGCGCGTGGGCTGCCTGCCACTGATGGGGCCGAGCCAGCCCATAGCTGGGTGGTGTGCTCGGGTCTGGCTTGGCTCGGCGTTTGCACTGAGGTTGCCGGCTTACATTCTAGGTGTAGAATTTCTTTGCCATCAAAGCAGGAACCAGAAATACTTGGGTTTGATTCTAATTATGTTTATAAGGCAACAGTCAGCAACAGTTTTCTGTTAGGTTAAGGGGAGCTGTTCTGGAAGTTTAAAGCAGCCCTAGGCTTGAGCTTTAACTGTTCCAATATAAATTAAATTAAACAACTAGGATTTTATAACATGAATCCAAACCATGCTACCATTCTACTTTGGCATGTAACCACTGTAGCTAACTCTGTCTAGTCATGTTGTTCAGTATAACAAAATCCATGCCAGAAGAGCTTCCTGAAAAACTTTTGCTAGGGAATGGTTTCATTGCCAGGATCATACTATTTCTCCTAGCTTAAGAGTTATTCAGGTGGCAGAAGCCTCTGCTTCTCTTTGCTGAACCCCTCTCTGAAGATAGAAATTTTTCATTTTCATATTCCTTTGTAGATGTTCCTGCTTGCATATGTTTACCACATCTACTGGAAAACCCTAATATCACCAAGCATCAAACAGTTGCTTTCTGTGCTCTTCTCCAGGCCACAGAGGGAGCAAAACTATGGAACTGGAGCTGAAAATTGTCAGTGTTTAGGGACAATCTCCAAGAATGGTTTGTCATTAAATGCAGATCATGTAACTTTATTGTAATTGCAAACTGCTATTGAGGACTTCTGACATTCTTTAAACCTCCCTTGCCTGTGTAGTAAGGGGACTATATAGTTACTTGTTTGCTGTGTGGTTATGAAGACTTGATTATTTATTTTTCAAGTTACATCTTAACACTTTAGTTTTGCAAGCTTTAAAAAAAAAAAAAAAAGGCAAAAAAAATAGTCTGGACCACCCAGTGGACTAATTTTTAGTTAGATTAGGTTAAACAGATCCACTCAGAAATAAAAATGTGCCTTTTGATGACAAACCAAGGATTTGCTGGTGTATTATTCTAGTTTCTTTCTGGTAAAAGATGTTTATTTGCATGTTGATTTTGCTGTGTAATAATAAGATCCACCTCTTCCACCTGCGTGAAGTTGGGCTATTCCTACACCACCTTTGCCTTGTAATTGGTAATTTTTTTTTTTTTTTTTGGATGATGCTACTCCTAAATCTTAGAATCAACATGTCAAATTGCAAGGTTTAGGTTTTTGAAGTCTTGGAAAGAAGACAAGACTGTTGGGCAATTTTTTAAAGGAAGGCATATGGAGTGATGGTGTAAAGTGCTATACAAGAGAGTATTCTTCCAGGCTTGTATGCCAAGTAGCTGCTGCCATTGAGTTATTAACATGTTGCTGTGATTCAGTGCTGTCTTTTGGAAAATCAGACTGTGGCTTTGGGGTGCTTCTAGACATCTGCACGGTTTAGCTTGTCAAAGAGTATGAGGCAGTTTTCTCTCAAAACCAAAACTAGTTGCCACTTTTCTTTGAAGGCATGTATAGGATTTGAAGGGACTGCTATTCTGGGTTTAGACCAGAAGCAGAAAGTTTCCTGAGACAGGACTTCTGGAGATGTATGGGACTGGGAATGGTACCCAGATTGGACATGTAGCTGTTCTTTAGCCACACAAGTGGCAGTGCTTTGGACTGAGTAGAAATGCAGGCAGTATGGCTACAGAATAATCATAATTAGAAGCTTTTTGGAACAGAACTGCAGCTCTGTGTTAATCCTTTGCACTTCTTAATATTCTTGTCAGCTACAGTGAACACTGCTGCAGATTAGCCCTGCTGCAGCTTTCTCCACTGGCAGCGTCTGTCATTCAAGCTGGTGTTCAGAGTCTTGCCTTAGTAAAAAGCATAAATCATTTGTGTATATAGTGCTTAGAGAGACACTAAAGAGGGCCACAGTTTGTGAAAGTCTTACAGACCTCATATTTGATGGACGAGTTTAATAAATAGTTACCCAGCATAGCTCAACACCAAGGGTGAGGGTTTGGGGTTAGTGGTGTTACCTAAGTTGCACAGTCGTCATTACTCTAATATCTTTCATATATAAATCCATTGCATTTCATTTTCTGTTTAAAAAAAAAAAAAAAAAAAAAAAAGGAAAAAAAAAAAAAGAAAAAACCCAAACCTGTCACATTTTTATCATTGTTTTGGGAACTCTGTGGATTAAATTTCTCCAGGTATTATTTCTGGCATATAAGGTTGTCCTTTTAGACTTCAGAACTGCTGCAGTTGCAGCTGTAAAAGTGATGGGTATGGTTGCACCCTGAGTTACTCAGTGGCTTGCAATAGTTGATCATAAGCTGCCCTTGTGCATCCGTTTTGAGGCAGTGCTGTCTTTTAGAGCTTTGAAGTCTTCCACTTCATTTTTAGTCTCTTGTTCTGACTGTGGACAGCAGAAGTAGGAAAGTCCTGGTAGACTGTTAGTTGTTCAAATGTATGAAGGATGTGGGGTCTGCTAACACACTTTTTTTTTTTTTTTTTTACCTTGTCACATGATATCTGTTTGTATTAGTGGTCACTGTTGACTTCCCTAGAAAAAACATAATTTGAGACCAGAAATAATAGTATTTTTCAAGTATCCACAAGCTAGAGCTGACTAGTATACTTTGCAGCATTTTTTTTTTAAGACTTCTTCCTGGGAGCTAAGCATTTTGAATTGATCTTGAAAGGTGCTGTTAGAGGGTAATTACTAGTGGAAGTTCCAAGTAAAATGAAAGTCTCGGTTATTCAGGCTTCTTGTAGGAGGCAAAGCTGTGGAGGAGGGATGGTTGTATTGGTAATTAGTATTTTTTGAAAGAATGTATAAAAATAGATAAAATGCTTTACAAAGTTACATACAGTGAATTTTGTAGAATTTGAAAGAAACACAGGCTGTATACACTGATACTTTATTTAAACATAAGCTTCAACTTTAATCCTGATAATGCAGGGATTCTTACAAAATGATAGTGGGAGATACACAGCATTAATTAGAGAGAAATATAAATAGGATATGGAACATAGGATGGTTAATTCTAAAAGGAATCTTGCCTTAAAACTTCCCCAAATTGCTGGAAACCAGTGGCTGAGAGGGTCATTTGAGTAACATCCAAAGGACAAGACACACGTTATGAAAGATCAAAAAAAGAAGAAAGCTTGGGGGAGAGGCAGAACAGGAAGGATTCTGTGCAGAGATGCTGATGAGTTTTAGGTGGAAGTGAGCAGGTAACAGAGGAATAAGGGAACTGGACGAAGGCCTTTAATACGGATTTTGCTTTGAGGTAACACGGTAATCCAAGCTGAAGACCTTCACCTCTGTGATATTTCTGTGTGCAGAGGATTTGTTTCCGAGGTGGCAAGTTCTTAAGGAATGGATGTAGGGCTAATGAAGGCTAAAACAGTTTAGTTTGGATTCCAGAAGTCAGAAGTTCAGACCAGGCAAAGATTAAATTAAAGCTAAGCCTGGAGTATGGATGGATTCATGATTTAAAAAAAATTTAGATTATATGAATTGGGGTCAATAGGAGGAGTTTCTATACCAACAACTATGCTGAGAAAATAGATTATTTTCATTACAGGGGTGTTTCACTACCATCACCCTTGAATCTACAGTAAAGAATGGTAACAGGCAATGAAAAGGAAAACCTTTCAAAGTAAAATTGTTGGCTTCTGCATTGATTAAAAAAAGATTAACCATTCCTCACTTACATGTGCCTTTATTTTCTTTACCTTCTTCCTGTTTTATATTTTTCTTCAACAGAAATGTCATCCCCTACATGTTTTTGTAGGTCCTAGTGCTTTTGCAGGTTTTCTGAATGTAGAATAAGTTTGCAGGAAGGGATGAGCCATGCCTTTTCGGCACTGTTAGCCAAGAAAAATTTTTTTTTATTGATTTTCTAAGACATTCCAAAGGTTATGTATCAAAGTGTAGCTTGCCTGTGTTGGCTGCCTTCTTTATGAGACAAAGCTTGTTATTAATATTCCTCAGTCTATGCACGTGCTTGGGTTGGTTTTGAGATAGGTAAAACGTCAGGTGGTTTCGTCTGTTCTTTGACACATCTCGATGTTCATTCTGGAAACACATGAAGTACGTTTACTAAGCTATTGATGATTTCAGCTTACTGCTTCAAGCAGTGCTTGTTCATGTTCTGTGGAGCGTTGATGAAAAGTCAGTCCATGGCAAGGTGAGAACAGCTTCCTGGCTTTAATGAAAAATAGCAGTATGAGTCCAGGTCTTGTTTTGTTTTCAGTTTTCCTCATGCTTTACCAGACCGAGAAACATTTCCTATAAAAAGTGTCTGCCTCCAGAAAGCAGTGCTGTAGATAAAGTACTGGACTGGGCAGAATATGGGAAACTTCTTAGCACATACTTCCATAACAAATTGGTTCGTCTGTCTTTCTGTTTCCTAAGTGACATATTATCTATATAAAAGGTAAGCTTTACAGACTGGGGGCTGTCTTATTGTCGTGGTTTAACCCCGGCCAGGAGCTAAGCCCCACACAGCCGCTCGCTCACACCCCACCGGTGGGATGGGGGAGAGAATCAGAAGAGTAAAAGTGAGAAAACTCGTGGGTTGAGATAAAGACAGTTTAATAGGTAAAGGAAAAACCACGCACACAAGCAAAGCAAAACAAGGAATTCATTCACTCCTTCCCATCGGCAGGCAGGTGTTCAGCCGTCTCCAGGAAAGCAGGGCTCCATCACACATAACGGTTACTTGGGAAGACAAACGCCATCATTCCGAATGTCCTCCCCTTCCTTCTTCTTCCCCCAGCTTTATATGCTGAGCATGATGTCATATGGTATGGAACATCCCTTTGGTCCGTTGGGGTCAGCTGTCTGAGCTGTGTCCCCTCCCAAGTTCTTGTGCACCCCCAGCCGACTCGCTGGTGGGGTGGTGTGAGAGGCAGAAGAGGCTTTGAGTCTGTGTAAGCACTGCTCAGCAGTAACTAAAACATCCCTGTATTATCAACATTGTTTTCAGCACAAATCCAAAACATAGCCCCATGGTAGTTCCTATGAAGAAAACTAACTCTACCCCAGCCAAAACCTGCACAGCTATATATTTCTACCAGAATTTAAAGTACTGTCATAATATAAAAACAATTAATGCATTTTTGGTTCAAAGCAGTTCTGGGTTTGGGGTTTTTTTGCCTTTTCCTCTACATGGACTTGTTGCCCTGAACTGACATGTGAAATGGATGTAAATTGTTCTCAAGTAATACTTAGGGATGTTGTTCTCTGACCAGATTCAATTTTTATAAAGCATAGCAGAGGTAGATTATTTAGGACTACTTTTTATAGTCCTCAGTTTAGCTCTTTACTGAAGTGCACAACTCTGAGTGCTTTTTTCAGGGCTGTCCAGAGTGGGACAGAACATAGTAGGGCTTCTGCCCACCACCTACCTTCTCTCCTGTGCAACTTTCTGTGGAACAAACCTGGCCCTTCGTTTAGCACAGGAGGGATCTCCATCACTGTGCCCCTCTTAGGCTGGGTCAGGGGCTGCAGTGTTGCCCATGGAAATCTTCTATAACCAGAGCTGTGGGCTAAAACTGAAGTTATAAGAAAATAAAAACCTATTGTGAAGTGTAATTCCTGACTAAAACCCCTGCTTTTCTTTGGTTAGTTAAATAAGTTCTGTTCTGGTGTGTGGCTTTAAAATGTGTTGGGTATCGTAAGGACTTTACTCATAGTTTGAATTGTAGAGAGTTGATTGCACCGTTTCTGCTAAAATATGACATCTGCAACTTATATCTAAGGTTGTGCAAATGTTGTCGTCAGTGTACAAAGTATCAGTTTTACAGGATTTTGTTAAGGCTGTCCGTTAAAGCTGCTCTTTCCCATCATCCTAATGAGGTCTACAAACCTAAAGTTTGGAAAATTTTTATCTTTGTTCTTTCTGAAACCAAATAAAATCACAATTAAAAGCAGTTAGCTGATAGCTGTTGTTGAATGTCATAATCTCTAGAGTTAAAAAATTCTCTCTAACTTTTCCTGGTAATCCAGAGTAAAACAGTCACTGGGATGTCACTGTGACAGCTGACATATATCATAGTCTCAGGTCAGTCTCTTTGGTCAGGTCACTAGTGCTGTCTTGCTTCTCTTGCCAGAAGCTCTGATGAGCTCAGCTGTCGCACTCAAATATGTGGAGTATATAAATGAAATGTTAATCAAAGTGTTCATAAATTTTGTGAGCGCAGCTTTTGACTGCCGTGTTCTTCTGATGTTGCTGGGTCTGTCTAGATGAGTTACCCTGCCTTGTTCTGTTCAATGAAGACCCAAAGAAAATGTCATTTCTGCTTTCTACGTCTTTCCTTCCCCTGGAACTAAAACGAATGCTGTGGTATAATGTGTCTCAGTTACATAAACACTGTTCTTCATCTGGTTAATTTTACTTCCCTTCCCAACTTCCTACTGATCCCTTCACCAGTTTCTGTCTCCAGGTAGAAGTATTTGTGACCTCCACTTTTTGTCCATAAGGTAGTTAATTATGGCCTAACATCTAAGAAGCAGGAATGCAACTAGAATAATTGCTCATCTGCATTTTTGTGGAAAGGTCTTGAAATGTGTGCCAACCTAATTTAAATGCTTTGCAAATAGGTTCTGTGTGCGATGTTGCAGATACACAGTTACTTGGCATACAGCAGCAGTTTAGTGATATGATGTTGGAGCTTGGCTTAATTTCAACTAGTGCATTATTGTCCTGGATCATGCTGATATGCCAATTGTCTTGCATTCCAAGCGACAGCAGATGAATGCTTTTGAAATACAAGGACGATGCTCTAATGCAAAAGGATTTTTCTGTGCAATTCTAGCACAAAGATTTTAGCAACTTGTAGTTGTCAATGGGATGATGAGAGATGTACATTTAATTTCAGATTTTTTTAAACCAAATTAAATCTACTTTTCATGTAAATTCCTTTAGGATCATGCAGTGCATTTCATCAGAGGGACTTTTGGTAAACATCCAGAAATGTCGGATCAGGGTTCAGTGTTACTACTGTTCTCTAAGTTCTTATGGGGTACAAAATATGTATGGACCACCCCATTACTCATAAATATACCATTGCATACCTGGCCAGGTCTGTTAGCTGGGATGCAGGTGTCAAATATATCAATATTTATTTAGGAAAGAGTAATCTACATTCTAAGAAGCAAAGAGAGATTACACTGTATGTTGGCTGTGCAAAGTGTGGTGGCTACTTGCTCCATCTGTGTGCTTCAGAAGGGTGGGTCTGAATTTGGCATACCATGTACACTGTGGCATCTTGCAGGGTGTCACGTTGCTTATGGTGACTCAAAGACTAATCTCACTAGTGGTAGAATGGTCTTTATTTTCATCTTTTAAAAAAATTGTTCTTACTGACTCCATTTGAATTTTAGTCATAATTACAGAACTTATCGATTTTAGAGATAAATACAAGTAATGTGCTACATTTTGAAAATCATCACTGGAATAAAACTGCAAGTTAAAAGAATGATAAACAACAAAATAATAAATAGTAATTTAAAAGTTAAAACAAAAAAGATGGCCTGTTAATCCATTGGCTTAATCCAGGTAATGGCAGCAGTTTCAACTAGAATTAGGACTGTAGTAAAAGAACGTAGAAAAAAATTTCCTATGAATAAGATTTGTGAGGCAAAGCTGCATTGCTCACATGCTCAAAAATGTAACAGCTTACAAGATGTCGTAGATCTGTTTTACAGACAGAAAGGATGATAAATTTGAGACACTTAACACTGCCATAGGAGTAAAAAACCCAGGAGAATCTGTCGATCCTCTCTCTCTGTTTAGGAATGCCTGCGTTTCTGAAAGTTTTGGCTTTGGGATGTCAAGTATTCCTAAGGATTGAGACATTTAAGGAGATAATCGGGGGCATAGCAAGGAGGACATAGATCATAAACAAGGGAGACAGAAACTGCCAACAGAGACAAAACCAGCAGTATCATATGGAATTTTACTTGGTCAACATAGGAATCCCAGTATAGGATGCAGGAAAAATGCTGTTTCTTAAAGCAGGAAAAGCATACTGCCATACCAGTGAGTTTATATTCTCGGAGTGTTTCCCCTCTATGAACATTGATGGGAAAATGTAGTCATCTGATGCTACTGAGTAAGGAAAAACAATGAATTTTAGTAGATACAGTAGAAAGATTTGCCTGCATTAAAGGACTGCCCTTCAGCCATTTTTTTTATTTTTTCCAACAAGATTTTCATGTTAGATTTTATAGCTGAATGAAGACTTTTCAGTAGGTAGTTGTTATTTCAGATGGAAAGGAATGGTCCTCCTGGATGTGCAATTTCTGTCACAGAGACAATTAATATACTTCAGAATATACTTGGCAGAACTTCAGAATCAGTACTGACTTTTAATTTCTTTTCCACTCTTGCATCAGCTCTTGTAATGAGAGCAATATGAGTTGAAAAACCGATATTTCTTTATGCAGCCTGCAGCTTTCAAAGCTGTAGCTGTTGTAAAGTTCATCACAGAACTGACCCAAGCATCTCTGGAAAGGGACTGTGTAGTGAGGGTGGTGGTTTCCCATGAGACACAGTTCATCCTGAGAAGCAAAGGTGCATGTGCAGGGCAGCTTTTTCAGCAAAGGGTGGCCAACAGAGGATGTTGCTGTAGTGAGATCAGAAGGCACTACATTACCCTGCCTCAAGACTGAAATACAAAAATGACTTTGAAGCCCTGTGCTGTAAGAAATGCATATTAAGGCCATCAAGTATCTGAAGCCTTTCTTGAAAGGGCAGCCAGTTACCAGGGAGAGAAGCTCTCAAGTACTTCAAACTGTGGAGGTAATTGGGTACTGCAGGGACACGCATGGAATAATTTGGCATTAAGAGTTGGAAGTGGTGGCTGTGGTGAAGCCTGGTGGGAGACTTCCTTGTCACTCTGATGGTGATGCCTAGGACACTTAATACAACTCCCTTTTCCTCTTTTTCTGTTTCAGAAACAATAAATGTTTCTTTTATGCTGCTACTATTGTGAATGGCTCATGAGCTTCCTCTTCATATGAGGACTGTAGCCCTTTTTTTCCAAGCAAAATGAGAACAATTCAAGCCCTGTTCCCTGAGAAATCATCTCTGCAAAACTCTGGGTAAATGTGAAACGTGAGCTTCCTGTTGACTGCAGATGCTTTGTTACTTGCTGGGGCTCGTGCAGTTTCTTTCCAGCCTTGCCTCACAAGACTTGCCTCACAAGAAGACTTACTGCCTTCATTTTCACTAGTATATATAACCTTGACTAAGATAAAATGCCATTGCGTTGTTTCCTGATACCAAATCTGTGTACCTGGTATTATTTAAATAACCCTTATAAAATAAATACTACCACAGTGAGTCCTCTTTTTAGTGAAACACTGAAGTACTTTTTAGCAAACCACTGAAGTACTTTTTAGCTTTTCTGTCTAGTTAAAAAAAAAAAGCAGATGAAATACCAATCTATTGTTACCTCTTCTACAGCCCATTTTGCAAACGCTTTTAAACGGTGTTTACAAACATTGCACTACTGCTCCTTGATGCAACAAATTGCTAAGAGGATACAGTGATGTGTAGAGGATGGGTGGGGACAAGGAAGAGATCCTTTGAGAGTTTGGCAAGAGTAATTTCAGTGGACATCAAGAGGCAAAACCGAAAGTGGAGTAGGCATGGAGATGGGGATGGAAATTCCAAGGCTGAACACAGTGAGCAAATGCTTCCTGCCTGTGAACTTGGAGAAGGAGAGAAAATGGAGCAGTATTTTCAGAGGCAAGAGAAACCAGGGTATCTGATTTTACCTTCTTTCTCTTCTTTTGCTCTTTCCTGAATGCCCACTTCAGATCTCAAAACCAAAATCTTGCGTTCACATGAGGTTAGTCTTTGTGTTGCTCTCTGTCTAAACTCCTGCCTTTGACAGTGCTCCTTATGGAGGCTTCTCCGTCTCAGAACCACCTGGCCTTGGAGCAGGCAGGCTGTGGTAGCTGGTCACCTCCATTTCCCTGTTCCTGCCTTCTCCAATACACGCCCCCCAGCCTCCTCACTCCCTCTATTAAACAGCTTGAGAACTTTCTCTGTTTAACCTCTACCTTGGTTATTTTTTCCCCCTCAGCAAAAGAGCAATTCATTCGACTTTTGTACATTGTCCAATTTCTCAGTAACTATATCCATCCTTTCTGATTGTCCTGATTCACCTTGGTGTCCCCTATCAATCTTCTGCCTCTTATCCTGTTACTCAGCTTCTCTCTACCTTGTAGTCCTGCAGAGCTGTTGACTGCTGCTGCTTTTAATTCTTCTTCCATTGGTTATCCTGTGAGGCCAATTTGTTTAATCTTTTTCCCATTTAAAACTCTTTGTTCAGTATTAATTAAAAAATAATGTAAGACTCTGAGTTATGTGGCAGGCCTGGTTTTGGCTGTTATATTAATTTCTCTGGATCTTTGTTATTTAATAGGTCTGGGATTTCTTCTTGATCCAAAATGTGGTAAAGCATAAGACTATCAGGAGATACTGATACAAGTGGAAAGTGAGGGAATATGCAGAGTTGAAAGCATTGATTGCTACAGCACTAACAAAATAACTTTCCCAAATCTCTTTATAAATAGACTGCAATTCAGTTTTTAAAACTTAAAGGTGAGTATGATTAAAGTGGCTATGTACAGATATAAGTGGTAGCAACTAGCTGTAGTGTACCAGCTAGATATGAAAAAAAAAAAAAAGATTTCTTTTTTTTATTGGGGAAAAAAACATTTTCATTTTTTTCCCACATGGGAAGATACAGAAAAATGATAGCTTGAAACAGCATTTCAAAAATTACATTTATTTTTCTTAACAGTGAATGTACTCTACCAGAATTGACTGTTTCTGTGACAGTGTTTGAAATATACCATTACTCAGACACATGCCCAGTGGCAGCCATACTACTTGTAAGCAATAAATCAGCTTATCTTCAAACAAATTAAATCTGACAGCTGGCCTTTCATCACTGCCTATCAAATGAACATGTCAGACTGTTCAACTCATTAACCTCCTGCTTAAGTCAGAATCCAGTCTGGGTTTCATATGAGGCGAGGTCACGGTAGCCTTTTAGCATCCATTCTTTAAGGAGGTTCCTAAGGGTTCTCCTTCTAGAAAGAAAGATTTGAAATCCCCTTCCCACTCAACCCAAATCCTTTAACCCTGTGGAGAAATTTGTGGGGCTGTCAGAATACTTTGGTGGTAGTGACAACAGGGAAATACAAGCAAATGGCTTTGGAAGGGTGTGTGTGTGTATGGCGTTGCTGTCCAGATATGCAACTGTAGCATTGTGATTTATGCCATTTAAGGAGAAGTTGAAAATAAATTGTTTTGGAAGCCAACCTCTAATTGCTGAACACAGAACAACTTAGGCTGAGGTGTTTTAAGTTGCGGTACCTGTTACCTAGACACTGGGAAATAGCATATGGATCAATTGCCCTCTTTCTGTGGGCAAATGTGCGTGGGTGTTAGGGTACATGGATATAACTTCTGCAGATGTGAAGAGGAAGCAGAGAGCACAAAGGAAAGTGTTTCTAAGGAATGGTCTGGTTATAAAGAGTTTTCAGCTGAACTGTGTTGCATGGGGGTCAAGCAGTATTGACTTTATTGTGCTAGGTTTTGGACAACGCCCAGTATAGTCTTTTCTCAAACCATTTATAGACTAAGCTGGAACACGGGTTGGTGAGATAAAGAAGTGGAGTATAAACAGAGCTGTCGAGTCTTTTACTGTACAAGTAAGACTTGCAGAACTGACTCCTATCTCACACTTCCCTGCAATCCTCTGCACTGTTTTGTGGTCTGTCTTTGACCCTTTTGCTTTCACTTGACTCAACCTTCATCACAGGCATGAGATCTAATGTGTGAGAAGATGGCCGAGAGGTCTACAGATAAGTCTGGAGAACAAAAACATGTAGAATTTTAGCAAGCAAAGAGTAGACTTGAATGCAATGAAACACTGCTTTTATTCCTGGCAGAAGCCCCATGTTAGCACAAGTAAATAAAATGTCATTGGTCCAAAAATAGAGGTAAGCATAAATTAAAAAAAAAAAAAAAAACCAAAACCAACAAAAAACCTGCAATTATTTGACCTTTGGGAAGCTTGGTTCCATATCCAACATTTTAAAAAGTCTTAAGTTATTAGGAAATTATAGCTCATAAATAAACAGGCTTACGTTATTTTATTTTGGTTATGACTGTGGCGTTTCTTGTACATGAAATACCCAATATGAATTGCCCATAAGTTTTCCTACCACCTCCAAGTTCAGATTTCTTTTCAAGGTTCATTTTTGTGGAGCTCTATGTGTCAGCCAAGAAGCGATGATCTGAGTTATATTCAGGTGGTTGGAGTAATAGTTGGGTAAGTAAGGGAGCATCATGGAAAGAAAATGTCTGCTTAGCCTGTAATGAATGAAAAACTGAGAAACAGATGGTGGGAGTAAGATCAGATTCATAATGAAGTCCCAGAATGTTTTATGCTAAGATTTGTCCTGTTCATCATGCTCCTAAATACCTGGGAAGAGGGGTCAGTGTTGGGTTGACAACATGTTTCCTGTTGGGAAAGTCAATGCTAAAGCTTGTGGCAAAGACTTGCACAGGTATTTCATGATATTAAACAACTGGCCAGAAAGAAAGCACAAATGTAACTTCTTGTCAGCAGATGAAAAGTAATGCACCTAACTACACAGTCAGTCATTTCTAAATCAGATGCTTCTGTTCAGGAAAAAGATCTTGAAGTTGAAATGGATGGTATTTTGAAAGCCTCAGCTTCAACACTCAGCAGTGGTCAAGGATACAAATGGGGTGTTAGAAATGGTTTGGAGACAACACAGCAGATGCTGCTGATGCCCGCAGCACTGTAGTGGCATGCACACTTCTCAAGTTGTGCATGCAGTCCTGCCCAACCCTGGTTTTTCTCTGATATGCAGAGAAGAGTAGAGGATATGGACAAAAGACCTGAAACTTCTTCCAAGAGTGAAACTTTTTAGCATGGAGAGGAAAGCCAACAAAAGGGAAATGGAGTTGAATGACGTGAATAACGTGGGAAAGTTAAATAGGGAATTACTATTTGCTGTTTCTAATCACATGAGCAATAGGTGATAGATCTCAAATAGAAATAGGAAATTAAATTTAATTCCAAAGTCTAATGCCATTTCTCATATAGATTCTAAACTCTGTGTACTGTTAATGCAGTGAGTTAAACTAACGTGACAAGTGGGCAAATAACTTTAATTCTGAGGTAGCACAATTGATCATGGTTTTCAGTTCCTTCTTAGTTTCCATCTTGACTTTAAATGAAAATGCTTATGACTGTAATATACAGGTCTTATGTGATGCCTGTTATTTAAGCTGAAGACATGCTTGAAAAGTCCTGAAAGTTACAGTTGCATGTATAAGCAAGTGTGTGTGTGTGTGTGAGGGTTAAAAGTCCATTTTCTATTTAGAGATAAGGCCAGAAATTTTGTTTGAATGTAAAGCTACTTTGTCTCAGAGGCTGGACTCTTGCCCTAGCATAATCAGTTTCAGAGTTAGCAAAATCAATAGGTTTAAACTGATTCTTCAGTGATGGCACTCAGTCTCTCAGAGAGATTAGTATCTCTTATTAGCTTCACATGGCATTAGAAATAAGTTTTTTAATTGAGGTTGGGTATTCTGAGGGAAAAAGAACAGTTCCTGCTCTTCTTACATTGTTGCAGGCATGCTGGTTTAGGGGATGCTGCTATCATGCACACATGTACTCTGTGTGGCACAGAACGATGATTCAAAGCCCTTGGCTCTATTCTTTCCTTTTCTTTTAAAGATGAATTGTAAAAGGGGAACATGCAGGGGTATTTGACATAGCCAGGGAAGAGAGTCCAAATGTAGAAACAGACTTTGGCTTTACAAACTACGCCAAGTATATCGTGTTTATAATAGTCCTCTTAAGAGATGTAATAAATATTTTCTAAAACTTCTTGTTCTAAATCTATGTTTTAGTAGGAAAAAATACCTTATGCACAAAAGGAAGAACTTGCTGCATCCCATCCTCTTTATATCCAAAAAGTTTGTGTTGTCAAGAAGAATAAGAATGTAAAACCAATTTGTTTTTGACACCTTGTGTCTGCTCTCCACATGGAAGCTGAAGATCAGCAAACGTGAAGATTGCCTTTGTTATAGATAACATCACCTTTACAGATGAGGTGACCAAAAAAACCCACAATAGACTGATTTAGAGGTAGACTTTTCTCCACACAACAAAATTGGAAGTATCTAGAGATCTTATCTAATGACTCAGAAAAGTGCCTGAGTCTTTAAATAATTTTCATCAATGCAAGAAGATACTTGAGCAGAACTCACTAGTTTCTGTCTAGGCTTTGGGTTTCTGTGACTTTGCAAACATTCTTATCTGTGCTGGTTAAAAGATATGCCTTAAATACATTAGGTTTTGGCAGCATAAGAGGGAGAAGGATACTTGTTCTCCCAGAAGTGGGGAATTGTATTTGTGTTTTGTGTGCGTGCTATAGTATTGTGGGAGAAAAATATTTGAAAGGGCTCCAAAGGGGTCAGTGGCCTGTTGAGTCAGCCTCCCTTTTCCAAGGCAGCACCAACTCTTGGCATATGTTTGTCTAAAACTTCAACTGCCAAGAGATTCTGCAAATTCTCCATGGAATCTTTTCCAGTATTTTACTGTTCTTGCTGTCAAAAAGTTTTTCCTAAAGATTAACCTAAGTCTTCCTTGCTTATAATTAAACTTCTTCCTGTCCTAGCAACATATCCTTCCCCCATGCAGTAGTCCTTTCTATATTCAAATGCTTATGACCAAGTCACTTTTTTTCTTCCAGACTAAACAACTCTAGTTTGCTCAATTTTTTTCGTATGTCATGTTTTATAAATTTTTCTTTGCTCTTTGTCTTTCTTGGACTCTGCAGCATCTCCTGTCGCTGGAACTCTGTTGTCCATAACATTAAATTATTTGAAGGCTCCCTGGACTGCTTTTTGGTCTGAGCTAACTAGCACACTCCCACATTGGGGAAATGTTCAATTTACTTGTATAGATGTCACCTGACGGCCCAGAGTAACACTGCAAAATGATTAGAAATCTATAAAACATGATTTGCAAGGCACTTCTTACATGTCATGCCTATCCTTGTTGCTCACAAATCTCATCAGCAATAACTTTATTATATTTATTTTGGGGTAACTGACTGAAAAAAAAATACTGTTAAACATCATCAAGCCCAGTGCCAGCCCCTGTGGATCCCTGCTGGAAATGCTGCCTTTTCAAGATGATTTCCCAGTTGCAGCTTCTGTTTGAGAACTGTTATTCAGCCACCTTAATCCACTTACTGTGTGCTTTACTGATACTGAATAGTGCTAATTTTTGAATCAGAATGTCATGCAATAACAACTCAGATGTCTCATGTAAGTTTGTCTGTTGCATCTATGTAGTTACCTTTATCAACCAAATTGTTATTTCATCGAAGAATAAATACAGGTTTATTTGACAAGATAGATTTTCCACAGAATTGCATTGACCAACACTAATTACATTCTTATCTTCTAATTCTTTATTTCTCAAATGTATTACGTTTATCAAGACGGGTGTCAGGCTAACTAGAGTGTATCTGCCAATGTTATCGGAAATGACCTTTTGTCATTGATACGCCTGCAGTCTTTAAAAGATTCTGTAGGAGCCAAAGATTTATGTATCAACAAGATAGACTATTTTTCAGCTAATCTCTTCTAGACTCTTGGATGATACTTATTCAGCTCTTCCGATTTTAAAAGGTTTGTTTTTGCAGTAGATACTTTCTGATACTCTCTTCAGTTATCAAGGGACTGGAACGTGCTATTTCGTGATTTGATGCACTAACTTTTCTGCCACTTCCCAAATGCAGGATAGGTGAACCTCTTCTGCATCTTTATTAACAACTTTGTTATCCTGATCCTGGCAGATCAGGATCATACTGATCAGTACCAGTTCCAGAGAACCTGTACTACTGCTTTTGTTCTTAATTTGCTTGAACATTTTCAGTATCCTGAGTCCTTGGAGGTGAGAATTTTCCTTTGTCTTATTTCTTTACTGGTGTTCTGTCTTTTCCAGCTTTTACCATGCTACTATTTATTCCTCTCTTTTCCATTTGTGTGATTTGATAAAAGATACCTTAAACTGCTTTTGTTTAACCACCAAACCAAGAAAGGCTGTTAGCCCATGTTACATTGCTCAGCCAAGCCACAGGTTCTGGACAACTGAAAAATAGTTGTAATATTTTTTTCCTATCAGTTATGCCCATAGTTATGGAAGAAATAAATATGTAGTCACTCCAAGCTGGGGAGCATCTTCTTTTGGATCTGCAGGAGTGTGTTTATGCATTCAGTTCAGACTTGGTTTTGTTCTCCAGTAATTTTCAGATTGTGATTATTACTTCAGAGGTAACGCACTTAGATTATCAGTTGACAGTTCTTTATCCAGAAGACAAATTTAGTATTTAATAAGTTGGTTTTTATTGGAAGATTATTGGGTAGGATGTTTTAAAAACAGATGCAATGAAATGCTGCTGTTTGTTTCACGAAAAGTCAGGCATGCATTTCCTATCTTGAAGCGTGCGAAAGTGAAAGCTCGGTCACTGTGCAGTCGTGGAAAAGAGTATTGTTCATTCTAGTGGAAGGGAAGAAGAAGCAAATAGCAATTGAGATAAAGTCTGATTCGGTACTGATCTCTGGAGAGTAAGTGTTTGGGTGGCTGGTGAGGCAGACGGGCAAAGGGGCAAATGAGGTTGAGCTGCACTAAAATGTCAGATGTACCTGGAGAGGTCTTGAATCAGAATGGCACTTTTTGGCATTTTAGCTGCTCTTCTAGAAGGAATATTGTGGAAGGGGGAGAAATGAGAACGAAAATGCCTTTCAATAACACTTTGTTGCCTGCAATTACGTTTTTTCATCCTACTCATATTTTTTTATCTACCTTTCTGTATGGAAGTGGCATTTAAATAAATATTTTCAGTAGGGTGGATCAGAAGCTAGAATTAGGGATGCAATTAGATTACTTAATAAAACTGAACTTCTAGCTTCCCTGTGCTTGGAAATGTTTGTTGGATTGGAAAATAGTGTAGACCTCAGAACTGGGATGTATCACAAAGGCAGTGAAGAAAGAAGAGCGTGAAGAAAATTGGCTAAACCTCTCTTAAGTTACAGATGATTGAGGCCCTCACAACAGACTTCTGCTTCTTAATTTAAAGTAGCACAGATACATAGGAAGTTCCTGTTGCCAGTGCATAAAATAGGTTTCTTGTATGAGAAACCAATCAAGCCTGTAACATCTATGTGTCTTTTCACCAAGCCATTTGTTGGCAGGCTAAAGGTGTGGGAAATCATGACTCTCTTGTCCTTGAAATGCTTGGATAAGATTGTTGCCTTGGAAAGTGGGAATTTTATGGCACTGGTTCACAAGTCAACCATGTGAAAACTAGCAAATGAGCTCCCTAATCCTCCAAAGGCCTGTGAAGGTGAAGAAGGAAGGAGGAGGCCTTCGGCAGCTGGAAGGGCACAACACAGCCTTCTGCTGCGGAGCCCCTGTCCCACGGGCCAGGTCTCAGTGCTGCTCCGTGACTCTTTCCATGTGAACCGTAATGGGACGTCTGTCCTCCACAGGCACCGACTCGGCACCTTTTAGGAATTGTGGAAGGGCAGAGAACTGCCAACATTTAAGTAGTTTCGCATGCCCTCACACAGCGAAGCTGATACGTGGTTTGCCTGAGCACAAGCAGTTGTTGTGCCTGGACTGTATGCTTCTGGAAGAGTGGCCCAGAGACAGCTTCTGAAAATCTGCTGGTGCTCACTGCCGCTTTCAACACACAGTAGTCATTGGGGAGACTCAAGTCAACAAGTCTAGGTGTTTCGAATTTAGCATTTCCCATGTACATAATGTTGCGTAGGAGAGCTTATCTGGTTTTGTCCTCCATATCCTGCTTTATTAACAGTATTGTGGTCATAGGGGAAAAAACCAACTATGCGTGATCATCAAAATCCGTCCAAATGCAACTGCCTCCACCCTCATCCAGAGTTTTACTACTGCTCGAAGATTAAAATTGACACAAGGATTCCATTTTGCTCCTGTTTCTTCTAAAGGGTACCTTCTGGAAAATACTATTTTGACATTCATGTGCGAGCCTCAGTGTTTGTCTGCGCCGCTGTCACAAGAGCACACAGTAGAGATTTCCACACTAGTTTTGAATTAACAAGCTAATATTGGAAGCAGTTTCCCTGCAGCAGCACAGGACTCCATATGGGCCACTTTATCTTCCCAGACAGTGATTGTTTCCACGGGGGAGCGTGTGCCTACCTGCCACAGCAGACAGACAGTTGTGATGCTGTCTGCCACTGACTCCTAGCAATTCCTTGTCACCTTATTGTGGTATCATATTTGGCAGAGTTAAAGAAACAAGGAAATTCTTTTGAAGCAAAAGAGTGAGCATACAGAAATTAAAACAGCCCTAAGTTTCAGGGTCAATCAGTTAAGATCTAAATCTTATGCTTAATTGTGTCAAAATAATGTTACACTTCTCTATCAATGTATCAAGTAGTAGCTGGAAGCCTTACTGATAATGAAGCTGATATGCATAAGAAATACCTACTGCATGTGCTCTATTTTGTTCTAGATTGTCTCTCTAGCTATTTTAAACCTCATTATAACTGGAAAATTACCTCGCATAACAGCATGCGCTGCAAGAACTGAAAGGGTTTGTGAATAGAAAATGGCAGTCAAGTTTCATTGCAATCAGCAGTGCTGTTTTTAGGCCAGCTGAGTACTACTTCTCAAAGGTTTTCTATGGTTAAAATGTGATTATTATCAGCGTGATGGTAGAAGCTCGCAGAAGGAAGTGAAAGTTCTTCTGGCATTGCTTGAAACAGGCTTAAAATGCTCCTGCTGAACTGTGCTGGCAGTCTGAGCAGAATTTCGTGTCAGGTGATTAAGTTCTGTCTGAGTTTAACTTAGTGAAATGATCTGATCTCTCACCATTTATATTACTTTTTAAGAGGAGCAAAGTCTTCACAAGAAACAGAACCATTGCTCCTAATATCCTTCTCTTTGGGAAGTGTTGGAATTTGATAATATTCCTAATATCCCTCTCTTTAGGAAGCACTTGGAGTTTGATAATGAACCTAGAGGCAGTATTTCCTGAAGAGCTACCCCTTCTGTAGATGAGCAGCACTCTAGATGCTTCCCAGGCCTAAAGATCTGAGTCACCTACACAGTCTGAGAACTGCAACCCATTCCTACAAGGCAGAGGAAACAGCAGTGTTTGTGCTTCTCTCCTGAAGCCTCCAGCTGCCCCACTCAGTCAAACAGTAACCGTGTCTGGAAGGGTAGGTTGGGAGGCTTCTTTTGTAATCCAGCAATACAGGGAAGATGGAGACACTGTCAGAAGATCAGGACCCTAGAGAGGGCTAAATGGCATTCACTTATGGGGCTAGATTTCAACAGAAGATGCTTGGCAATTAATCTTTCTGGTTTCTGGTGTGGAGGAGGAGCCAAGACTGGAGCCATGTGGAAGTGAGAGCACTTGTTCTTAAAGCATTGGTTTTCAGACAGCTTGCATCCCATGGTAAGGAATTACTCCTTGAAGATGAACTTCTGACAAATGCAGTCCCTTGATTGCGGCACATTCCTTAGCTAGCAGCTGCCCCTCTCATTTCCAGAGATGTGTTGCCTGGTCATCACTACAAAACCAACTTTTCTTTCCTTTATTGTGCAGGGACTTCTTTGTGGGAAGGTAAATTAAACTGAAAATCTGATTCCCATGTCTCTTTGTTCTGTCAAGAGACTCCTATATGGGTAAATTTTTGGAAGTTCCTCCATCAGCACGCAAAAAGTGACATGTGTGTTTCTCTCTTTAGGGGTGGGGGCTTATAGCACTGAGTGGTTCCTACACGGTTCTTGACAGATACAGTGCTCTGTACATGGCACTGTCTATCAATGTCTCTTCACCTCTTCCAAGAATCTACTGCATGGACTAGAAGAAGGTAGCTCCTATCTCTCACTGACTAGCCTCTAATCCTGTGTCCCCATGGGTAGAGAAGGAACATTTCAGGTGGTGTCTCCTGCTCTCTGCAGACAGTATTACTTGCATGAGACTCCCGTGCTCTGTTAGCAACTTCCATCTTCTTATCACATGTTTCCAGAGCAGCCATCCAGCAGTTATCCAAGAAAAGTGTCAAAGCCTGTGGTCTCCAATTTACTTTTCTAGTGTAGGGGAATCGTGTACTATGCTGCAGAAACTGCTTCTGCCCTTGAGGTCACTTGCTATTTCATTTGACAGGACTTAAAACATTCACTGGATTGGCCCTACCTAAGCAAAGAGCAGGCATTTATAGTTTACTTCTTTACACTCTACTTTTTCATGGTGGTTGCACCTGTTTTACTACCAGACCAAAAGATTAAGTTCTGCCACCCCGTCCTGTATACCCCAAAGTATTACAGTACTTTGTTTTGGATTACCCTGGTTTCGGTTCCAGCTGTGGCTGTTTCTGGTAGCTTGGTTCCTCTCACTATCCTGTCTTTGTGATTTTGAAGATTTGGAATTGGTGGGATCTCATAAGGACAAGTGTCCTAGCCATGCTTATGCAGTGAAGGAGCTGATGACTTTTTCCATAGGGCAAAGTGTTCAAATAGTTCAATTTTGAAGCCACTGAAAAACCCTAGGCTAGTTTAGGGCTTTATTTGGGCAAAACAAGAAACTCTTTGTACGCTACCTTTAAGTTTTTAGTAAATTGTGAATTAGTAGAATAATAAATTCTATTATTATGTATATAATGATAGATATAATAAATTCTATTAATCTTTTATTAGTAAAATAATCAATTAGTAGACTAATCAATCATCAAAACTCAACCTGTGATTCATGTAGTTGTGGTAAGATAGAGGAAACAATAAGATGCAGTTGCTGTTGTCTCTCAAACACACATGAACACACATTTATATTATTCTTTCATCCCCCTGCCTTTGTCTCTGTAAACTCACTGTGGCTTACATCAGAAAAATAGTCTGCAAAACTTACTTAAGAAAGTTGAGTAGAAGTGTCCTGTTGCTTCAAAAAAATCTTTTGAAACATTGGTAACATTCAAGATAAAATGATAAACCCTTTCCTTCTTTAGTCAACCACAAGCCAGTCCTGACAGTAAGATCCAGGTGAGTAATCACTGGGAAAAGCTACCAAACCTGAAGTCCTCATCCAGAAAGATTTTGCCCTTAGCATCCTGTTGTGCTTTTGAACAGCGGTCTTTCACCCTTCATCCCTTTCTACCTCACTCCTTGACCTTCTTGCTCCTGTCCTTTATGCCATCTCAGTTCTGTGCCCCTCAGCGCTCTGCTCCAGGCAGTTGTACAGACAAAAGCAATTCCTGATATTTGCTTAAGTTAGTGATGCCATTTTAGCAACATCCCTCTGTGAATCTATCTATCTGAATGCTCTGCAGCGCAGAGCGAACTGGCAAATATATAGGGAAAAGAAGGGGAGGAAACCTGGCTCCTGTTTTCTCTGACAGAGAAAAGGGGGAAGATGAGAGGAAAGGGATCTGTGTGCCGTACATTTAAATGGCTGCAGGCAAAGCTGAAGCTCTGATGGTGCAGGACAGTTGCTGGAAGGCAGCAGTCAGTAGGACAGCAGATCTGCTTTGAGCTTGTGGACTGACTGTGGTTCTAGAAGGGAGCTGAGAATCAGGTGGTGGGGTATAAGGACTTATTTTTGATGAAGGAAAAATGCTGTCTAAAGGAAATGAGATTGTGGAAAAGGACTGTAGATTCTGCATGTTGAGCTTAAATGTTTGAACCTGATTGCTTATCAGTACATTGCAATCCTAAGATTAAAAAAAAAAAAAAAGGGAAAAAAGCATAATTTCTCTCTCTCTTGTGGTATGATTACCTTCAATTTGGTGATAAGGTGAATAAGTTAAGCTACTAATTCTGCCCCTGTGCGTCTCCTCCTTCCTTCTACCCTGTGGCAGCAGAGATCAGCCTCCCGGACAATAGCTGTTTTCCTGCTGAGCTGCTCTAGTGTGAGCAGGCATAGGCTGCTATACAAAACACAGGTCTGGTCATGGAGGGAGGAAGAGTTGGAGGGGTTTTAGTTATGCCATCTCTGCATGATTCAAACCCACCTGTTGACAGTGCACAGACTTCAGGTTTTTGTTGTAGCAAAAGGGGAAGGAGGTAATGCAAAGATTGTTGGGCATTCACTGAGGCTGTAACATGATGGGGAAAATGACTGCAAATGGCTGAAGGGCTAAGTGTTAAATCTAGGCTTCCAGTGTAGTTTGGATACTTGTTTGAACTATTTACGGTGGGCTTCATCACCATTCCTGTTCTCTGTACCTCATTTTAATTCTTGTCATCTGGCCATCCATGAGATCCTCATGCCAGGCAACCAGAGCTCGAGTTTTGCTGCAGTGAGGGACCAGTGGCCGTGGTGTGCTGGCTGCCTTACAGGCATCCTACTGCAGGGCGTCTCCTTAACCTTGGCTTCTGAATTTTCCTTCCAATGTGCCTGGAAGGGGATTGGAGTTTAAGCTGTGCTGCTGCATTTTAAATATGTAATGCTGTCAGAGGTCCTTAGAACATGTTGGATAGGTATCCTTTTTTGAGTTTTGTACGTATTAATTTTTTAAAAAAACCAAAATTACCTGAATGGCTGTGTATTAAATAGCCATTTTTTCCTTCTCTGTACTGTGTACAATGCTGAGTCTTACTGCTATTAATATTTCATGTATAAATGCATTAATGTGTTAGAACCACTATTTGTTTAATACTCATAAAGTCACTTCAGAGATGTTGGCAGGTGTTATCCCCATTTTACAGAGGAAACAGAAACATGGCAAGATGAAATACAGTGTCTCAAATATCCTCTGATTCTGGATAGCCAGAACGGTGTGTCTGTACCCAGGCTCCCAACTATGCAGCCCTTTTCAACAGTCTCGTTAACAGCACAGCTTCATTGTGTTCAGCAGCCTCAGCCATGACACCCTCCTCTTCCCCTACAGTCTTATTTTGTTCAATACATACCTGCTAACTTTTCCAACAAATGAAGAAGGATCCTACAGATAATAGCTTTCTTCATTATCCTCTTCCAAAGGACACCTGCTCAGGGGTTGAGGTAGTGTATGATCATGTAATTAAAGACTGTATAATGTCCATTTCCCAGTAGGGGACTATGGCGAGCGCGGCAGCTGCAGTAGAGAATGGGAGCCCCGGCTCCCATTCTAATGCCACAGTAGCATCTGGTGGTTGGAACGGCAATTGCACATGCAAAAATGGGGCTTTTCGGTTTCTTGTGCTATAGAGCTGGGAGGGTCACCTCGTCTCTAATGTTGCTTTGTGCTTTCTGGGGCTAGAAATTGCCCTATGGAGGCAGAGCATTGGAAAAAGAGATTGTCTGGTTCTAATACACTTCTACAGGATGCGCATTTGAATAATGCACACCCACCTTAAAATCTGAGCAAATTGGAGTTTTCACAGGGAGAGAAATGAGGTTTTTCTTTGACCTTGGTATAGTCCCTGCTCCAAAGGATGGAAGGGCTAAATCTTCTGTATAAAGCACTTGAGTTGTTTGAGTTTTATCCTAGCTAGTAACAGAGAAATGGCTGAATAGCTGCTGCTGAAGATTTCCCTGCTGTTCTCTGGGACTGACACTGGTGTGAAAAGTCAAATGGTTTTAGAACTTAACATGATCATCAAAGATGATGATCTATAATAGTATCTATACATGGTGCAGCCAGCTCTACACATGGCATAAATTCTCCCTTCTGCAGGGAAGAAATTAGGAAAATCAGGTTTCATGAGACAAAAATAAGATCTCTTTCAGAAGAGAAGTAGTAATTTAAAATCGAAGCAATTCTTTCTTGCAGTGGTGCTGCAGTGGTGCTTTGTCCATTCTGGTTACAGTTCCTCATCAAGCAGGTTGGAAACTGCAAAGATTATATGTACGTTCTGAAAATGCCCAGCGAGCTGTTTAGCCATGGAGCTTGACTTCAAAGCTGACAAAAAGCTGTGGTCAAAAGCTGTGTGTTTGTCCCCATTTATGCCTGGTCAATACGGACTGTGTGAGTGAGGGCTTGTGATTGCACTCACAGGAATATAGCAGACTCTGAGCTTTTCTCCCCTGGCTCTCCATGGGGCTTCTCCCACCATGAGATGACAGGAGGGTTTCAAGTCTGGTTCTTCAAGGGCCTTCAGAACTAAGAGTACAATAGGTAGCCCTGACCTTCCCATTCTGTTGCAGCTTCTTCCATAATTTTTCAGCTGAGAGATCCCCGAGTCCTTTACTTGCCGGGAGGTTGTGGGGGATCACCCCAAGTACTCAAGCCGGGAAGGAAAGCAGAAAAGTAGATAAGCTGCACTAATGTGGTCACTAGTTAGAAATACTGGGAAAGAAATGCTGCAGTGTGGTTCTGCAAATGAGCAGTTCCTAGTTTCAGTATGTTTCTCCTGTTTTTGTAAGTTGGGGAGGATCTTCACAAAGACACAGTTGAGCCTCTCCCACTTTTTCTGCCACACAGATGTTGGTGGAAGGCTTTGGTTGCAATGCCCCATAGTTTTGATAGTGCTGCACACTGAGTTTGACTTCAGGCTGTGGCATGATAACTTCCTGACATTAATGCTGTAAGGTATTTGAAAACAGCAGTAATTACAGGATTATGTTCATTAAATGAATTGGAAGCTGCAGATTTCGAAGGGTCAAGTGTATTGTGCATGACAGCATCTAATTGAAAATAATACCAGAGGAAGCTGTCAGACAGCAAGGCTTCCTTCTGCACCAGGTGAAACAGGGTGGCCGCAGTGACTTTTCTGCTGAAGGACCATGTATGCTCGCTTATTAGTGTATTCCAACTGTCTTGTCCTGTCTGCCTGTGGAGCTACTTCTCCATAACCAGTTGGAGAAGGTAAAGGCTGTAGCAGGTAGGCACACAGTGACAAGTTTATATAAGTGCGTGAGAGAGCAAGCAAAGAGAAGTTATAGGTTAAACAAGTATTTGCAAACATCACACTTAATAACATCACACTGTCTTTCAGAAGATCCAGCGTACTCTACAGTGTGTTTACAGCAGTCATTTTAGCTGCAGTAAATATCACCAAAAGTATAAGTCTTTTGTGTGTTTATCTTCAGAAGTTACAAAAAAGTACTCCATAACATTGTATCTGGAACACCTTGTTCCATCCTGGGGTTCTTTGTTTTTCTTCTCAAGGGAAAAGAGTGCATGTTTCACTCCATCGGTCATCTAGCTCTATGCTGGAATCCTGACTGTGCTGTGGTGAAAGGTTTCCATGGCTTTGTCTATCTGCCTGTTGCTTTTATTTCCTCAGAAAGTTACAATTTGTGCTTGTGAGTGAGAACATGCTGTCGTGGTTATTATGAATCTGTGCTCAGAGGCAAATGAAGAGCATGATGAAGAGAGAGCATTTCCCATTTCCTGCTGTGGTGGTTTGACCCTGGCTGGACACCAGGTGCCACCAAGCCGCTCTATTGCTCCCCTCCTTAGCAGGGCAGGGGGAGAAAATGAGGTGGAAAGAAACCTCTTGGGTCAAGACAAAAGCAGTTTAATAAAAGCAAACGCCATGCGTGGAAACAAAAGGACAACAAAGATCGCACTCCCCACCTCTCACCAGCAGCGACGCCCAGCCACCTCCTGGGAAGCAGGGCCCCAGCACGTGCCGTGGCTACTCCCGAGGACAAAGATAAACGTCCTAAACAATGAATGCCCCCCACTTCCTCCTTCCTCCCAGCTTTTATCCCTGAGCAGATGTCACATGGTACGGAATAGCCCAGGTCGGTTGTCCTGGCCGCCCCCTCCCAAGATTCTGCCCACCCCTAACCCACAGTGGGGATGGGGGGGTGGAAATGGTGGAGAGACAGCCTCGGGGCTGGGCAAGCACCACCCGGCAACA
>WAAD01023323.1:8504-112327 GCA_013389945.1 Fregata magnificens | reverse complement strand
TTTCCAACCTAATGATTCTATGATTCTATGATCATTCTGGGCAAACATTGTTTTTTTTTGGTTTTGCTTTTTGTTCTGTGTTTTGGTAGGTGGATCCCTTTCCAGCTGACCAGGAGCCAGCAATGGTCCCTTCCAGCAAAGAAACCCAATGGCATCCTCACCTGCGTTAGGCAGGGCATAGCCAGCAGATCAAGGGAGGTGATCCTTCCCCTCTATTCAGCACTGGTGAGACATAGCTGGAGTGCTGGATCCATTTCTGGGCTCCCCAGTACAATTGAGACATGGGCATGCTGGAGTGAGTCCAGTGAAGGGCCATGGAGATGATTAAGGGACTGGTGCATCTGCCATATGAGGAGAGGCTGAGGGAACTGGGGCTGCTCAGCCTGCAGAAAAAAAGGCTATGGGGGATCTTATCAATGTGTATAAATACCTGATAAGTGGGTGTAAGGAAGATGGAGCCAGGCTCTTCTTGGTGGTGCCCAGTGACAATAGGAAGAACATCTTCAAATAATAATAGCTATTGAATTATAATTTTCAGTTCACGATGGCCAAAATTTCATTTGAAATCAGATAGAAGATGACTCGTCAAAACATCTGGCATTTTTGATCATTCTTTTGCTTTCCTTAGCTAATGGTTTTATTCTGAAAATGACCTCAAGTTTAGAGGCTTCCCATTCAATGGGAACTTCACTGTAGTAACAAGTACTACATTGAGTTGTATTAGTAGGAACTTATTTGCAAATAAGAGGAAATGAGGACAAAAATAAAAATAATGATCATAGAGTTACAACACAATTTGTTACATCTAAACCATGCTAAGCTTTGTCTAACAGATATATCCAGCTATCTTCAGCTGACATTCATCCTGGCTCTCATTCAGTGTATACCAGTAATTTGGTACTGCTTCTCAAGTAGTCAGCCTGATGTAATACTGCATGTCAGTCTTTCACTTTGTGCCTCTTTGAATGCTTGTCCTAAACCCCAGATTGACTCAGTTGGAATAAAAAATATCCTGGAGTAAACAACAAAACCAGTGGCCATCCGATTGTCCAATATCATTACAGAATTTAACATGCACAGTACTATGAAGGCATAATTAGTTTGTTGAAATTCCTTATTTCTGCAGACAGAAAATGTCAGAACTAACCCCACAGATGCATACCTGCTGTGCTGATATGCGAGTCAGGGAAATTAAAACTGATGAGTTTGCTGGAGGTTTCCATTAAAATAATGAAAAATTTATTCCAACCCCACTAACTGCAGTGGGAGAAAGGTTCCTATGGAACCTGAAGGGTTTATGGTGATCTGCAGACATAGCTCAGATATTTGCTTTTTGGTTCTTTGTGGCAATTACATGCACATACTAGGGCTCATGCTTTTGCGATGTCTTTACAGAGGTAGAAGATATGGTGATTTTAAACAGTATGGACTACCTAACTATTCCAGTGATATTTGGTCAGACAGGTGAAATAATTCAGGAAGGTAACCTTGGGTTAGAGCTTGATGACAGCCCCTCAGAGTTTGGAGGGCCCACAGTCGGGGGGGAGCCGGGGGGAAAGCACCTCCAAACCCAGGAGCACTGGGGTCTCCAACACCAGGGACTTGAAATTATGTGAAATCAGGCTACCTCAGACAGAGGCATTTATCATGCCCGAGTTTTGGCCCTAAAATATCAGGCCAGTCTCACCAAATCCCATATACAATTAATGTAGACCAAAATGCACCTGACAGACTTGCGCAGGACCCCAATGTGGGGCCCTGCCCTTGACCCCCATGGGGAGGCTTCTCTGTCCCCCAGGAAGGGCTGCTGCCGTGTTGCTCTATCGCTGGCTACCCACCTGGGATGAATTTCCCTTTGAAGTGCCTTACCTGAATCTGCCCCACTCCCTCTGAGACACTGCCATTCTCATCTTCCTCTGCAGAGCTGAAGAGGCTGAGCCAGCTGTGCTTGTGAGACTGCCGAGGCTAAAATCAAAGTAGCTACTTCCATGAACTGAAACGATGAAATTGCATTTGTCACCTTAGTTTTCTCTTATTTGACTTCTGTTTATGGATGTGTGGCTGAGCAGCTGAGCATCTCACTTTCTATTCAAGATGCACGGTTTTTCTTTTCTTTTCATCACAGTTTATCACCACTGATGAAGTTGCCAACTTGGGCTTACTTGACAGAGCCTGTAATGATTTGTGAAGGTATCAGGCACCTGTGAGTAAAATCTGTGGAAACATAACAAAACTTTGCAGTTGCAGCCTGGAAGGAAAAACGTACTCTCTCTGCTTGGGAAGGATGGGTACATCAAAACCACAGCGGTTCCAGTGGGTGTAATGAAACACCCCAGGGGATTATCCGTGTGACTTGACACCTAGAGGAAATGCTGGATAATTGCCACCCACAATTTTGAAACGATGGATGACTAACAAACTCATCTGCCAGTCAAGGAGACAGTTTAGTGGGAAGGATGATTCATATGAGAACAATATCACTTTTTCTTCTTCTTTTTTATTTTTTTTGGCCTACCAACGAAGGTTGTAAAAAACAGGCAAAATAGTGACTAGTAGCCGAAACAACCACCACGAGTTATTAAAGGTCATTCCAGTCTTTCTTGGTGGCTGCTGGTTGTTTACACTCTTACTGGAAAGCGCAGAAGCTTTGTGAGTCCTCAAGTGAGAGTAACAAAAGCACACTGCAAATACAGTGAGTGCTGTGACTCCCTGGTGTCTGATATTTTGCCTGGTTTGGTAAGGACCCATATGATTTTAGGATGGCCACGTGCTTCCCACCATGTATCTTTCCTTCACATGGAGGAGTCTGCCCAGGTCACAACTCCTTATCATGTCTACCCAGGATGAAGCTCTGTTGTTTTGAAGAAGCCACTTTTGTGGTGAGTATGCAACAGTTACACCAACCACTGTAGCTAAAACTGGAGTAAACTGCTTCTTCTGGTTTTGAATAGCCTTCAAACTGTGTGCAAGAGCCCTCAGCAAAGGACCACGAGTATAGCTCGTCCATGCAGGCAGCCGCCTGCCTAATCCTTTCCAGGATTAGTGTCGATTCACGTTGTCAACCAGCAGGAACCTCACCAGGCTCTTCATGTAAAAACTTCCAAGTTTTATGTCTGTGGTATGAACTGTTTCATTCAATGTCAGCTTTGCCAACGTTTCTAAATAGTGGAGTCAAAAGCTGGAAACCTATATCCACGCTAAAACACTGCAGTAAATTACAGTCTCTGCTGCTGAGAGGAGTTTCACTCAAAAAATCAAGCCATTCTTAGGAGGTAAGAGAAATTCCCCCAGCTTCAGCAATCTGTAAGTGAGGTGTCTAATCTAAGCTAATTGTCCAGGTAGGAGGAGTTGGCTCTCGAGGTGCCCATTTCTGTCTTGACTATAAAGAGTTTGTGTGACGAATTACATTAAACACCTAACCTGTAGCAGAGAGAAAGCCCGCTCACTCTGCCTTGTACGCATGGGGATGCTTGGGGGATACATTTTAAAGTGTTGACTGCTGCATTCGGCTACTGCTAGGCAATAATGGACAATAATATGTTTTAACCCATTTGCAGTGACGTATCACGTTGAAGCAACAATATTCCCTCTGGTTTGTGGTCACAGCCACAAGATTAGCTGCATCTTTGACCCCTGCTGCAATCTCATTTTCAGTATCATTTTCAAATGAAGAGCCCCCACCTGCCCTTCTAGCAATGTACGATCAAAAACTGCTCCTGTGCTAGCACACACAGACAAGCCTGATGCTCGTAAGAGACTTTTCTTTAGGAGCCATGGTCAATAAAAAATGCTGTAAGACATAATATAAGGAGTATATTCAGAAGTCTGTCAGAGTCATCAAAGAATGTTAAAATGGGAAAGGGCCTCCACAACTCTTTGTTTTACCTAACAACTCATAATATGACCTTAAGATTTATGTAGGTCCTGCTTTTTCCAAGAATTGTCACTCATGGGACACAGGGTTCTGCCTGTTTTCTTGCAGATTCTCTGCCTGCGATCTGCTGGTCTCTAGGATAGAGGTTTTCTTGGTATCTGTGACAGTGTTAGGTTTATGGGCGGACTCAATGATCTTAAGGGTCTTTTACAACCTAAGTGATTCTATGATTCTATCCTCATGCTTTGACCCATACAGCAGAAGAAAGATTATACCCGTGTTAAAGACAGTATTTCAGAGGCCCCGACATCTGTGAGCTCAGCTAAGCATCAGATTCCTGAGTATTCTTAAAACTATGCAAGACTGACTTAATTCTTAAATGCCCTTTAGTACACAACAGATTAAGAGGAAAAACCCCATTATATAATATAACTATTACTGATATCGCCTACAGCTTTTCTTATGTTTTTTCCTACTCTCTGATCCCAAATTCCTGTATTTACTACCCTTCCTCCAAGTGAAATATGCAATCATGTCATAATTCAAAGAGAGGATGTGATTAGAATGGGAGTCTGAGAACTTCATTTCTACTGAGTTTCAATTATCTCTGGTACACAACCAGATGCACACAACCTGTTATTGAATATAAACACTCTATTCATTTCCCTCTGCCAAAATGATTTGCATCACACTCAGAAACAAGAAATCAGCTTTTCAAATAGGAAAGTGGGTCTCCTAAATAGATGTTTTAATTTTCATTTTGATGAAAAACACTGAAGAACTGCAAGAAGTGAAACAGCACTATAAGATATAGAGAATCTTATTCAGAAGTTTCTATATTTTAAGTAAAGCAGAGAAGAGTTTTCATCACAGTCAATTTACGTAAATTGCTTGCTGAGCAGATTGTTCCTCACTACTGACTATGGAAATAAAGATTCTCCACAATTAAAATATTCTGTTGCCAGCTCAGTAAAACTGTTAAGTATATGATTAAACCCACGTTCTCTGATTATATCCATTTAAAGAATGGATTAAGAAAATGTTTTCTTAAGAAGTGGTAAATGCTACATCGATTCAAATCTTGAAATTAAGATTTAACTTCCCTATTTTGAAGCTAGCTACAGTTAAAACTTTATTAATATTTTTTACTCTCAGTGCATTTAAGCTTATTTCTGTGAGCCTTAAACCATAACATTTCATTCTTGTATGTCTTTTATTTTAATCTAATTGTTTCTCATTATACACTTGCAAGAACCATTCAAATATATGGATAAATTTGTAGCTAGCCCCTGTCTATTTCAAGTATGACATATGCAAATCCCACCTACCTGTTTGGTAGTGCAATCTGTTTGGAAAATTCAGGATGATGTGATATGGCAATTGCATAACAAGGAGTCAAGCTAGCATGACTGTCAGGATCAGGAGGGATGAGGGAGGAATGACAGAGTTACAAATAACTGTCCTCAGCGTGGGGTTTGTGGTTGTTTCAGTCTATTTTAAATCTTTCAAGCCTGAAGTGCAGTGAAGAAAAAAGGCGACACAGCTAAGATAGGAAAGCCTCTTTTAACTTTACTGTACCTAAGCTTGAAAGGTCCCTGGCATTCAGAGAGTCTAGTGCTCTTGCAGGAAATTGCAACTCAAGGAAAAATGGAGTGTTTATCTTGTCTAAGTTTAATTTCATTAGTGCAAGTCATACACATTTTTTAATGTGGCACAGAAAATATTTTGGGATCTAACTGAGGATATTTTCTGGTGCCAATTTTTTTCAGTGCTTGAAGTAATATTATCTGCTGAACAGACCATTTACCAGGTCATTTCCATGGTAATGTCATTCTTAATACAGAGTGGAAGGAACTGCATTGTTTCCAGCATCTACAGACTGATGAGAGTAATGGACTGACAGGAAAAAAGGAGATCAGTGATTTGGCTCAAAAGCAGGGCACTTTCACTAGGAAGGAACATCAACAAGCCTGCATTTGCCTATTAAAATCAGATGGTCCCTCAAACCATCCTTACTATCCTCAGTTGTCACAAACCCAATGGATCTTCTGCTTTAACCCAGGTGCACTTAGTGCCTAACGCTAACACCATTAACCCTGCTGCTGCCTGTGACACCCACCAGACAGCAGCAGCATGGGAAAAAGCAATGTTGTGGCCTAATCCTTATAAATTGCTTAAATCAGCACCGTTCAGTTGCCTGCTGTAGAAGGGGCATACATATGGATTGTGGAAGGTCAGGCATTTTTGCAATCTTTAGCAAACTGCGGGATAAGATCTGGTGTTTTGGAATAACAGGACCCCTCGGATACACTGCGAGCCTTTCCAGGTGCTCGAGACATAACAGGTTCTGGGCCATTTTCTCAAGTGAGCGCAGATCTCTTCCCTTCCCTTTGCCCCTGGGTCCTGGTGCTGCTGAAACCAGTAGAAATACGCATATAATCCGAGGATATATGGTTGCACGGTGCAGGCTGCAGGAAGTAGTTTGGCTTCTCTTGAAGTCAAACAAAAGTGAACAGGAAGGATGTAGGCTCTACCCCTGGTAGCTGTAACTGCTCTTTTCCTCCTCCGGGATGTATCCAGTGATATTAGCTGATACTAACCTGCTGGGCTGAATGTCTCCCTGAGCTACAGTCCAGAAATATATATCTGTTGCAGTAGAAACAGAACAAAACAATTACAAGAAACTAGTTTAAAAAGAGGAATCGGGGAAAGCACAGGGAGCACAAAAGAAAACTTGTTTTTTTCAGCCTGCGGTGCCACTCTAAAGTGCAGTGAACCCATGGGGAGCCTACCCCCACCCTGTCTGGGAAAAGGCCGTGGACCCCAGAATAAGTGGCTTTGAGGAGAGCAGCTGTTTGATACCAGCTGATATCGGCGGTGCTCCTGATGCGCTGGTGCAAGGACTCTCCTTGGTGAAGCCCCCTTCTCATTTGGGACCCAGCTAGCCCTAAAGGGTGGTCAAGGGCAAGCTCCATTCCTATCCCAGGGTATGGAGGGCACTGGCATGGGCATCTTGAACTGAAAACAGCTCCCCTTGCACATGGTAGATCGAATCATGGAAGTGCTTTATTTTCAATATGAAAACCAGGTGGAGCTCTGGGAGAAAACGATCATACACAATGTCCTGCTGGCATTTGTAGTCTGAAGGTAATAAAGCTGTTTCTTTGTTGTACTGTTCAGAACAGTTTCTTAGAGAGTATTTCAGTGTACTGGGAGCCAGCTGGCTGATGCATTGTAATGGCACGGCACGGGTGGAAGTACTCATATGGCACCAGTTGTATTATGATGTGCAGGTATGCATCTGAATGCACTCTGTACGGAGCAGAAACATGGTTGTCTAGCAAAAGACACCATCAGGCAGAAATATTTTGCAGATATAATTTGGTAGGGTTTACGGATCTATGAGTTAACTTCAGAATCTGACCGTACAATGCCCCGGTGATTTTATATCTTTCCTAAATTGCATTCAGGCATTTTCCCTGATAGTTATTGTATTTCCCAGACTGAATTATATTACACTGATCACTGATTACTTGGGGGCTTTTCCCGCCGCAGGGAAAATCATTGTCTGAATGGTTTCAACACGTAGAAAAGAAAGTGAAGTTAAAAGGTACATGTTCTGTTAGAACATAGCTGTATGATTTAAAAGCAACAACTATGGATCATGTTAAAATAAATTAATAGGTGACTTCCAGAACTCTTATCAAGTGAAGGATGATGCAGAGCAGTGTGACTTTTAAATTTCATTCAGGTCTTATAGCTTTGCCAAAATGTGGGTAAAGTTTGAGAACTTCTGATTTGTACAAGTTTCAGTCAAAATTCTCAGTTCTGATTTTGTTTGACAAGTCTTCTTTTGACATGCAAAAGATAGGAAAGTACGGGGATCACACACTTTCATTTAGTTTTTTAATTGCTGAGTCTAAATTTGGCAATGTCTCCACCTTAATGGAACTTAATGGTACTGTAATTGCTTAGTGGTGTCACGGAGAATCGATTCCTGATTATGTTCAGGAATAGCACTTTCACGTCCCAACTGAATTCAAACACAGAGACATTCCTGCCAGCGGAGAAATATGCCACAAAACACCTCTTCATTATCCCTGATGATAAACAGTGGCGCTAATGTCTTGATAATAACTTTTGTCTTTTTCGCAACAAATATTTTCTTTATATTTTAGCACTTCGATTAAACTGCTCTCTGGGGCCTGAGCAGCAATTTTACATTGCTATTACAGTAGTTAGCCTGCATACAGTATTAAAAATCATGTGTGCTTGAGAAATTCTTATCTTTATTATAGTGTACGTAAATCATATTTTACTCTTTTTTTTTTTTTAACCAGAGTGTTTGCTTACGAAACCAAATGCTCTAAATTAGAGTTGTTCTTTCTGGCAGAATTGTCCCACAGCAAAGGCACTGAGATTTGCTCCACAGTTGAGGAGGGCAGTGAATGTTAAAGTTCACAGCTATGAAGAGGAGACCTCTGACTAAAAAAGCTCTAAAGTGTTGCTTACAAATACAGTCATATGTTTGGTGGCTTGCCTGGGGCCATCGGGCCAAATCGGAACACCCTCAAGTGCAGTCAGAAAAGGATTCAAGCATCGGAAAGCAGCCTGAAACCTTAACTGTGTAACATTAGTGATGCCCTTGGTGTTGTGCTGACATTTGTAAATCAGCCTCACTGGTTGCTGGGACATGCAGGTTCACATGGGGTCCCTAGGACAGTTCACATGGGAGAGTCTCACAGGCTGCCTCCTTCCCAGCTACCAGATCCTTTTGTAAGGAAACGCAGTGTATGGTGTTGCTGTAGTCCTCTGAACTGATTTGGCCAGGGACAGGGATGAGCTGCTTTCATGACCTGGGAATCGATGTCGCACTGTTGTTGTACCTGGCCTCTGGGAAAGCTGGCCACTTGGCAGGTCAGTCAAGTGAGGCCAAAAGCAGCATGTCTTTTGGTGAAGAATGAAGATGGAGGTGGAGGGGGCAAGGCTGGAGGTGAAGATACCAATCTGCTATGCAAACACTTGGCTAGGAATAAAAGGGTACCAGAGCACACTGAAGCTGGCCATTGCAGTTCGGAAGAAGAGAGGTTACTAGTGTTTGTAAGGAGATCCTGTGACCACTGAAGTCAGTGGAAACACTTCAGCAGGCTGCAACATAGAGCCTCTACAGCTGTAAATGCATTAACCAAATGCACATCTGGCATGTTTGTCAAAAAGTGGTAGGTGGAAAGGAGGGTTGCCCATGACCATTGGGCTGCTTTTGGCAGAACAGCTTCTCAGCAAAATCTGGTGTCCAGGGGCAACTGGTGGGAACCTGGACACCTGCTGGTCCTGGGGTCTGGGAGAGCCACAGGCTTGGGCTCTCCACTTCTCTACAGTTACTGCTCATATCAAAGGAAAGAAATCAACCCCTGAACTTAGAGGTCAAGAGAGGAAAAAAAAATAGGTAGAAATCTAGTTTCCTTTCCTCTTTATGTGTCAGGAACCAGACATCTGTAGGCCAGGTCAGTTCCTCATGAGTAAAGTGGTTCTTGGACAGTTCCTGTGCTCTTGCAAGCAGCTGAGATCCTGAAAGTACTTTTAAAAGGCAAAACAAAGTGACACTTGTGACAAAAGTGCAGTTCTGACATGCTTTTTCTTGGTGACATGTCTCCAGGAAAGGGAAATAAAAAATGGAAAAGAACTCAGAATCATCTGTGAAATGCTTCATGTTCCCCTCTCCTGTGGTGATCTAGAGTTGCGTTTCTTCATTTTGATAAGCCTAGTAACTGAGTTCAGGTGTCTCATATGTTGAACGAAAGAGCTAGAGCTGATCAAACACTCCGAGCTGAAATTGTCACTTCTCATGAAGCCAGCTGACAAAGACCCATTCTGGTGTGATGGTCTGGGAGTCTTTTAGCACTCCCTGTTGGAAGCCTGCTGTTTGACGTCTTGTTGAAATATCTTTACTGTCTTATCTTTTCAAAATGCAGCTTTTTGTTCTCTCATGGGATGTTATCTGTCAATCATCTAAACTCCATGCTGCTTTGGTAATTAGCTAGTTTTTGATCAGAGGCCAAGAAATAAAAAGGTGAATCCTGCTGTGAACTGAAAAGAGGGAGCTGAAGTGGAATTACAAATGAGACTGGAGACCCAACTGTCAGCTGCCCATGATGGGTCTAGCTTCACTGCTAATGGACATTTTCAGCCTACACTGACCAAGAAGCTGGTCCCTATGCTGAGGTGGAAAGGATGGGTGGAAATACATGGGAGCCAATTTTTTCCCCAGGTTAAGGAGCACTATAGACGATCATTCAGATGGTCTCCGAAAAGATCTAGAAAATGTACATGCCTTTGTAGAATCCATCCTTTGGCTCTCTAACATGAAAATGGTCTTCTGCCTCTGACTACCCTGTCACCAACATCTTTCCTCCTGTGCCTCAGGGTGTTTAATCCTGCTGCAGCCCAGGCATCAGAATTGCAGCATGACATCCAGCATCTGCCCTGTCAGGCTTGACTTTAGTCAAAACAAGGGAGGATCTTCATACAAATGAGGCAAATGGGATTAGTCCTGTTGAGTGAATTGCAGTCAAACACTTTGATCTAAGCCTAAGGCTTTCAATTGCATATTTAGCTGTATCATTGAGAAATTGATGTCTCTAGATCCACAGGAGTCTGGGGGTTAGTTTCTTGTTCCAATAGAGTTTATTGAATTTCAAGGGCCAAATGTACATAATTGAAGTTACTTCAAAGATGAAGGAAGAACATTTCATTTAAAATCAGGTTTTTAGCTGGCAGAAGAGAATTAGGATAGATCACTCCTGGTTCCTATACCATGTAGTATTCAGAGCGTTTTCATTTATCACTATTTCATATTGTCAAGTATTCTAGATGAGCAGCAAAACAAGTGAGCTGATGATAAATTATGTTCTCTAATTCACTCATATATTATATGTGCATCTACAGAAGCATTTGAATATAGTTATTCTGCTCATTAGCTACAAGTATTAATATAAAACATCATGATAAATTGTACATTTATTCTGATCCTATCATCCACATTCGGATGGATAAGGAACTCCTTCCCTGTAAAGTCCCCCAGGGACTGATCAATTGGATTAACTCCAGTCTACCCACCTGGAATCAAAGCCAGGAAATGCAATTACTTTGCAGATGGTGATTCAGAGTGACGGTCACGGCCTTTTTCGTTACTTTTATGGTATGTAATGAGAACACCAAGACTGAGAGACAGTGGGTCCTGTAAGATCCTCCTGCCTAGGTTTCTTTTTCTTAGGGTAGTGTGGAAATTCCTTCCACTATCTCATAGCATATTTCTAGTGCACAGTTCTTTTGAAGTGGAGGAAAATTCATTGTACATCCTTGGACCACAGTGCATTCATTGTGGAAACTATCCTTCCCTCTTCTTACAGAACTGTCTCTTCTGAGAGCCAGTTAAGGCTCCTGAACCTGGTCCTTTTATTCACGGACCACAGCTGCTTCTCACAGTAGTCCCATTGTGGAACTGTTCCTGCAGCAGCTAATCTTGAAGAAAAGGAAAGCGTACACTGGCTGTCCCTCTACTCTACTCTACTCTACTCTACTCTACTCTACTCTACTCTACTCTACTCTACTCTATACTCTATCTTACTCTAAAGCTGCTCTGCTCTGCTCTGTGCTACTCTACTCTATGCATTATAAAGATTCAGCAAATGCTTTTTTGCTCTCCTACATCTGTATTGCTACAAGCAGCGGAAATTTCCTTGGAATGAGTAAACTCAGAAAAGTAATGTGATTCCTCTCTGTGGGCTTGGTCAATTCTGATAATTTAACAAGTCGAAGAACTGTTTTGCAATTACTGTTGAGTAGAGATTCTAAGTCTGGACCTACTTTTTAATCACTAAAAAAAATTTAAAAGCACATACATATTTTACACCAACTTGTGTATTTGATTGATTGGATTGATATTTATGTAGGACTTGTCTACGTAGTTGGAAAGTGCCAGTTATACCAAGTAACTTCAGTAGTGAATATTTGTTAAATGAAGGAGACCAACACAGCTTGCTCCACTGAAGGTGGTTGTCCTTACAACTTGTACCATTTGGAGATAGCTTCTCTCTAAAAAGAATTTAAATTAATATATCCTTTGCAATGAATGTTGCTAAGCATTAGTTTTTATGAAAGTTCCTTGATGTTACTCTTGAGAACAGATCAAAAGGAGCAAATCTAGTATAAAAGAAAACTGTATGTCAGTACTTTCTCAAATGTATGATGTTGATTACAAACTGCAGCTGGACAATTCATGGACAACCCATTAAATATATGTTTATGAACCCATCTCCTTGGATTTTGCTGTAATTGAAGAAAATATATATTTCAGTCATTGCCTAACTTTAGGTATATATAAAAGTCCCTCCAACCCCAAACCAGCAACTCTTTCACCGTGACTGGACACAATGCCTACAGGTACGTTGTTGGATTTTCTCTGTATAGATTATTTAGTCCGATTCCTGGTACAACAAGTTGTGTTGCAAGTCATTCGTTTCATAATGATCCCATGATTTGGAATTTTTCCATGCCGAAAAGCAACTGAGAAAAGAAATGTTCCCCAGTGAAATGAAGTGCTGAACAAAGAGTAGCAGAGACTAAACTAAATCCTTCCCTTGAAAGGGTGAAAATTATTCATTCCAACTTTGATTTATACCCTGCACTGTAAAATAATAGAATCTGAAGACATAAAATGGCCTGTTGTTTTAAACAAAACATTTAACTTTTTCAGAATGTTCAATTTCTTTATGTTCCTGGAGTGAAGTTTTGCAAAAATCAACCCGTTTATACAAAAAAGTATTTGCTTTCAGCAGAAGGTATTTTTCCAGTAGGAAACCTAAATTTTAGTTGATTGGTTAAAAGTTCTATTCCAAAAAATATAGTGTAGGAGAAAAAATCTTTATGTAAAAAGTTCATTCATGAAAAATTTACCACATCATTTAGCAAGAAGGTGCATTGCTTTTCTGTCCTTTGCTGTGATAAGTAATTTACCTTGTTTCTATTATGATTTTATGTAAGTTTGATTTCTCAAGGCTTTTGTTTTAAGCCAGTTTTCTGGCAGAGAAGTTGTCAGGAAAAGACAGCAGAACTGACCATAATATTTGTATAATTGTCTTGTTGATGCTGTTATTACTGTTGATATTTCCCATCTTATTATTTTTATTATTAATAATGTTAATAATAGCAATGGCCATAACAGCAGCAATGAACTGTATCTGGACATTTGGCCAATTCAATCTACTCCATATAAAGTGATTTTTAAGTAATAATGAGATGAACAAAAGAAGCATTTAGAAGACCACCTGTTTTTTTCAAATCTTATCCAGACCTCTTGAGTCATCAAAATGGGTCCGGAAATATCAGAATATACTTGCTAGTGCAATATGCAATCAATCCTAAATGTGACATCACCAGTAAATTAGGAACTTTCTTATGATAGCGTAGCACTTCTGTTTCTGAGAATGCTGAGGGAGATAGAACAGCATTTTGGTTTGAATATCTATAATGTCTATATTTTAATAAAAGACTTGGGCAAAAAGGTTCTTATTTTATCAATATTCCATTTCTTTAATGACAGCTGATTTGTAACAGTTGATCATTATGGTTAATTTTACTAAAAACACTTTAAAAATGTAAAGTTTTCATACAAAATTAAGAAAAAAATGCTTCAGAAAACCCATCAGGTTCATTGGTTTCAAATTTGATTTTGAAAATATTTTCTTTCCTTCATTTTTCTCATTTTTTCCAAAGAGAAAGGTGGAAAGTCCAAATGCAGAAGAAATAAACCTGTTTTTCAATTTTCAGAGTTTTCTGCTTCTTAAAGAAAAAAATAGAAATATTTTAAAAAATAAACTATGTATATCCAGAGACAAACAAGTAAATACAGCCACATATCTTAGAAAGCACTATCAAAATATTCAGTGAAGTAGACCAGCATTGAAACACAGATTCCTACAAGGAAAAATATTCACAAAGATCTTGCTGTATTTGTTTGCCAGAATGAGAAATACACCCCATACTTTAGTATAATTGGTCTCAGAACATGCATTTTCAGTTGAGAAACAACAAAATAATGTATATTTAAGAATTAATAAACCTCTGTAAGATGAGGAATAAATTAAAGCCTTCCATCAATAACAATGGAAGTTAATGAATAATCAAGCCTAGCTTTGGCGCATGTAAGGGCTCTGTCATCATTAGGAGAAATAATCTGTCATAAACATACACCTTCGCTACATTTGACTTTTCATTCCATAAAGCCATCTCATTTTTTCAGGCACTCTGCACAGACTTAGGAAGAGCTGTGCCACTGCATCTGTTTTTCAAGAGCTTAATGATAAAAAAAAAGGAGAACTTCTGCTTTTAGCATTCAACACAGAAAGAGACTGTGGAGAGGCAAAAAACTGATAGCCATTTGATGAAGCAGTGGTATCCCTTGTGCTGGGTTCCTAGTCAGATAGTGAAATGTAGCGGAGGTAATCTGGTCCCCTTGCTGAGTCACTGCCTAGCCTTGTCTGGAGCTGAGACACTTGCCTGTGAGCTCTGTCTTAAATCACCAGGCAGGAACGAGCTGAGCTGATTTGTAGAGCTGTGCTGCAGGACGGGGTTTGGGAATCATCAAAGGTCTGGAATGCACTACGTCAGGACAGTAGGCATAAGCTTCTCTTGCCTGAGCGCTAAGAGGTTTAAAATATCCATTTAACTACTCTCGAAGATAGCCTTTTGTGTGCAAGACTGAAGTCTTCCCTCTTTTCAGGGACTAATGGTCTAATGAAACTTTTTGCAGTAATAAAGTTGTCCATCTGCGGATGAGCTGCTGGGAAACTTGCCATGCATTTATTACTGTGGCTTCGTGTCAGTGTGTAATGGTAAAAAAAGGGCAACGCCTGTGGAGGTCAGCCACCACCCCACCTCTGCTGCTCTTCAGAACACGTGCACGTCCCAGCTGTCCTCAGCTACGCTGGCACCATTTCCAGAAGAGGTGGTTGGGGAAACTCCTAGCAGAAAGTGAGTCAAGGATGGAGGGATTTTCTGGCAACCGAGAAGTAGGGGCTGAGAGGAAGACTGATAACCTCTTAGGCAGGTGTCTGATATCTCTCAATATTTATTTACCAGATTTTAACTGTTACCTCACAGCATTCAGCTGGAACTAATGTACATAAATCTTGGAAAGTCAATCTCTTGAAACAACAAATCAAATAGAAAAAAGGCTTTTCTTAGAACATCTTTGATAAAGTTTTCATTCCTTAACATGTTAGAATTATGTAGAAAGTTTAACCTTCATAAGACACCAAAATCAAACAATTTCTGCATTGAAAAGATAAAGACAGGATCTGGAAGGATGTCTAATACCAGCAATAGCAAGGGAGTTAATCTCCGGGTAACATCTTCCTCCTTGTCCTCATTTATCTTCAGTGCCTATGTCACCAGTATATTTAGCCCATTGTATAACACCCCGCTATCCATATTATTATGGTCTGACACATACTGTAAGAGTAATACAAGAGAGAAGAAAGTTCACAAGCCTTATGCCTGGTTCTTAACATTTTCCTTTTCTCTTATCAGGGATGTTGAGGATACTTTAAAACACACACAGCACATACCACTTCTTCCTCCGTGATTCAGCTCCTTCTTTCCTCCCCAGCTATGAGCCTCCATAGCACGTGCAATCTATAACATTTTTCCTTCTTTAGACATTCTTTGGCATCAGAAAGGCCTCTCCATGACCATCCTCTCACTGCACAGGCCAAGCAGAAGCTCACAGTGACTTGCAGGAAAGAAAGAGAAAGATGAAGGAGATGTAGAGCCAGGTTGTGAAAGCATAAGCAGACAAGAGGTCTTGCTCGAAGTCGCATCTCACAAGCACCTCGACCCTCCTTTAGCACCAGAAACACAGACAGGTGTTCTACGGGCCTTCAGAAATCACTTACCTGGGTACAACGTCTTGTCATGGGTCCCCTGAGTGCTGAAAAACTATGGCTAGTAGTAGACCACCCTTGGTCCTTGCTCTCTTAACATGGTAGTGTTGTCATGGCCTTTCCTCCTGCTCAATTTGAGTCCCGCTCAGCTGAGGCAGAAAACAGACAGTGAGAAATGGCTGTCAGCCTTGATGCTCAAAGCCATGCCACCTGCCCACCATCTTCCCACTTTATTGTAATTTATCGCTTATTTTCCTTTTCAGTCCAAATCTTCTATTTCTTTTCCCACAATTTCTACTTGTCTGTGAGTTTGAGTCTGTACTTTTGAAAAGAATAAATCCATGAACGATTTTATTTCAGCTGTCAGAGCTTTTATTGTGAAATATAAACAAAAAGTTCCAGAAGAGCACATTTTTACTTCTTTATAATATGAGACAAAGCTAGAGTGAAACAGATCTCACCCACTGGAAGGCAGAGCCCACACACTCATAATGATTCATTCAATCATCCATCGTACTTTCCTGAGAGAGTCCATGAGAAGTCATACAAAACACACCGCAATCAGCATTCCCACCACAGCTGAGAAGTCAGTGCCTGGCTGGACGTCCCTGCTGCCTGCCCCTCAGCCAGTCTGCATATCCCCGGCTGCTCCCAGCTCCCCTCAAATTTGGCCATCGACCAACACATAACACATCCCCCATCACCTGCCTTTCAGCTGCCCAAGCACTTATCCACCTCTCAGCTGCTCGGCTGGGAGCTAAATGTCTCCTTCATAGATTCATGGAGTAATTTGGGCTGGAAGGGACCCTGGAGGTCACCTCGGCCAACCTCTTGCTCTATGGCCCAGAGAGAGGCTTTTGCAGGGCAAGCAGCAGAGGATCATAAGGTCTCCCGAAGCAACAGGGGACTGTCAACACCACTGGTGATCATATTGACTGTGGGAGCAAGTCGCACTCCTGACATTGAATGGAAGAGACACAAAGGCAATACCAAAGAAAACACATCAGGAAAGAACTACAGTGGGAAGCCAAATTGCAGGAAATAGCATTTTTCTTCTGTATCCAAATGCAAGTATAAAACAACAAAACCAGCATCCTTCAAGCTATCCTACCTCCTGGCCTGCCTGTTGCCAACTGCACCACCATCTCTGTATGTGGCTGTCATCTACCGCCACCATCTCAGGGTCTTGTCCACAACAAAAAGTGCTCATTTCTCCTAAGGAGGTTACTGACTTCACCAAGGGCTGAGTGCCTCATGAAATCCCAGGATGAGACATTTACTTGGGTCTTCACAGAGAGCTTGGAGAGGGCTAAAGCTGGTGGATTCAATACCAGCTGTTGCAAGCTGGTGCAGATCCAGTTGAGGATCCAACCTGTAAGAGAAAATTGAACACACAGGCAGTGGGACATTGCCTTGTTAAACCCAGTGCAGCTGAAAAAACAGATTACAAAAGAAAGCAGACCAAGGGGACAAAAAGTCTTTAAAGCCAGATGGTTACTATACAGCAAAACAAATACATACTCAGTTTGAGTGACCTGGTTTTGCTCCAGCAGTCAAATGAGCCACACACTTCATACCTTTAAACAGCCTGAACATTAATTGTCACTACATGATTTGGCAGATACAATCATCATTCTAACAACTCTTTAATTTTCTTTAAATTAAACAATTAAACTCCCTGGCTTTCTGAGCTGGACAGCATTCAGGGGGCTTGCAAGAAGTACAGGGAAAGGCATAGGAAAATTGATGGAGTTCCTCATCCACATCTATGCTGTTCCTCCATGCCAGCTAATTTGAATGCAACTTTATGCAGTAGATAATGTCACTGACAGAATTACAGACAGACAGTCTGCTTTGTTCTAACTGTCATTTTAGTACCAAGCAAAAGTACAGCCTTCTTCCCCTGGCCTTTGAAGCTCATAAAGATGTTGCGTATGCAGCTGAAACTCGCAGAGACCATGTCAGTGTTTCAGCAGTGAAGCCATTTAGGAGAACGAAACAGTGCTTCCACCCAAGTTGCACGGATTTCATAAAGCTATACTGTACAGTAGATATTCCCATATAGTGCTGTGGACTCCTGCAGCTGCAGAGTCTGTAGGACAAATCCCTGCTTGTAAGCCCTTCCACCACCAACCCCAACACTATCAATGAAGGACATATAAGAGCTTGCTGATGGCAGTGAGTAGCACCCAGGTAAGCTCAAAAAGCTTTTGATTGACAGAAACCCCTGTGCTAACCCTCCTCGTGTGAATGACTCCTCCAAAACCTATGGATCAACTCACCCTCTGGTAGCTCAGTTGATGCTGATTTTTACCTTTGCTTCAGGATTATCTATCTGGGATCCACAGACTCTTCTCCTGCTCAGTTAACAGGCAGACTGCCTCCCTGTTTCTTTTATTTAAGGAGTAGTGCAAGTGGCTTTCTAAGCAGTATTTTAAGAGTGCAACTCACAGCCAGGAGCAGGATTGGCTTTTACAGAGAGATGTCAGGTGAGTAAGCGGTTACACTGGCTGGCTGCAATACAATAACGGTGCATGGGGAAAATAGAAATAATTTCTTAAAATCTTATTTTCCAAAGCTGCTCACTGAAAAATTTCAGCTTGTCTGAATTTTCTTCTCTCCCCCCAAACCACTTGTTGGCTTTAAACTCATTCCCTTTTTCCCTCCTACCAAGCAAATGTGTGCAGAAGGGGCTGTGCCCCTCCATGGAAGTTGGAGCGGGGCCCCCGGGAGGACCTCCGACAATCCTTTATGCCTCTTGCTACCTCCAGCTCTCTGGCGCCTGCTTGGGGAATGGAGGGGCAGGTCTGGGGGCAGAGAGCGAGTGGCAGAGGCAGTGCAGACCTTGGATGAACCCGGCGTCTCGCTCCTGCCCTCTGTTATCAACAGCAAAGTAGGGAAAGACATGTGGGGACAGGGAGGAGAGCACAACCCGATTTTTCCAAAGACCGCCCCCTTCTGCTTTTATTTTTATTGAAAGATGAGGAACATTAATGGAAAACTCCTTTAAAAAAAAAAACCCACAACCACTACATTTTTAAAATGCAATATTCTGACCAGTTCTCCAAGATGGATTATGTTAATTTGTGGCATTTTAAGGCACATTAAAGGAAATGAGAGATATCTGAGTGGATTTTTCTGATTTCTCGTCCTTCTTTTGTGCTAACTCTGGCAATGTGCTAACACTGAGCATGGATGGGAAAAGCATTAGAACAGCTTTTGCAAAAGTCATGTTGTCCCTTGGGAGTGAAAATCAGGAGCAGAATGAAGAGAAGAAGGAAAGAAAGGCAATGCACAGATCGATTTAAACTCAGAACCTGACCTGACACCCAATTAAAATTGCAGCTCAAATGTTAAGTGGAAATTATTCAATCTTCTTTCAAGTATCCCATCAAAACAGCACAGGACAGAAATGCTGGAAATAGGAAGAAAACTACCTGCAGGCTTTAAATACAGTGAAATATTTACAACAGCACATCACATCACTGGTGAACGCTCACACAAAAATGCTCTCAAAAAATGGCTGTCAGAATAATTTAGAAAGCTGGAGTCACAGGCAGTGCCACGAAGCCTGAGCATTGCAGGACTGGGGACTACAGTCCGTACCTGAGAAAGTGAGGCATATTTGTACTGAACTTGTTGACAGCTTCATGGGTGGATGCTTTTAGAGATATTTGTGCCCTTGTGGAAGACATTTGTAACCCCAGCAGGCAAGGAAGTTACCAAACACTGATAACAACTCAAGTTACTGGAGAAAGCAGGCAAAACCAGGTCTGGGCACAGGAGCATGGGGAGGAAGGGACTGGGGAGAACAAATGGATACTGTTTGCCAGGTGAAGATGGACAACAACCTCCTGGGCTTGCAAGGAGAGCACTAGCACCCGAGGGAGAAAGGCAGCTGGGTGGGACACGACTGGGGTGCCGTGGCCACAGAGGGTGGAGATTGCAGTGGGTGGATTTGCCCTGAGGACAGTGGAATTATGGCTGGGTGAAGATGTCATGGGTGGAGATGCCTGTGTAGGGCTATGCCAGCACACCTTTTACCAGGAGCCGTTAGTGGTATCTTTGATAAATGCCTGAGAACTGCTGATAGATCTGTTTTTCACATTTTAGCTGCACGGGGGAAAGAAAAGACAGAAAATGTAACTTTATTTTTCCTCCTCAGAAATTAAATTTTCCATGGAATTGACTTTTGGAGTAAGACAAAAACTATTTGCTGTTTCACTTGATCAGCTCCATGCAGCTCCAGACATATCCACCTAACAACGTTATATGTCCATGTCCCATCAGGACACTTAACAACTTAGATGTACAGTGTACCCTGATGAATTATAAAGGATTGATGCAAACGGTGAGGTAAGGTAACTCTACCACTGGTAAAAATAGTTCCTATTTAAGGAAGCAACTGGCCTTTCCAGAGTTTTACTGGCTTTTGAAGTAAGAATTAATTCAGAGCAGGAATATCCCAGAGGACCTGTCTTTTATCCATGCCAGCCAGTTAGCCCAGCCCTCCTTGGTGCATGGGGACCCTGGCTCTGGGATCAGTGTTGCAGGGTGCTCCTGAGCCAGGCACCAAGGCTGCCCAGACTCCTCCATACTCAATAGAGCACTGAGTGGAAAACTAGGTAGGTTTCCCAAGGGAAAAAAGTAGAATGTGGTTATAGCAAAACTTTCACAAAATGAACCTTTTTCCCATGAAACACCTCATTTCTGAAGAGGTGGCATCTCCTGATGGAAAAAGACTAATAGGAATACCCCGAGAAGCTCTACCGCTCTCTGCTCCTTATGGACGCTCCTTATGGACACTCCTTATGGACTTCATTTAGAGCAGCCTAAAGGCCTCTTATTTGCTTTGGGAAACTGTCTCCATACACAGCTGTCCCATGGTTTTAGAAGCAGAACTGTAGCTTCTAGTCACCCAGCTCCTCTCCATTACTCTTGATTTCTTGAGTGCTAAATCAATGTTAAAATGTTTAAGGTGTGATCTAAATATATTGAAGTCCAAGGAAAGACTGATTCTGATGACTTTTGGCCAAGCCCAGTTCTTTACTCACATGCCAATTCTGTTGTTATTTTTTTAAAAGATGCTTTTTGCTTATTGGTGTTAAAAATATTTTTGAAAGATTCACAAACCCATTTTGGCAATGATATTGCCCATAAAACATATCAATACGACAGAGAGTGTGAGAACAGGGGAACATTTACTTTTACAGTGATTCAATTCCTACTTTATATACAAATCTAGTGAACTAAGTCCCACTTATTTTATGTGTAAAGAAGCAAATAATTTTAGGATAATTAAGAAAAAATTATTCTACTTATTCAACAGCATTCAGAGCTACTTTGCGTATGTCTTTTCAAATCTAAATTTAAATGTGAGTTGAGCTGCTTAAAATATTAATCTGGTCTATAGCTATGAACAGGATAAATAGTTTTGTGGATATTAAATCTGAACTAGCAGTTTGATGGCAAAAGTTGTGTTAAAATTGACATTATAGATGTGCTCTCACTTTGTAGTAGTTTTAAGAAGAGTGGAATATGTTAAAATATCATTTACAGGTGTAATTGTATGTCCTGAGGTACCAGGACATAAGCAGCTCTGCCTGACATGGGTTCATTAAATTATGCTCTATGCAAACACAGTAAAAGAAAGAACTTACCAAGGATGGTAAGCAACCTAAATTAGCCAAACAAAGCCATTTAATATCTGAGTATTATCTTCATTTTTTAAATAAGGAATGAAGATGAAGAGATATTAAGAAACAGAATAATCAATGTATTTAGTGAATAGTCCACCAAATTTAATCACCACAATATCTTTACAAAGTTCTGCTCATAAATTATGTGGCCCAGGTTATACAGGAAGTCTGCGGCAATGGATTAGGAATGCAGAGTGACTGCAATACATAAAGCATATAGTTTTGAAGGACAGATACCAATAAATCACAGTGATAGCGCAGGGAGGATGCAGCTAAAACTTTGCAGCATCCAACCTTTGATGTTAAATAGAGTTGAACTAAGGAAGATTGGTTGTGATTCACCAGGGTTCATCTCTGCAGTAATGAAAGGCAAAGGGCAAAGTGGATGGACCCCTTGGTAGGTCCCTCATAAGCCTCAGTCCTGCCATGCAAACTGAAACATCTTTGGGTTTCAAAAGAAGAGGAGGACACTTTTACTAAGTTATGCAGATGAATAATGTAGATTGCACAACATCTCCAGCTTACTTGTTGCTTTCTGAACCATCTTATGAGATGTTGGAATTGCCTCTTCCAGGAAGGAAAGCATTGTGGCAGCTGTAAGTAGAGCAGGTGTGGTGCTTGGCTACTGGGAAATTAGACTGGAATTTAGGGAGAAGTAGCTCAGCTGGACTAAGACTATCTGTGCTAAGAAGCCTCTTTCTGCAAGCTACTGAGCACATCTTGTAACATGCTGGGGACAAGCAGTTTCACTGGTATGCACAGAAGTTTTATGGGAACTGAAGCTTTCATTGTCTGACACCCAGTCTCAAGCCGTCTGCAGTTAAGTACTACAGTAGAAATTAAAGACAGGGCATCACTTTGAAGTTCTCCAATGACTGACACCACTGCCTTAGCATATAGGCTGGGCTAGCCCGATGTGAGCAATGCTCAAGGAGCAGTCTGTCTTCTCACTCCATGACTAGGACTCCTGGAAACTCAGTTGTTCTTTGCATGGAGATCAACTGAGCTGCTCTATTATTCCTTCAAAGACACATGGCCCTCCATCCTGTGAAGGCTGCATGGTGGTGTGGGATGCTGCTGGAATACTATCACTGGCTGACAGGTTTCTCTTGCATCCTCCTGGCAGTAAGAGAGTTGTCAGCCTCAGGCATACTCAGCAGGACTTGAGTGTTAGAATAAGTGGAAAAGTCCCACTAATGTGAGTCACGGTCTGTACGTGAAGTTAGTAGTAAGGACAAAATAAACACTGAAGAGATACCAAAGTGCACGCTGCACTGAAGGTAGGCTGTTACCTTGTCACACAGCTATCAGGGGAATGAGACATAAATCATTATGTTGGTAGATAAATAGGAGGCCCATTGTTTAAGGGAAATACATCGTTGCATCCACCTGTACTCAAAACAATGGTGCTGGCTGAAAACTTGCCACGTCTAGGGGCTTGCACAGCTCTTCCACGGCAAAGGGAGAAATCCTTGGGAAAGGTCCCTGGCTAAGCTAAGGTGGCTCAAGGTTTAACTGTAACTACTAGTGAAATAACTGACTTTCTCATTGAAGTAATTACACGAACCAGGTCAGAAACTGGGGAAGATACCTCTTTAGATGCTGAGTCAAAGACTCTTTCAACGTCTGCGGGCTCAGTCATGAGTGGAGTCATCACTACCGGGGTCAGCACATTGCTGTGCCTGTGCTTCCAGGGCAGAGCCGAGGCCACTGTCCCCAATGAGCAGAGGGAAAGGTGCTGCAGGGCCTCTCCTGGCTCGTGGCGTGCAAAGAAATGCCTTGTGGAGAGCAGACAAAACACCAGGAGGCTATGGCCAGTCATCCTGAGGCTGGGTGGCTACTCTGTTGGTGCAGCTTTGCTGCTGACCCCAAGAGCAGGAGTCCTGTCCCAGAGAGCTCAGCCCGCATGGCTGCAGCTGGCTCAGAGGACCACTGAGGGGTAGTCAAACCTGGCTCACCCCAACTCACTCCACAGACCCTCTAGTGTAACTACACCCCTTGTTATATGTTTGCCCAGTACTAGGTGCTCCCAAGCAACAATCCGGAGCTCAGAGTTCTGTCTGTCTGCTGCGTTCCACATGTGTGCCATCGGATGATGTGCTTGCTTGCAGTATGGGATGGCATCCTCTACCCTTGGGGCAGATACAGTTTTCTGTGTGGGTATAGCATCTGGAGCAGCAGACATCTCACCTTTTCATCAGGGATGCCAAAAAAATGTCATAAACAAATAATAAATAAGCAAAGGCTGTTTTTCAATCTTAATTCCTCCAGGACACTGGGCTGAAGGAACTGGTGCCCCAAACTCGGTAAGTGTAAAAACGCTGAGCATGCCTCAGCTTTTGCCTCTGTTTCTATAAAAAGAAGAGGAAATGGCTTCAAGTTGCGTCAGGGGAGGTTTAGATTGGACATTAGGAAGAATTTCTTTACTGAAAGAGTGGTTAGGCATTGGAACAGGCTGCCCAGAGAGGTGGTGGAGTCGTCAACCCTGGAGGCGTTCAAAAAAGGTGTAGACGTGGCACTCCAGGGCCTAGTTTAGGAGTCATGGTGGTGTTAGTTGATGGTTGGACTTGATGATCTTAGAGGTCTTTTCCAACCTTAATGATTCTATGATTCTATGATTCTATGAAAAAGCTTAGCCAGAACTTTGCATCTGAAATCTGCTGACCACTGGATAGTGTGTTTCTGAGAGTACAAAGCCTTAGGACTTCCTGAATAAAGCCTCATTTAAACTGCAGCACGATTTTCAGAAAAATATCTCATTTTGACTAAGGAAGTTACTAGTGGATTGCTACTCCCCTAGGAAATCACTGCAAAGGTGAGCTACCCTCACTGATAAAATGCGTTTAGTCTCACTTCTGCTCCTAGCTGTCAGCTTCTACAACTTTGTTGGCTATTTTGAAACATTGAGAAAAATGTTTTCGTTAGCCATGCTACAGAAACTGTAAATAAGACCACTTTCAATCTTGGAATTTTTCCTGGGTCCTTTCTCTCATTTCGCTCCTACTTATTCCTACATTTCTTAAATAGGGGATAGTGAAATGAATACAGCCTCAATACTTATTTTCCACAAGCAGTTTTTCAGGAGTATGCATGGACACCATTGTTTTCCTGGAACAGCTATGGGGAGAGATATTGCCATCAGTTCCTTAACAGTTTGATGTATACTAGAGGGTACAGTATCATGCATTTTTGATTCTGCTTCTTCATTTGACATTTCCTCATACTCAGAAGAGCTATCCGTCTGGAGAGAACCTTTCTGTTCTGCTTTCTCATACCATTATAAATAATGTTTGGCATTTACATGAACTGACTGATTTTTTATTTAATTTTATTTCTTCATGATTTTCTTACAAACACTCTCCTTTGAACAAAAACATTTACTGTGTGCATGCTGGTGTTTGTAACATATCAAATGAAGGGGAGAATCATTTGGGGCTCATATATCAGGAGCCCTGTCACATAAAAGAACACATTTTCTATTTTTACTGCTAGCAAAACATTATGATTTTTAACCAGTCTCAGAGTATCGTGAGCTTTCATTCATAGATTTAGGGTTTTTTTCCCCTGCAATAAGAAATCAAAGCAAATAAAAGCCAAAGCTCCTGCAAAAGCCTGTTCACAAAGGAATCCCATCTCCCCTGCAGAAGCCGCCCTGTTCCATATGCAGCCTGGCGGAACACCGAGGGCTGCTCTCACTTCAGGATCATATTTTATTAGTTCTGCCAGGAGAAAATATCCTGAAATAATACTGAAGGAAACAGGAAAAAAAAAGCACAGGAATCATGTTAGCAGGCATTACAAAATTTGTGTAAAAAGTTAAAGGAAGACTAATTCTGACTTACAGCTCAAATTATTACCATTTTTCTTATGGGAATCTCACACTACAAGGCTATAAAAAGTATACTAAATTCTGGAAATATTATATAGCATTAAGACAGGGAGAGTAATTTCAATTTTATGTGCTGTTTATTTGTCCAACATGACACTTAGGTTCTGATTCTTAATATTGCTGGATTACCAGCTTCACCTTTATACATAAACTTTCTGCTTAATTTAAATAAATGCAGACAGAGCAGCTCAGAGAGCAACGCTCTTTTCAAAATAATTACATAAAGGAATCAGGAATGCAATTTTTTTTTCCTGTGAATTGAGTTTGGCTCTATTGCTCTCCCTGACAAGCACCATTAAGCAACCTTCTGAAATTAATTCCAGCACTCAAAATAGCATAATACACTGGTCCAAAGGTAGGCTGTAGCCTTCCAGTAGGCTTAATTCATGTTTTATTTCATTAAACGTAATAGACACATCAATCAGTTGACAGGTTAGGTACCTTATGCTGTTTACACTTTTAATCTCAGAAATATTTGACTGAAATGTCTAATCATTTTGTGTGTGTGTGCGTGCTTCAGGAAAAGCATAAATCACATGCTTGAAGTCCCACTATTTCATACAGTTAAGCAGAACAAATCGTGATAAGCCCTACATTAAGTAAGTAATGGCGATATACCTTGCTATAGCAGTGCTTGCTTTCTCAAGATGTGTGGGAAAAGCCTGCAAAAACTACCAGAGGAAAATCAAGCGGGTTTGAATGAGGGACACTGCAAATCACCCAGCTGTGTGTGTGACCAGGGCAGCCTCACTGACTTGCACGGGGGCTGCATCGATGCGTGCCCCAGGGGCTGAGCTGCAGCCCCAGCAGCCTCGGCACCAACCAGGCAAACATGCAGGGAAAGGCTCCATCAACAGGAGTTTCACTGTGAGCTTTGCAGAAAGTGGGTTTTCGCCCCAAAATAACTGAATAATCCATGCGGTAGGGTTTTGGTTTCTAAAGTAGGGACTGATGTTTGATATCAAATGGCTCAGAATATAGATGGTGTTACATATTTTGATTAGATTCTGTACTATTTTTGGTTTGGAGGGACTGTTTTCTCTTGACTTAAATATAAATGAATGACATAGTGTTGTTAGATTATAGCAATTTTAAGTCTGGTCAAACTTAAATCTGTTCAAGGCATTCACTGATAAAATGATAAACTTTTAAGTTTAGTCTATTTTTGTTCTTACATGACAACTAATAATATACTTTACTGGATATTAATAATCCAGTTATTAACTGCACTATGTGCTGTTCCTTCCCCTCCAAAAAATAAGTATTTTTTAAATGTTTGAAGACCTGCATTTTAGAACTGTTGGTGTAATAGTTTCTAAAGTGTAGCTTAACCTGTACAGTTGTAGTAAGTCAGAAATGTCTTTCAAAAGAAGTCAATGGGCCTGATCCACAGCCCACTGAGTAATGTGCTGGGCAGGAGATCCATAGACCCTCTGCAGAGCCAGGAACTATGCAGAAATGGAAAACTCATTACTTAGGTATACCTGTTGTGGTTACAGAGGAGCAAAGGTGAAACAGTCATTCCAGCCAGCAAGCAGAAAGAATTACACCGAGGAAAATGTGCTGTAGGTACACATTGGCTGTGGAGACAGATTTCCATGTACAATGTCAAAACTATCAATTTTTGGAGGAAGGGATTATGCTGTGCCCTCTGCCTACTGACTCAAATACTTACTTCAAACGCACAGCAGAAGAATGTGTAACACTTAAAATACAAACATGAGGCTGACGCCTGAAATTTAATAAACTACAGGTGCACACAAAAGTTTGATGCTGAGTAAAGCAACCCATGGGTCCTCTCAGCTTGGAAGGATCAACCTCTCCTTCTCCTAAGGGAGGAAGGGAGCTGGCACTGGGCTTGTCTGGTATTGCTTTGGTTTCTTAGCGTCTCCCTTCTTGATTTCTGTATGTTTTGCCTAGAAAAATTAGGCAGAAGAAAAACTGCTTCACATTTGGCCTAATCACAAAAAAGTCTATGATTCTATGATTTGAAAAGCATTTTGCTAATGTAATGTCTCCGTCATGGATGCAGACAGGGGCTCTGCCATGTGGCAAGTGTGTTGATATTGAAACCTTGTTCTGTAGGAACTGGCAGGAAAACCTTCACTCGCATCATGCGTGTTTTTACAGAGATGATCCTGATATTACTCCTGACCACGACTATTGGTAGCATCCTGCAATCTCCTGATCTCTTGTTAATGCAATTTAACTCCAGTCATTCTTATTCACACACGTGGTGTATTTGTGAATAGACTGATTAACACGACAATTTCACCTGATGGATTGTCACTTTGTGGAAAGTAGTTTTCTGTCCAAAGGAAATAAATTATATTCTTGATGCCTGATAATAAGTAAAAGTTTAAAGAAGCTGATAACAGGGATTGTACTAATTAAATCACAGACATAAACAAATGAGAAATTAAAACCAATCATGTCCACACCAGCTGCGGTCTACTTACAGGCTTATCTACAAAAACAAATTTACTTGTCATTGGGCAAAAGCAGACTGCAAATTCTGCTTAGCACTGCAGATTTGTGTCAGAGACGTGTCTTTATAGGAAATAATGGAGACTCTCAAGCACAGATTTCCTGGGGACATCAAAAAGACCGTAGACCACTTTCCCCCTCCTCCCCCCTAAATCTTGCCCAGTTCAGCACAAGCTCTGTGTCAACCGACACAGGAAAATCTGGGAGAACACAGTGCAGCTCCCTGCCCTCTCCATCACCCCCCTGACTGCACCTACTACATTTCTGCAGGACAGAGGCAGACACACACTGACTTGGTTAATGACCCAAGCAGCAATGACGGTATGGAGTTACATAGCAGAGCTGATGTTACACCATCACTTGTTCACATGCTCAGGCTGGCTGTATCTGTTTTAAAGCCATATCTACTATGCAGGCTGGATGCAGCTGCACTGAGGGAAGGGAAGGGACAGGATTATATGATCTAGTACATATGTTTTGCCCCTGGAGGGGAGTTAGCCTCAGCTGCTTTAGACTCATCCCCTGCACAGATACCCAGTTTTGTCATAAAACCACCCTTTCAACAGTTATGCTGCCCTAAAAATTTTCATAACCACAGTCCCTATCACAGGTAGGACCGGGCAGGGACTCGAAACCCTCTCCCTCATTTTCTAGCCATGCTTGTAGCTGACACCACATCCTACCTAATTATGATGTGCTTTAACTCTAGTCAGCAAAGCTTTTGATGCAGATTGCTCAAGCAAGGGATCTCAGGACTGTGCGACCCTGCAAGGAAGCTGCCACCACTCAGTGACCAAATGACAATCCAGTTTTAACATCTTCAGCACTCCCTTTCTGCTGCGGCAATGGCACTGCCATCCGTGGACACTGGGCTGACACCGGTGTGGCTGAGACCCAAAGCGAGCCTCCCTTCAGCCAGCTGTACTCAGCACTCGAGGGGGATGTACATGAGCCCTTTGTGGAGCTACATAAGCTTGGGAGAAAGACTTCATCACCTGGCATTTCCCGAGACGTGACACAACCTTGCCTCTTGCCACCGCCACCCAGGATGCACCACTGGGTGACTCTGAGGAGTTTGTAAGGGGATATCGCAGTGCTGGAAAAGCTACTGTGTGCTTGCTCTTAAGGCGAGAAATTGGAGAAACTTGCCCAAGTGCAAAGGCAGATGGTGTTAGCTGCCATGTAAAACCATTGAAATTAAGGCGAGAGCCATTGCTATGTTTGACTCGCCATTGCACTGGAAAAGCACAGCTAAATGCGGCTCCTTGGTATTGAAAAGAGAGGTGGGTGGAAAGATCCCACCAAAGCCTTTGAATGAGGTGGGAGAGGTGAGATCTGACACCCTGAACTACCCCAGAAAGACCGGGACAGCAGTGGTGGAGGTTGGCTCATGGTGGGTGCAGCAGGAGAAGCTGCGTCGCCACTCCTGTTTTGCACCGCCCCGGGACAGACAAACACCTCTTCAGTGGTGAGCACACAGCTGCGATTCCTTAGGCACCCTGGAGCTGATGAGCTCTCCATCTCAGTGCCGAAGTTTTAACTGAGCACTGCCCACCCCACAGGGAGGAGGTGCTCCCCAGCCCCTCCAAGCCCTGGGGCCGTCGCTGGAATCCAGAAGCCCTCGCCCTGGGGCAGGTGGTGGGTGGCAGGACCTCCTCCCAGCCCTGCCGGCTCCATCACCTGCCAGGCCACCCAGACCTGCTTACAGATGCCAACCCCAGGCACAGAAATACATTTTCTATATTGAGAAATAAACACGAACACAAGAACTCATCACGCTTAGGAAAGTCAAGGACTCTCAAGCCTCTTAGAAAAAGTTCACTAACAGCAATCTTTTTTTTTTTTTTTTGTTGTGTGTGAAGTGTTTAATTGAAACACTGTCTTTTAAGTAGAATATGTACAGCATCATTAAATGCTTTATAATGCTTTTGCAATCAATGGAAACAATTCATGAAGCTTGAATTTTTATTTAGTATTCTTTTCCTGTAGGGCAAGAAACAGGAAAGCACAATTTTTTGTTCCAGTCCTAAAACAAAGTTTGTAATCTCAGTTTCCCAGACTGGAAAGTCCATTTCATGACTATGTTTTCCTAAGGTTACAACAGATCTGTACTGCCGTTTTTTAACACGCATCTCGTCTTTAATTTTCTACAACAATCTAAAGATATTTAAAGACAGAAAATAACATGAAGAGTACTCCTCATGAATGGCAACACTTTAGACGAGCTTCTGTGTGTACCAATACAAATATCTGCTTAAGCCCATTTAGCTACTGTTCTCATCTATCTTGCAGCATAAGTAGCTGACTCACTGCTGAAATTACTACAAGAAAACCTGCAGAAAACCCTACTAGAGTAATCTCACAGCTCCAGGAAAGCAATGACTTCTATAACGTGTGGTGGGTTGCCCCCAGCCAGCAGCTAAGCACCCACAAGCCGATTGCTCACTTTCCCTTTAGTGAGGTGGGGGAGAGAATCAGAAAAGCAAAAGCAAGAAAAACTCATAGGTCAAAATGAAGACAACTTAGTAAGTGAAGAGAAAAAAACCCCAACCAAATGATGCAAAGGCAACCGCTCACCACCTCCCATCAGCAGAGAGCCCACCTAGTCTCTGAGCAATGACTACTTTGGAAAGGCCAAACCCCCAGTTTTACTGCTGACCATGATGTTATATGGTATGGAATATCCCTTACATGATATGGAATATCCCTTTGGCCAGCTGGGGTCCGCTGTCCCAGCTGTGTGCCCTCCCAGCTGCCTGCCCACCCTCAGCCCACTCACTGTGGGGGCAGAGTGAGAAACACAAAGCCTTGACACTGGGCAAGCCCCGCTTAGCAATAGCTAGGACACTGGTGTGATATCAACACTGTTTTGGTCACAGATCTGATACACAGCACCACAGGGGCTGCTATGAAGAAGGTTAATTCTGTCCCAGCCAGACCCAGTACAAACTACATTGCAGTTACCACACTGTGGTTTCTCACGCTAGCTTGCTTTGTGCATATACTAGCTCTATCCCAGCACTGTAGGAAGTCCTGCAAGGACTCGTTGCATTCCCTGTAGAAACACCTGAAACAGATGCCTGGGGCAACCTGAGAAGCACTGCATAAAATTCCCCCCTTGCTCCCAGGTGGGTCAGGCATGCTGGGTGGGCTATGTCAGCTCCCATGGGAACAAGCAGATTTTGGTTATAGCTGGTAGAAAACTTGGGCGGGAGAAAGCTTTTGATTAATAAAGGAGTTTTTTATGTCTGTGGTGTAGCAGAGCTGCTGTTCTGATGGCTGAGGATAAATGTTAGGAGAATTGTAAGGGCTCACCTTGGTATACAGGCCTTATTAAACTTGTAGCATTTAGGAAGAATACTCAGCCCTACCCTTGGAGGTATCTAAAGACCTCTTCAGCATTTCTCAGCCAAAATATTTCTCTCTAGAATTAAACAAACTAGTCAATCTTGAACCAAACCTTGTTTACCCAGGACTGTCCAGCCCCTGCTTCAAGCAGGCTTAGAGAGAGGCTGCCAGGAGGAGAACAGGGGTATAGGAAGGACAATTATCTTTTTAGCTAGAGATGAGACAATAGAGTGTTTGGGTGGCTTTAGTTGTGCCTCTCCTCCTCCAGCTGACAGACTTGTCTCCCTGCACCTCCTATTAACACTTTGTTCCTGGGTATGCCAGAGGTCTCTGTGCCTGGCACGGATCTCTTCTGAAACATCTCTTTCTGTAGCGTTTGCACCGACCTCTGTCCTCTCTGGAAACTCCAGGTTTCATAGAGCTGCTGGCTGCCTAGGGATTACATTTTGCTCCTCTCTGCTTTGAACATCTAAATCCCTGAGAGAAGGCAGCCCAGCCTGGAGAGGGAGAGACTGAAACAAACGTTTTTTGCGTAATGGTAAAACTAAAAATGAGAAAGAGTCTGAGAGCAGCTTGACAGCTGCAATTGCTCACAAAATAGATTTTTTTTTTCCTATTTGTTTTTCTTTAATATATTCCTAGCACAGGCTATTGCTATTCAATAGTAAGAAGGCCAGACTGACTCATTAAATGGAGCCACTGCTCATTTTGAATTCTCTGGACTATGAGAAACCACTTCTTGCCCAAGCAAGAGCATGCATGGCTGACTTTCCCCGCTCTGTGCAGCAGAAGGCAAACCCAATGACAGGCAAACCCCCAAGCGAATATACTACACCGTCCTGTTATGTTTGTGCCCCTGCAAATTTTTGGTGTACTAGATAACCGATCAGACAGCTGACAATTGGTAGTTGGTTTGCAAGCTGAGAGCTCACAGGTTGCTATTGCGTTATTACCCTCCATTCATGTGCTTTCGTGTAGACGATGCACACAGAGATAAAGCAGTTGGTGTTTAAGTCTCTGGGTAATAATTTCTGCGAGTCTGCCTGGGCTGTCCTGCAGAGACGTGGTCACCCTGCCCTAAAGTACCAACAGCAGTGCCATATGTGGCTTAGCTGGATGGGCTGGTTGACCAAGACCTTAAACGTCCTGTGCACCTCTTAATATTTGACATGAGTATGTGTCCACATAAGGAGGAGATCAAGTGAACCTCCCTCTGCTGCAGAGATGCTCTGCCAGCGAGCAGAAAGCAGGGATCAGGACTGCTCTCCCTCCCTCCCACGGGAACTAGCAGCACCTCCAACGCGGAGCTGTGTGAATGCAAAGGGTTTGTGGCTTTGGCTGCTCTCTCCAACTTAGGTACAACTCTACTGAAGCAAAGCCAGGAGATCGCATTCAGATGAAATCAGACTGGCTGATGAAAATCAGCTCTGCTGGCCTTGAGATCAATTAATCCATTCTGGAGCACAGTTTCTTCCTTACTGAGATATCCTCTCTGCTTTGTTTGAAATTGGGGAAAAATTACAACTTAACAAAAGAAGTTTAAACAAAACTGCTCTGCAGCATGTATCTTTATATTTCCAGAAAGATTCAGGTGGAGAAAAGCAGCTTTTTCTGTCTTTCCTCCTCATCCCTTCAAAACCAGAAGTTTTGGTACTATTTCTCCCATTCCGAAGAAAGATGCACAGGCTGATGCAAATTCTTTGTGAAGGGATATGGTCATATATATTTAATAGATGAAGCATAGAAAGAGTTACCAAAGATCACTATGCTACACACACTTTCTACTTTTTTTTAAACTACTGGCCACATTGTTTATACTAGGTGGCCCAAAGGTGAATGCTGGCATGCTTTTTAGTGACTACACTTGAGGTGAAAGTATGGGGGCTAGATGGTCTCGACTGATGTCAGAAAGCCTCAATGAAGAGGTTTGCTCTAGTTTCTTCCTTGAGACACCGATGGACTGCTGTGTCCCTGTGAAATACGGTGTTGCAGACCAGGGTTCTTCCCACTTACTCATTCACCAGCAGCCATGTTCATATGACAGATCTTATTAAACTCAGCAGGACTATTCCCATGAGCAAGTACACACCATATCAGCACCATCATTAGAACATAATTGACTACTCTTTTTGCAAACCCCTACTGCTTTCCGAACGTGAAATAAGTCAATTTTTTTAGTATATTACAAGTCTTTACTATACAGAGAAGTTGTTAGCGCTTTCAGAAAACATACATTTTATACAATTTTGTAAATATTCTAAGACTAATGATGAAAATAATTTAACATAAAATGTTAATAGGTTCTATGTAAATCAAATCTTCTAGCAATATTCATTTTATTGTATGGATTAAACTTGCAATAAATTGGTTGCTTTGTACATACTACTTTACATCACTTAATTTTCCCATAGGGCCTTTAATTAACTGCATGCATTAGCAACTGTGTATCTAAGACTCTTAAAGCAAAGACTTTCTGTAATCTTTGGTGTAGTTTTACATATTTTTGAGCTGTCCAGAGTGGCTTTTTTTTCCAGCTCAAGTACTCCTGGCTTTCACCACCAGTAACCCCTGCCATACCTTCTGCCTCGATGCGCCAGTAGGAAGCAATGTGAACGCCGGTGAAACCAACAGGACTAATCCAGGCTTATGGTGGCTGGACACTGATCCTTGCCCTTTTGTGTTTAAATAGGCAAGACTGTCTCTTGATGGATCTCAGCTATAATAAGTGCAGAACGGAGTATGAAACAGGCTGCCAAATTGGATTAGATTAGGGGATCACCTGTTGCAAGGCCTGAGAATAGGTGGCATTAGACAGAGATACTAGATGCTGTCCGCTGTGCTCCCCATCCCAAGTCTGGCCTCCGTTCAGCCACACCATGTCTCTGCAGTGTTACGGGGCAGGAGGTTTGACATGGAGAGAAAAAATATCTTTGAGCACAGGCCTGTCCCATGAAAGAGCCTGGTGCAGTTTCTAGCTTTGCTCACATTTTCGTATAAGGACAAGACAAAATCTGTCTGAAGGTAAAGGATCCTCATGTGTGAGTTTCCTCCTCTGCTTCCCACCCCCTGCCTAGGCCCATCACAGCCTGAATCTATCACGTTGTGAAGGTTAATGGAGGTTATGGAACGTAATCTACCAAAAATTTCTCCTAAAAGTGCAAAAAACCAGGAAGAATTGCAAGTCTAAAACCTTGTCTATATATCCTCTGCTGCTGAAGGATGATGGGAAGGAGCCATTTGAATTTTTCCAAAGTATTACTCTTTTATTTGGCTGTCCATAAATTATGTCACTTCTGCTCCCTAACATGTCTTGCATATAGTGGAATTGCTTTCAACTGCCTTGCGTAAGTTTTTCTAAATCTGATTATCACAGAACAAAGACCACGAGAAAAAGCAGCTAAGGGTCAACTTTTAACCCACAATCCATCTCTGACATTGGGAAGATGCTTTACCCTTGTTACAGTCAGTCATTGCTCTTACTTTCACTTAGCATAAAAGGCAATTCTTAAAAGCATTCATTTTGATTCCCCAAATTTAAAACGTGGAACCTGACATGCTTCTTATAGTGCAGATAACATTAAAGTATAAAAATTGCCCTGTGATCCTTGAATCATTTTCTCTTGAATCATTTTCTCTTGGTTGGTGTTTCTTCTAAAAGATTTGCAATGCTTGGAAAAAGGAAACAGAAAGAGCTAATTGTATGCCAAGAAAGCTTCATAATAACTTATTCCAGACAATAAAATAATTGATTCAACTTGGCAAGAGTTTCACACTCAAATTTGCACCCAAAGTGAGTGATTAAGTGCTGTGCTTTCCCCTAGACACACTGACTTCCAGCTATAGCCAGCAAAATGGGCCGTGTTAGCTAGTTAGTACCTATGTCCCTCACTGCTCAAAAGGGCTATATATTATGGTGCTGATGACAGCACTGCCTGGAGAAATGGGAGTCAAGGGCACTGGAGACGTGATCCTGGCTGTGCCACTAACTGAGAGCTGCTCAGCCCTGGGGTGGGATTTGCAGAGCACGTAAGGGGTTTAGAGGCTTCAGTTGCACTGGGAAGGTCTCTGTGTTGGTTGCTGCTTTCTCCTGGGGGAGAAGAGAGGAGGTCAATGAGGCTGCAAAGATGTTCAGTCCCTGACTCCTCCATGGCAGGCAGCCCTCTCTTTCTGAGGACCTGCTGCATTTGGGACCAACCAAATGTATGAGCAATGTATGAGTATGAGCAACCATTGGCCAACTGCACTTAGCCCAAGAGCAAAGGGAAAGTTGGAGGTTTCCAGAAACTGGCTTTTGTAAAATATGTCCGGGAGCAGCTTCCCTTGCAACACCAACCAAGCCTGCAGGATTGGGACTAGGACTGGCTCCATGCCCTAACTGCTCTGTCTGGAGATGGATGGGGCCAGTCAAGGGTGCCGGAGCTGCTGCGTTGACTTGCTGCAGCCCAGGAAAAGCTCTAGCAATGCTGCAAGGGACATGCCAATGGTTTCTGCTCCAAAACACCACAGCTCTGCTGTGACTAGCTGTGCAAAAACAAACTAAAAAGGCACATCTCACATGTAAGAGCTTGATTTAGCATTGAACAGGTCTGCAGAGCACTAAGCTAATTTAAGTCTGGTTTTGCAATAGTTTCAAAATACTTCTGTGCATAGTTTCAAGGGACTTACAAGAGCCAGTGCTGTGATACACAAACAGTCAAACAAGTTTTGTTAGGCTGGTGGAAACGCAGTTTCTTAATCTCCCGTTAACAAAATTAAAGCCAGGACCATATTCCCCTCTGGTCAAGGAGCAAACAATCAGTAGTTACCATGGTTGTTAGCCTCCATTAGCTCTGCTTGTGCTATTTCAAAGGGAGAAATGATACTCCTTTCCCTTTAGGTGCACCGGTGCTGGTGCTGCAGAATGACTTTATTAGCTCTGGTAAATTATTTCCTCTCAGTAATGAAGCTAGAGATATGGAAAGTGAAAAAATGAGAAAAGCAGGAAGCAGTGCAGCCCTACTGTGTGTTGCAGTTAGAGAGAGAAGAGATTCACAGCCTCTCCACCGAGGGCACTGGAGTTACGGTTGCTTGCACCAGCCACTGGGCCACCAGCAATTTATCCTGTTGGTAAAGCAGTTTTGGAGCCTATGTTGTTTCTTCTTCTGCCTCCTAATAATAACATGCCAGAAGCTGATAAAGATTTAGTGCATATCTCCTTGGCAATCTGACAACAAAGGGATACACGATAGGCCCAATGTAAGGGCTTGCATTTTTGGTGATGTAGCACGGCTAATACAGACAAGGAATAATTGCACTTCTATAGGTTCAGACTGCCCATTTCTGGAAATCCTCCTTCCTTCCTTCTCCCTCCCTAGCAGTCAAGATTTAAACTGCACACTCAGTTCAGAAGGAAAGCAATGCCACAGCCGCCCCACGGTCGGTTAATCCTCTGCCTTCTTTCCTAACTGCTGCTGGGAAAGGGGGGACATAAATCTTCCTCTCCAACCGAACAAGCTGAACAATAAGTAGCAGGGCTTGGAAGCCGGGTGGGGGTTTCCCCACAGCAAGGTAAAATATTGTCTTCCCGTTACGGCTGCAGCAATTCAATCTGGGCTTGAAGGTAATGAAAGAGCTTCATTCATTTAATCAGATATTGATTGATTGCTATAATATACTATGTCAACAATTCCTGCAAGGGAGCAAGGGCTGGCTGGAATAAATCAGGTTCCAGCAGACTCAGTTAGAAGAAGTAAAAATTATGTCAATATTGACATAATTGTTTGATGTTTGATTTTGGTGTTGTGCCAGAATTGTCCATCATTAATTTTCAGTACTGCTAAATATTTTGTTTACCAAATCCAGTACTATGCATTTGCAAGAGGCAGCAACATCTCAGTTTTGCTCCCATATTGTAGTCTTTCATACTTAAAAGCCCTTAAGATGGCCTTGTCTTTCATGCTCGTTACAGAGCACAAGAGCTGGAACACAAACTTCTTTTTTCTTTTAGGAGTAAAATTTCACAGTGTGTTTTAGTTGTATTCAAATAATCTGAGACAGCTCTTTGCTCTGCCACAGCTTTCGGGAGTAAGTCCATTTCCTTCTATACCTTCTGTTGTCCACCGATCCAGTGTGTGTAACTACAGTCACCCTTTTGTTTCACCTCGTGCCTACCTACATTATGAACTTTTTGCATGAAGCTGTACGTGTGAACACATCTAACACTGTGCAGTTTCAATGCTTATTGCTCTTAAGAATTACTGCAACCTGGATGGCTATAAATAATAATATCGTGAGAGTTTGAAATGCATATTTAATGGGAAATGAAACGAATAGCAACATCAACCTATCTCTGCACTTGTGCTGTGGAAAAAAATATTTTTAAAAATGGTTACGTTTTTCAGATACTCTTTGAAACGATTGAAAATAAAGTTAGCGAAAGCATTATAAGAAGTGCCTAATCACTCATTTTTGAGTTTACGAAAGAGTAACGTAACTATTTCTCAAAATATATTTCTTTTAAATAGTGATTTTTAAGAGGTAAGATTTTATAAATAAGTATAAGTAACCTTTTAAGTTCTATGAACTTAAAATTATTTTCTAAAATTTCTCAATTGAGATCTCAATTGTGAAACTTCAGTTTTACATTGTAACGCTTGGATGTGTTTATCTTGCCTTTAAGGCAATACGGCTGTAGGTTGGAGCAGGCAAAACTCCTCTCCCTGAGCTTGGTGTGTCGAACTAGATGAGAATCTCAGAGGATGAGACTAGCAACCGATTTAGCCTCAACTTCATACAAAAAACCTTCTTAACAAGCACAGATTCCTGTATTTGAGAGAATCTCAACTTTCTATGAACTAGACTAAGGTGGTATCTTGAAAACTTTAATTCTTGCATTACTTGCAAAATTGTTTTGGTTTCATTATTATTCCGCAGTTGAAGAGAAGAGCTGAGACGAAAGTATCAACCAGACATCAATAGCCAGATCTGCTGACTTCTTCTGTGTAAAAATGTAAGGAATGTAAAATAGGGAGGTGTGGATCTTGTATCTAATTATTTACCTGACAAAGTGGGCCCTAGGAAGCACAGAAACAGTCCTGAATGTCAGCAGTTGGAACTGTCATGACTACCTCTGTCTGAAAATGAACCCTGTGTTTTTCTGTGGTGGTACCTTTGGGGATCGGTGTGATTGAAGTGCCATTGGAGCTGCCTTATCCTGGGAAGAGACCACACCAGAAACGGGAACAGTTTCCACTACAATCTTCAAGGAGCAAAGATGTCAGTAGTCACTGTCCCAAACAAAAGAGATAGAGCAAATATTATCAGCTTCAAAAATCCGTTAGCATTGTCTTGACTGACTAATTTTCACATATTGTGATATTAGATATCATGGTCCAACTTTGCTAGATAGATCAATGTAAAAAGACAGTATAGGAAATTTCTCTGTGCAAAGGTATGCGAACAAGAAAATGTCATTGAGAGCAATTAATTGGAAGCTATCACTGTTACAGAACTTAATATCTGAAGTCATGAAAGAGCTTTCCTAATGCAGGATGAGATGAATTAATTCCTCTCAATATTATTCTGACCGTACCAGGTGTCTTTCAAATGCAAATGGAATCCATATCTGATGTACTCAGAATATTAAATAAACTGTAAAAAGAATCGATGTGCTACTTAAATGCTCAATATGACAAATGTCCTTTAAGCAGCGTATCTTGCAGCATTCATTTAGCTGGTTTTGAGAGTTTCCCCAAGACCTGAGATGCCCTCTTTTGTTTCCAGGGGAGTTCTCAACGAGGAAGGACCTCCTCGTATTCCCCTTGTTATGACAACGTGCTACCTGTAGCTACTATAGGTTTTACAGGCTCAATCCTAATGTAGATTGTAGGGAAAGTGGACAGGCAAATATGGTACCAAAGTGCTTATATGAACACCTTGATTTATGGGATTGTCCTCTCGAAGATGGTTGGCTATTCTATGCAGATCTATGTCCTCCAGTGCTTCAGCCACCTGTATCTCAACAGGTATTTGTCAGCAAAAGCCAGCAACACAAACATCTATGTCTGTGGCCTTCCAGGTCTTTACCAGTCTAAATATCACCGCAGTACCATTGGCTTTGTGCAGTGGGTGGATGGCTTTGTGGTGGGACTGGTGCTTTGTCAAAAGCAGCAAGCCCTGGGTTAGTGCAAGACAGAGACTTGTCCTTATGGAGCAGCACGCTGCATTAACTGCACAGGGCTCACGGGGAGGGTCAGCTACAAGAGGTCTGACTGCAGCAGCAACACTATAGGACGGTTGGGATTTCGGTTGGCTTTTCTGTTTCTTGGGGTTTTGTGGGTTTTTTTTAAATGGTTTTAAGAAATAATACATCTCTACACTATATTGGCAGATTTTGAATTTTCTTTTTTTTTTTCCCAGACATCTGCCTGTGAACAAAAAAGTGTCTGGCTATATGATCTTGTTAGCATAAATATAAGAGAGAACCAGGTTTGCATTTTGTCCTGAGCAATCTAATTCCCAGTGATTATGCAAATCAGGAGAAGCATGAGGCCATGGTAAAGAATGATCTATTCTTCAACTGAAAAAAATGTAAATAGAAAAAACACTTTTGCAACAAAAAAATAAAATTACAGTTTTTAAAATTACAGGGAGTGGATTATGTGCATTATTAATCTGCATCCATATGAGAGACCGAAGAAAGACATTTCAGTCAGTAGATGAGGCCCTCAAATATCAATATTTGTTTGACTGCCAAAGAAAAGCAAATAACAGCAGCCAAAGGGGATGCATTTCTTGAATTACAGCACTTTTCATTAGCTAATCCCCAGGAGGATTCCTCTGGATGTGGAGAAATGCTAACTGTGATCACATGAGAGCAGGGAATCAGAGAGAATAAAGTGTTTATGAACACAATAAAATGTCAGCTCATGGATAACCAAACAGATGACATACCTTTGTTCCCTTTCAGATCCAGAGGGCTGTTTCCAAATCAGGGAGGAAATAATGTACGATGGTGCTAAAACTTTTCCCTTGAACCATAACTGATTCATCTCTGCAACAGATTATTTATAAAAACTGAAACTGTTTTTGTCATCTACTGTCTGTGACTGCCGTCTTGATTTTTCTTTCAGTGGAATTGTATGTGATTCATTGCAGACTCTCTATTATCTGCTAGCGAGGAAAATGATGCCTCCTGTGAAAGTATATATAGATGGCACAAGCTCTGTAAAGCTCAAGCTTGTGAGCTTTATGTGTGAGGCTCACACAAGCTCTGTGGCCTTTGCACTATAGGCTAGGGGCAAAGTATTTCAGAGTGAAATGGAACATGATGCTGAACATGTTGAACCTGTCAATGGGCATGATGCTAAAATGTAAGGAAGATGTAAGTATTGATAATCCAGTTATTGGCAGTATTCATTCATCCCTAACCACTATTATTTGGCCGAAGTGAGGCTTGAGGAGGAATTTGAAAAAGGAAAATGCAGTCTTTTCAAATACTACAGTGGGACCCTTGGGTCATAGGGAAGGGGTGATGTGAGGCAATGATCTGGGCAGAGAAGCAAGCAGAGAAATGTCACTGCTCAGAGAGAAGGGGAATGAATGCAGATGGGAAAGAATATTGTAGTGGACTTCAGAGATTAATATGAACAGCCCAAGTTTCATCAAATCAATTTATATGTCAGGAGACTACATGACTCGGAGAGTCCCTTTCTTTAAATTTCCCACGTTTCTCTGGTTTTGGCTGTACCACAAATTTGGACATTAGTGTTTCAGTGCTTGTTCAAATACAACTTGCATCTTTTCTCCGATATCAGTCTTATTATCCATGCATATTTAAATTAAATCAGTGATTTACAACTAATTCATTGCTCCAGAATAAGAAAATGTGGTTATTTCCCCCTCACCTACCAGGTTATTTTGCTGACTCATTTTCAGGGAATATTTGTAATATTCTTTGGGAGCAACCTACTTTGTGGATTTGTTTAACATAATGCTCATCTGCTCGACTGATTCGTGTTTCCAAGAGGCATCTTGCACTTCAACACAGCAATTTTGTGCTTGTAATTTTCTGTTTGCAGTATTAAATAATCACTATAATGTCTCAAAAGATAAGTAAGTATTATACTGCAAATTGCAAATTCAAAACATATGGTAAGATAGACAAGGAAATACATTTCTGAAAAACAAGATATGAACCTTACCATCTTTCCAAATGCAAAGTAATCCTTAACCAAAGTAGAAACTAATTGTAATGAATGTTAGTAATTTAGAGCATCGTAACAGCTATTCGCAGCCATCAAATATAAATGAAATATTGGATACCTGAATCACTTTCCTGGGCAAGAAACATAGAGCAAGCTGATTCAAATACAAATTACCTCTCAGATCATATACTGGTGCAAAGCCATGGCTGGTAAGGCTTGGACATGTATCATCTGACTCTTCTGGACACCTTTTCATCCTTGTGGGATATCAAGTAGTCTAAACAGGTACAAGTCCTGTGTTATGAAGTTGTAAAAAGATGTCATTTTAAACTGCAAGTATTCCATTCCACACTGCTGATAGGTTTTTGTTGTCCTGGCTGTTTCTTGTTCTATTTGCTTGGTTTCACCAAAAATGAGAGAGGGAGGCTATACTGATTATTTGTTGCTGTTTATTTTCTAAGCATACCCTCAGTTCTCAGAAATGTCCAAGAGACAACATAGGAAAGGAATGATAAGAAAGTCCCTGCTGTATTCAAGGCACCAAGCACTTCAGCAGGAGCTATGATTTCTTGGCATCATCGAATCACAGGAGCATTAATAAGCACGGAGGCAGGGAGCAAAGTTTCTGTCGCCTCCTTACTTGAGATGTACGTGCCGAAAATAGTATTGCACACACACTTACTGACTTACAATCATGTTGTCAAAGCTTTTACACCCTTATTTTAATAATATACATAGCAGTTTATCAGTTATTGTATGCACAGGAGTTCTCTTTTCCTTCTGAAGAATAATGACCATGTTGTGCACTTTCAGGACAGGAACTTCACGAGTTAGAATAAAATGAATGACATATTTATAAATTAGAAATCCCCTACTCAATATAGCACATACTGTTTTTTCTAGTTATTAGCTTTTGACTGACTGTATACCACTATTCTGTTTTACAGTTAATAGAATTTAACAAAAACAAGTTCCCTATATGTTTTGAATGAAATCCAGATTGATTTTCTAGACAATGCACAAAGAAGACGATGAGAACTATTAGAATTGTTGCCTGCTTTATTAATGAAGAGAGCAACCTCCAGAATGACTTTTGTTGTATGAGTGCCTGTGCATGTGTGCGTTAAGACACAAATCAGGGGATTTGCCTGAGGGACTCTCAGCTAGGAGATGGTAGCTTCTTAAATCATACTAATTCAACTGCTTCCACTCATCTGGAAATAATCTTCATGAAGGAAGCCATTGCTGGGCATTTACAGTGTATTTCTGAACAAGAAATAAAATAAAAGATAGAACAAGAAAAAACAATTCCAAATAAGGCATAAAACAAACATGGTTTGCTCTTGCACAGGCAGATGTGATTAGCTTATGTAGGGGGGGAGTATGTTGGGGAACAGCATGTTTGAATAGTATACAAGAGGTGAGTTAATTTTGTTTAAAGACATTTGAAATTATTCATTTTTGCTGGGAAGATTTTATTGACATATTATGTTGTGACATTTTATTTCATTGTATGTCTCTTTCCTCAGGTGCCAGTGGTTTCAGAACATTATAGTAAAAGCAACACTGACTAAGACTACATTAGGTCTATTAATTCTAAACCACTATTTTTATTTATTTTATAAGTTTCTGGAGTTGTCAGGTAGTGGGATGAAACCTGTCATGTTTCATTGTTGGATTTTCTTTTTTTTTTAAAGTATCAGCTAAAAACTTTTCTGCTTGCTGGGACTAAATATTTTTTTTTCTATCCGTGAATTCTGCTGATTTTTGATAACTTACATTGCAAAAAACAAACAAAAATCTCCAGGCCCCCAGGGTTTAAAGCTGGAATTTGGCTTGTAAGTGCATTACATGGAAGAGATGGAGAAAATAGCAGCTGTGCAAAAAGACAGCATGACTGAGAGATGCTCCCAGCCCATAGCCCAACAGCCAGCACCAATGAATAGAGCTGAAATCCCAACAAGGAGCTACAGCTTTTCTGTAGCAGGAAGGGAGAGAGGCTGCATGCTGCCTCCCATTTTCAGCAAAACATCTTTAGCACTCAGCTTTCTCCTTCACCTTCTAGTCTTCCAGTGCCTTCCTTTTGCCATCACGTCTAGTCGTATCCAGGCTAAGCATAAGCCTTGCTCATCTCTTTCATTTGCATATTAATTTCTAATTATATTGTGTTTATTTCTGATTCCATCACATAAGAAAAAGTCCAAATACATAAAATTGTATCCACATGTATGTCTGCCCGGAAGACATATTTTCTCAGCTTGTTTATAGCCTGCTAAGTGTTAGTCCTGGCACAGCCTGCTGCAAGGAGAGAGGTGTGCTGTGAGTGTCCTTTCACAACATGAAGGGAGCCTCTGTCCAAGAGGAGAAGCAGTACTGTAGCAGATATCAACTCATATTCTCCCTGAACCATCTGCCAAAACCCGTGGAAGTCCCAAGGGTGAGCTCACACTTCACCCCAGATAATGAGACGGGAAATGATGAGAGATGGACTTTTTCTGCAGGACTAGATCTCAGTTTGGGGAATTGTGTAAATCACTGTAGGAAGTAGCCTCATCCGGGAAAGTCCTAGCTGAAAGGCATGCAGAATCCGCCTTGAAGCCAAACCAGCGTGTGAAATACCTTAAAGGTTCTCTGCTTCCGTACATAATAATTGATTAATTAAACTTGACAGTTTTAGTGGAAATTAGGAGTCATTTTAACTGCACTTTGAAGTTTGTCTCGTCCTCTTTGTCCTCAGTGCTTTTTTCCCTGAGGCTTAAGCATGTTTCATCTGTATTCCTGGCCAGACCTTTAATATTATGCATCTCTCTCCAGAGATCATGGAGCAGTGGATGTTCCCTGATCCAAGTCCCCACATTTGCATATGTCTGTGTCATTATAACTCCCATTTATGTGCATTTTTTTTGTGCCAGCTCTTGCTCAAAACCAATTCAAACATCTCCATCTTGGCCAGCCCAATTCTGCACCTGCACATGGGTGCTAACTAACATCAATACCAATTTCCGTCCCTCATTAATTATACTGAATGATGTGGGAATGCTACATCTCCAACAGCATCACACTCGCTATTTTCCGAAGAGATTCTTTTGTTATAAGAAAGCTATTTCCCTACTTTTGCCAGCAACAGCTGCAAACCATCCATTTATGATGATTGTTTCAAGTGTCTTCTATCCCATCTTACTTGTGACCACAGTCCTGATCCCTGGCTAGGTGATCTCCAAAGCATGGCAAGACTGTCCCTGGATGTGGGCAAACATGACAATAGTTTTCACTTAGTAGGACACCTACCTTTTTTTGCATGAACCAACCTTTCCCCCACTGGACACACAAATTTGGCTGCAACTAACAGAAGGCAATTTTCATAATTCACAGTGGTGTCTAGCTTCCCCTTCAGAAATTGAGCTTCTTTGCTATATTTTTCCAGGAGCTAGCCTTACATTTTGCCTGCTCACATTTACAATCCAACGTCAGTCCCAATGATTTCAACAGCAGTGAGTCATGTTCCATACCAAAACACATTAAATTATTACATCGTGACTCAGACATGAAAGGAAGTCCCTTGCATTTTAGTGGGGTACTGATTTTTAAGACAGCAATTGAGTTGAAAAAGGTCTGTTATTAACTTTCCTTCAACTTTGGTTAAATCATTAGCATATATAAAAAAAATTCTGGCACTAGAATGGATTGGACATTTCCCTAGATGTTAGTATAGGTGTAAACATACTCCCTTGAGGTAATCAAACCTAGTCTTAGGACAATTGTGTTTACAGCGGGTTAGAACAAAAATCTGCCACGCTACGTGACATTGTTTTACCATGCTGCATTTTTGGCATTGCCCCTTCAGTGACATACATCATCCGTATTACTGGGGTACTCACAAACATGGCCTTAACAACCACAGCCTTTTCAGATCCATCTTTCATATGCTAAATATGATTCATCTCCTGATCAATATATGCCTTTCCTGGATAGAACAGAGCTTTGGGGAATAAGGAGTTCAACAGTAGGTATGAGGCTGAGCTGTTTGCACAGCTTGCAAAGATGGCACAGGAAAGACATGGCCCTGAAAATTCTCATCTCGTAAGCATCCATTCCTGGTTTCTGTGCTTTGGAAGATGAACCTGTTGCCATATTTCAAAGACTGTGTGTGAAGTTCAATCACAAAGCTGTTTAACTTAACCATGACTTTGTCTTTTATTGCTGACTCAGGGTCCTCTCTGCTTGGAGCAGCAGTCAAGTCTCTTTTTCAACAGAAAAAACTACCTGTGAGTTTCAAGACAAAAATGACATATTGAGGCATCCTAAATATCATTAATCATTCAGAAGGTAGGAAAAGCCAGACACTGAAAACGTGACCTTAGATTTGCTCCTCTCCCTGTGCATGTTCTGTGTCATTAGCTGTGTGGTCACATACTTTTCTTAATACAGCACAGTAATTTAATTGAGCTCCCCAGATTACTAAGTGTGTGGGGATATGGTACCAATTACTACTTACTGTGTGCTCCATCTCTCCTGGAAGTATGTATATTATTCTGGAAATCTGGTCATTTTCTGCAGGCCTCCCTGGGCAGGTCTTGCCTGTGCAGTTTTGGTTGTGTTTAATAGGAGTGCCTACACTTAAAGAAACCTGACAACAGAAAGAGAAATATGCAAGGGATGGGGCAGAGAAGGAAATAATCTCTGTCTTCTCATTGACCATCTGTTCAGGGGCATGGATGAATTTGCCCCTAATGGAGGCACTTCACCTTTGGGTTGCACCCAGAGCTCTTTGTGAGTTTGTAGCCCTCTTTATAAGGGCAGCCTGGTCCATCTTATCATGTAGCGTGGCAGGACTGTCACAAGGGCAGGGTGACAGGGAGCTCGCTGAAGACAAATATACTGACAGACTCAAAACATTTGTACTTCAAGTGTACCACTACAAGAAAGCAGACAGGGAAATGTCTCATTCATACAGCTCACAAAAGTCACACGGGGTGGCTAGAGAACAACCAGGCTGAAATCCCACCTCCGACACCACCTTATCTCAGTGTGACCCTGGCCTACAGAGAAAGGGACACAGCTTAGGTTTTAGGCCCCAAACTGGAGAGCATTGTTCAGCCACACTTTGCTGCCAGCACTGCGTAAAACCACTCTGTGCTTCCTGCCCATGCAGATGTGCCAGGGGTCAGGGTGGGGGATCCATGGGGGAGAATGGGCTGGGAGGAATTTGTGTCATGAATGGGAATTAACTCTTTGCTGCTTTGATGGTTGTACTGCTTCTTTGCTAACATGCTTGGTTGCGTTTAAATATTGTTTCAAGTAAGCAAGGCTAAAGTATGTCCTCTTAATAGAGAGAATGGTCTTATGAACTCTGGGTTAGGGAAAGAACCTGTCAATCCTGTTATCAGCAGTAACTTGACCTGGTATGTTACTTCCTATCAGAAAGTAAGTGGCTGATCTGTAAAGCACTGGCACACTCTGAGGACTAAAATAATTGAAATAAAATAAAATAAAATAGTAGTAATAATAATAATGATAATAATAATATACAAAGCAAGTGATGCACGATACAGTTGCTCACCACTCACCAACCGATGCCCAGCCCGTCCCCAAGCAGAGATAGGCCAACTCCCCCCAGTTTATATATTGAGCATGACATCATATGGTATGGAATATCCCTTTGGCCAGTTGGGGTCAGCTGTCCTGGCTGTGCCCCCTCCCAGCTTCTTGTGCACCTGGCAGAGCATGGGAGGCTGAAAAAGTCCTTGACTAGTGTAAGCACTACTTAGCAACAACTAAAAAAAATCGGTGTGTTATCAACATTATTCTCATACTCAATCCAAAATACAGCACTATACCACCTACTAGGAGGAAACTTAACTCTATCCCAGCTGAAACCAGGACAGGCTTTTAGAGGTGTAGTTTGGCAAGGGACAAAAGAGTCTTCTGTAACAACCCCAGACAAGCAAAGAGCAATTCAACATCATAAACCCAGCAAAGACATTGTTTTCCTATCAGTCCCTGCATGTCTGCCCATAGTATCTAGCAGGCTTCATGTCAAGGTCCTCTCTTGTTATGTCCTCTCCCATCTCCATTGCTGCTCCCTGAACTCAGACCAGATCCTCACTGTGCAACCTCTCGAGTTTGCTCCCTTCCCTCTTTCCATTTTAGACAGGTTTCCCATGCTGTGGTGTGTTGAATTCTCTTCAGCGTAAATAATTAATGAAAGCATCTTTTCTACTTTAGACTCGTACTGTGCCGCTACTGGATTCAAATGGGAATAATAAAAGATCTGGAATAGGCGTTGATTTGCTAGCAATGATGAAAACTGTGGAAACATTAGAAGTGATTGAGAAACTAGCATAATTATATGAAAATACATGCACATGAGCCTTGGGTTTTGTTTTTTTCATAATAATGATTAACAACAATGGCATATCAACATTCTCAATAGTAATTGTATCTTTGTGATTGTAAACAACTACCAGAATCTTCTGTGTGATGGAAACAGCAGGCAAAAACTGTATAAACTTTTTTTTTTTTTAAAAAGGATGTCTGTTCCTGCGAGTGTTGTATTAAGTGTACCATGCTCAATACAAATAGTATTGACCACGCAAACAGTAGTAAAAGCTACAGCATATGCAGTTGCTAATAGATGGTTGTCATTTTATTCTGTTGGTTGTTCTCACTTGGATTCAGAAATTTCTTACGCTTTATCCTGCTCTCCTGAGTGTCCTTTGCACGCTTACAGGACAAAATGTCTGTATCATTACCAACCTCGTTACCCTTTTTCAAAATATTAGTAGTTACACTGTAATTCATAAATGTTTTATTATAAACCATACTGCACTTTACCTGTTAGTCTGTCCCTTTTGAGTAGGTTTAATGTATCTTCTCTTTGGCAGCCTTAGATTGCACGCTTTGAAAGACTGATTTTATTAGTTATGTTTCTTTGAAAGCCCTCGCTGAAGGTAGCAATTGGCTAATTAGATAATTTTTCCATAAGACTCAGAAAACTAAATAGCCACATCCCACTTGCAGAATATATGTGTCCACTGTGGTAGACAGGATACAGAAGCTACTTCAGGTAGAAAGAAGTCAGGGCAGCCAGAGCTTGCTTTGATTGAATCCTCTCTAGCTCCTCCACCTCATATCCACTGTGTAGCAAAAGCGGCTAGCTTTGTACACAGTGCTTGAAATGCAGCATCCATAATTCTTGTCCATATACCAGTGAAACCAGTGGTGAATAAACAAGCCTTTGACTTCTACTGTGCAATAAAGCTGCTAAAGAAAAAACATCACGTTGTCTCTTGCCTTCAAGGTAGAGAGATGGACAATGAAACTATGGTCATCAGTAACTGACCTATGTGTTAAAGGCTGTAAATCATCAGCACATAAAATGCTACAGGGTGAATCATGCAGGCTCAGAGGAACCTGCAGGATTACTGCAAGGCTCAGCTAGGTTCTGGAAGATAACCCTGCCAGGGATTCATTGACTCCCAGATTTAATTCTTTCCTTTTTTATGTTTCATCTAGTAGCTACCATCAGAAGCAATATCAAAGGAAAATGGAAAAGTTCGTATTTCAAAAGATCTCCTTTCTGGTTTTTATTTACCCGGATATTCTCTCTGTGAGTCTCCCTTTGAAGAAACCCTGGAATAATTTTCCCACCAACTTCCTTTCCTCTTTATATAAGTTCTTTTACTGTGTTCATCACTGCAATATTTTGTGGTACTTTCAAGGAACCTCACTAACTTCTGTAATGTCCTTGCTTTCACCTCCCCTCCTCAGGGGGAGAAGCGTGTACATCGGAGCCCTTTGTCTGAAATGTTTTTGAGATATAATGTCACAAATGTGAATGTGTATATTTGTATGTCTATGAATTTCTGTTAAACACCAAGGTCAAAAAAATGCACGTTGCACATAATGTGTGGGAGGTTGTGAGGTTCAAGGGAAGGTGACGTTGTGAAAGGATGGATGCCAAGGAAGAGTATAAAATTTTGACTCAAGTGTTAAAACATAATTTTAAATGTTCAAACCCCTAAATTATGTGAGTGTTCTCAATACACGTTCTCTGGGATCAATCAACAATGCTTTCGGTAATTAGTTGTAATTTACTTTCTAAAGTCATTGACCATGATGATTTGCAGCTGATAGTGAGGTACTAAAAAAATACAATGTATATTTTAAATGTGCATCATTTCACAGACAAAGTTAATTTGTGGTTTAGAGTTAAAAACCCACATATCATACATTTTTACTAAATTGCCTAGAGAAACAATACCTCAGAAAGATTATTTATATTTTGTGTGTGGAATATTACTGTAGGAGGGTAGGAAACACTAACAATTTAGAAATGTGTAAACGTAGCGATTAACTGAAAGAATGACATCCTGCCGACAGACCGCCAGCACTGATGCAGCCGGCTGCCAGCTGAGTTAGGGACTCAGGAAGCACAGGAGCTGTTGATTTTTAATTCTCTTTGTTGCGAGCGTATTCTCTCTTCTGTCTTTGAAGCCATGATTTCTTGGACCACAGTCTGACGTGGAGTGATTTGGCACAGTCTTTCTAATGAGAAATGTTTAAGTACAGGTCATTCTGGAAAAGGGCTTGTACCATAAAAGCATCTTCTCGCACAGTGAAAGTGGTATTGCAAAAAAAAGGTTTATTCAGGCTTTACATTGCTGTGCTTTTCCGTTGTTAATCAGGAACAAACCATTCAGACTCTCCTCTCCGAGGGGTGATCAGAGGGACAGAGCTAGCAAGGCTTCATGGGGTGACAGGAACCGCCCTGGCCCTCGCTGCCCAGCTCGCAGCTACGTGAGCTGCTGCCCCCGATGGGGCTCTCTGCCTCCCTGCAGTGGGAAAAGAGGGTGAACTCTGGAGAGTTTTAAAATCAGAAGTGGTACAACACTAGGACATCAATCAGCAATGTTACTTAACCACCCTATAGCACCTTGCGTGCTGCAAACGGTCCAGCTCAGATGGAAAGGTTGTTTAGCAATGATTTGGAGAAGTTTGGGGGAAGAGGATCTTAATTATGTATGCTGCTTTTTGCATTTCTCCAGTTGTAATTATTGGATTTCTTTCATATCATGAGTACCGTGTAGAGAGGGAAAAAATACAACTAGAGACTGTGGGCTGGAGAGTCCTTCTCGTTGATGAGAACTGGCTCTGCCAAGGAAGCCTATCATGTAATCCTTCCCACAAGCTGATTAAACTCTCTCTTTTCACTTGCTGCTACCCATCACTCTTCCTAAGATCAACCTCTCTGTTGACTAGAATCTGCTGCTGATTTCCAGCCTAACTTTATCAATCAGCAGTATATTATTATCAAAGAAAAACCTTCATAAATAATATAAATGGATTCTCCATGCGTGAAGATATTATAGCTTCAAAGTCAAATATCTCTGCATCTGGATTAGAAGTCTCAAATTTTTAAAGCTATTTTGTTGCCTTGAATGAGAGACAGAGCCTTCCTGGGATTTTGAAAAGCACTGAGGAACTGCACCCTTTTGCAAATCTCTAGTATTCCTCTACTTGCTGTTTCTGAAACCTAAACGGACTTTCAAATCTGGCTTTAACGCCATGTACTGCCCTGGCAAACAGAACATCTTCCAAACTGGTGGGCACAAAGTTTCATCTTCATCCCAGAGAAACACAAGATGTTGAAGCATTTTAAACCTGCTTGATGCGGAACTAAATGTGCTCCTTTTGTGCCTGCAAAAGTAAGTTTACAAGCCGTGACACTTAAGGAGACGTGATGGTAAATTGATCAAGTACGCAAAGTAAAAGCTATAACAAAACTATGCAAGGTACAAAAGCTTATCACGGACTGAGAAAGAACTTAGCTTCTCAGTCATCATACATCTCCTGAGGTTCTGTGTATTTGTGGAGCCTAACATCTAAATGGATGAGTATTTTTTAAAACTTTAATGCTGTGCCAGTAAAATAGTGACATTAATAGGAATTTTTTTGAGTGATATTAGTATTAGCTATTGCAAATGGTGAAAAACTGCCAAAACGGGGATGTAGTTAGTTCTTACGAAAACAAAAAAACACTGAGAGGGAAAAAGAAGCTTCATGACCTCAGATAACTTTCTAATTTTTCAAGTGATGTCAGTACAGAAAGAGCAGTTGATCCCTTACCACTTAAGTATAATGACTGCCAGGAGTACTTGGCTCTTCAGTGCAGAGTGACCTGCTGTGTTGCACTGAGATTATGGGCTTTTCTTTCTAAACCAACACTCTTTAGATCTCTGCAATTTACATACATTTGTGCACGATCTCGGTGGGGATGTGCAGGCAGTGCCCATTTTTGGGCATGGAGTAATTTCCTGAGGACAAATTCTCCGTGAGTGCCAGTGAGCCCTTACCTCCAGTTAACACATGGGTAAATCCTTGCATGGTTCACTTGGGGGTGATGTAGCTTGATGGCGTCAGATTGGAATTTGGTTACTGCCGCACCTTAAGCGAGATGGGAGGAGGAGGTGGGAACTGTGGCTGGATGGATAAGACCGGATGGGCTCATGTCCTCTAACACCACTTGTCTAAAGGCTAGGGATACAGTCTGAGCCAGGAATCTGGATACCGCTGTCGTCAATAGAAGGAAACAGGTACCAATTCCATAGTGACAGCAGCAGGATTGATCTGATCTCCCCGTGGAAGCATCACTCCTCCTTCGCTGGTTAGAGAGGCAGCCCGGGTGGTTCTATGAGACTAGGCTGTTAAATTTTAGAAAAATATAGTTGTATGAGATGGATCCTGTCTTTCTCGGTAGCAATTAATGTTGGGAAGGCAGTGGTCTTTGCTTGTCCTCTCTAGTTGCACCCAGTAGTACAAAGTGTCTCTGGGATCTGTGTGGCAGAGGAGGACGGCTCCCTGCAGCAGCATTGCTATCCCTACCAAGATCAGCAGAGTTGGGAAGTCTGTCCCAATTTCTTTAAAAGAAAAAACAGAATCCAGCTCTAGTTGCAAACTCTGTAATAGGTTTTCAGCAAGTACTAAGCCTGGAAACTACTGAAGACCTATAGGAGGGCATGTGACCTGTGCTCGTTAGGGTCATGGGGCAAAATACTAACACCAGTACAGAGTCTCTAATTATAGTCCTTGTTCCATGCTAACTAGGAACAGAAACCACTGAGAATCTTGCAAGGAACTGCAAAATTTCCAACTTAGTCTTGCAGACTTGTGAAATTTGACTTTTTAAATGAGATTTGAATAAGCACCTGGACAACTGTATGGGCCTCCAGACCTACAAAATTGAGTGTATCACTAGGAGCTGGCACCAGAGTTATTCATCTGTACTGGGTCTGGCTGAGGGGGAGCTGCTTTTCCCCAGGCCAGCCCGCTGTGCCCTGTGCCGGTGGCCGGAGGCGGCAGCAGTGCCTGGCTGTGGCCGGGCGGTGCCTGCCCAGCCCCGGGGCTGCCTCTCCAACATTCCCCCCCCACCCCCGCTGTGGGCTGGGGCTGGGCGGGACCTTGGGAGGGGGCGGCCGGGACAGCCGGCCCGGGCTGAGCGGGGCTGTTCCGTACCGTGTGACGTCTGCTCAGGGATAAAGCTGGGAGGCAGGAGGAAGCGGGGGGCACTCCTGGTTTGGGACGTGTGTCTGTGTCCTGGGGAGCAGCCGCGGCACGCGCTGGGCCCCGCTGCCCGGGCGGTGGGTGGGCGTCGCTGTGGGGAGAGGTGGGGAGTGGGGGCCGTGTTGTCCTTTCCCTTTTGTTTCCGCACGTGGTCTTTGTTTTATTAAACTGCCTTTGTCCTGACCCAGGAGGTTTCTTTCCACCTCTTTTTCTCCCCCTGCCCTGCTGAGGAGGGGAGCGATAGAGCGGCTGGGTGGCACCCGGTGTCCAGCCGGGGTCAAACCACCACATCATCTCCTCCCACTTTCATTTTCTAAGCTACAAACCCAACAATTTAAACATAATGAAATTTCTTAAATTCATTGGCTAAGAGGACAGTAAATCTCTCTTTCTCCCTGTCAACTATATTCTACCCTATGTTTGTCTTTGTTCACATTCAATCTACCATAAACCACATTTGCAATAAATTATTACATGGCAGATTTATTAGTTTCATTTGACTTGTGTTACCAGAGTGGCTAGTCATTGATATCTCATCGTTTGGGACCTTTTTTTATTGGATTTCTTTTTTTCTTCTTAACTGTAAAATATTGCCTTAAAAATATTTTTTTCAAAAGGAACTTTAGAACATATGAAGACTACCTCACAAGAGGTTTTTTTCCTTATATTTACTTTCCTTCCCCATCTTCACCGCATCCAGTAAATAGTGCTTGCTGCACTTGTATGTTTGAATAAAAGTAATTGGTGTTTATTTGTTGGTACCATAGATACCAGAAGATCTCCATGTAATACCAACTTGTATTATATCAACTGCATCTTGTTGAAATGCCCTAAAATAAAGGGGAAAATTACATGCTACTCATTTCACCTATGGGTTCAATGAAAATGATTAATGTAAGTGTTATGTGCATTAATGCACATTTCACATTAATGCAGAAACTTCTGCCAAGTCCTTTTAATTGATTTTACCCTTTCTTAAGAAGAATTTTAAAATTTTTCATCTGGCAGGAATTTGTCATTTCCTAATTCAGAAGTCACATCACTTCAGGTTAAAAATGCCCAAATTAAATGGACTGAAATGGAAGAAATCAAAATTTAGTAATGGCTAAATACCAAGAAAGCAGAAAGACCTATAGTGAGATGACTTTTTCTTCCCAAGGAACAATGTAAGACTCGACAGAATATTTTAGAAGACCTGGCTGACATGGGGATAGCACCATTTCCAGGCCTCGATCGTACAACTCAGCTGGACTTCGAGGCCTCGCTATGCACATATAAAGCAAGGAGGTCTGGAAGATATCAGATAACTTAAAATTGAGGCCATCTTGAAAAACACTTTAGCTTGAATTTACTGGATCACTGTGTAGGTCCTCCAGAATGAGCAGCAGAATCTGCATCACACCAGAGACTTGTAATCTGTGGGACAAGGAGGTCTGTGTCCCCTGCCTGGGAACGGTACCAGCCGGGTGGCTCATGACATGGCTGGATTCCAGTGCTGCTTTTCCTTGAGTGAGTGTCCACTTCTGGGAAATGCACTGTGGTGACAACAGCAAGCAGCATGACTTTCCATTCCTCCCACTACACACCCTTTACTTCATCAGGGGGAGAAAAACCACTTCATTCAGCTTTTCACCTATTACTTTCCCAAAACCATGCCTGCAGCTAGCTGCACACCTTCCCTGTGTTTATCCATTACAATATTTACTACTGTCCCTATTCTGGCTTGAGGACCAAGCAGGGACATTATCCGATGACGGGCACGTTATAACCACCACCGCTTGCTCTGCAGTTCTAAATATACATGGGTCCAGGAAAAGTGGATGCCTTCTTGCCTGAGATTCTCTCATTAAAAACCATACAAAATACTTGGGTAAATCCCCACATTCCAGTTTGAAAGCTGTGGGGACCAACTTGAAAAAGAACACAAGGACCTCAAATGTTCAGCTGCAGATTTTCTTGGATTAAAGCTGTAGCTGTCTGGCTGCCAGAGAGCAGACAGCAATACGGCAGATGCTGCCCTGACTCCCGTATGTCGACTGTACAAAATTAAATCCCAGCTCTGGCCAGTTAGCACTGAATGGTGAGAAATCCTGTCCGTTGGAGTCTTCAGTGGACCCATTTGCTCGCCTGGCAGCTCTCTTCTCAGGAGTGCTGTGCCTGCCATATAATTGCGTGAGAAGCAGGACTGCCAGCCATGCCCGAAGGCAGCCTGCTGCAGCACCCACCCAATGGCACCATTTGCACCCAAAATTGGGGTGCGAGAAACAATCCTGTGAAAGCAGGGGAGGAGCAAAGGGTGTCTCCTTGAGTCCTGTGAAATACTCCAGCTTTCGGCTTGTGTGCTCTGGCTTGGTTCAGGGAGCAGAGTTTCTCGTTACCTCTTTGAACAAAAAGCATTGAATGGAACATAAAAAAGAACAATTTGGGGGCCTTAGGACATGTTTGATGGCTGTACAGATTCCTGATAGAGCAACAGCATTGGTTGCTTAAGGGAGTGCTTTATACCCACCCCCAACATGTTGCAAAATATAGCACAAGAGCCTCCGGAGAGCTATCAGCTAATAATAAAATTGCTAACTATAATCACACAGCAAGAGGAAGGGAATTATTTTCTTTCACAAATTGTTTTGCAATATTAAAAATATTCATTTTTTCAAAGGCTCCTTCCTGCAGGGAGTAGCTTCTACACAGGCATTTTGAAGAGAGTGCAAGCCTGTGTTTGCTGCTGGAGTAGGCAGGGACAATGTTGCCTGCAAATACCAGGACCTTCAGGAAAAATAGGGGAGTAGAAGCTGGGAAGGTTCAAAGAGGTTAAAACCAAGTCCCGCTGCTGGCATTTTTATGAGACAACTCCCCAGATGAAGTGATTTGAACTTTTGTTGCTATTATTAAAATGTGAGAATATTTTTTTCTCTTTCACTTCAAATACCCTTCACTGGATGTGTAAACGCTGTAAATGTTGTCTTTATGAAACACATTTTTGACAGCCTTTTAATTATAATAATTAAAAACTGTTTACAAAGTCAGACAAAAAGAAGGTTGAGCTAGATCGGCCTGTGACTTTCCCTGCCTAAAGGTTCCTGGTGACAGAGCTGGTAATAGTTTTTGACTGTGAAAAAGTCTTACCTCTACAGCAGCAACAGCCACAGCCTGATGGAGCGTTTTGTGTCTGCAGAAAATTCCGACATATTATGTTGTCACACCCGTGATAGTATAAATGACCTCAGGCTTTGAATAAAATACAGTAGCTGGTGTATCTATTTAAATGATTAAGCAATGAGTTAGGGACAAATCTCCCCTGTCATTTCTGTGTCTGCCTGCTGTGCCAAGTACACAAAGAAAACATGAAGACATCAGTACGAGATGCATTTTCAGCCTGGGAGCTTTTAGGGAAATTAGAGGGTTCTGCAGAATTTCATTCCCCATTAGGATTGACTAGTGTTAAAGTGGAAAAGGAAAGATCCCTCATATCTTTTTCCCCTCCACGAGTCCGCACGCTATGTTTAAGCCGAATGTTTTATCTAATTGAGAATAATTACTCTATAAAACCAAGCCTGCCATTTCCTTTTTGTGGCAATCCAGTTTTAGTCTGCCATTAATATGCGCAAAGTAGAGCATTGCTGTGACATTTTGTGGATAGTTTAAAACACTGAGAGGATGTCCCTCATTCTGACCCACAGAACCATAATAAACAAATGAACAGTTTCTACTTGGCAAAACCTTCATCTCTAAGCCCAAAATAAGAAGCTTTTTCTTTGCCAAAATACGGCACTGCAGGGATTAGACTCTGTTTTGGTAGTGTCCACCTCCTTTGCCAGCTGATGTTGCACTGAACACAGATTTTCTGTGGGTGCATTTGAGATACCTGGTTGTAACCACTGCAGAATATTTGTGAATTTAAAAAAAAAAAAGGTATTTTAACATTTTGTATTTTTTTGTCTATCCACTTCAAGCTGGTTAGTGTACATTGACCTTTATAAGCCAGAGAAGACGAACATTTCCTAAATGTCTAGAGAGGTTCACCGGCCATTGCAAGATGCCTCAGCAGAGACTGTGCCAATCAGATTGGGAAAAGCAGAACAGCTGACCCCCCTCAAAAAAGAGTTTAAAAACCAAACCTCCTACCTCTACCCTGGTCAACGTGCACTGTTTGATGCATTAGGATTTTNGGGGGGGGGGGGGGGGGAATCATCTGATCTATCATTTGCAAGTCATGTGCACTGATCTTTCTCATATGACCACAAAAAACATTCTAGTAAATAGTGCCCTATTCTCTTTTTTATATGCCTGTGGCTTCATACGGCAGATACTCTTCCCCTCTTTCTGTTACTGGTTTCTCCCCAAACACAGCTGTGAAAAAATCTCCATAAAAGCACTCTGTCATTTACTACTTCTAAACTCTTTATTACCTTCCAGACTCTTACAGCCAGTTGTACTGAAAGACGTTTCTGTACCAGGAGCTCACACGTACAGCCTACCTCTCTTCTAAGGCTTTCACCCAGCAACTGGTCCTGCACTGAGGATTTGTAGATTTGCTTTTTCAGCATAACTTTCAAAGCTGAGTTTGGAGCAAGCCTCTGTCATGGTCAAAGGGTGCTTTGTCCCCCCACAGCCAGTCTACCACAGGGAGGGATAAATCCAGATGACAGCCATCATACATGAAAACTCTATCTCCCTGACTATTAGCATACAGTTTACGTGCACAATGGGTGTACTGGGAAAATTAGGAAGGGTCACAAAGATGATATCAGTAACCTTGTGCCTCCTACAGTGGGCTGGTCTTAGCCGTTAATACTTCTCATCAACCAAAAGAATCCCTTATTTTCAAGTCTGTCCCTGAAAGTAGCATGGAGGTGAGATAGATGGTATCCAACTTAATATGTCACTCTGTGCCAGCTGACCTATGGCCCACAGTATAGGAACTGATTGACTATGGCATAACATTAAAAATGTGACCTGATGCTATTATTCAGGTTGAGTGTTAGCAGTGTGGCTCTGTAATTTACCCTGTGCATCAGTATGCGATGTGAATACAGCATGTGGAGTCTGGTCCAAATGCAACTTTCAAATTTACTGAGAAAAATCAGAGTCATTGAAGATGAAAAGCTTCAGCTTAGTGCAGGATGTGTATTCTGTGTATAGACTTCACTAGTATTTCCATACAGTTCAGTTTCCTTAGATTTCAATAAAAAATAAAGTCTTTTCAGGGGCTATTTTTCTTCTCATGCTCACCAGTTCTGAACTTCAACACTTGCTCAAAGGCTGTATTTTGGCCCCTCACCCTGGTACGCCCCTTCCAATGCGGAAGGGCACAGCTGGTGAGGGCTCACAGATTTCAGCACAGCCCTGGTCAGTAGCTGGCTGTGTGAGGTCAGGCATCTGCTGTGTGCAGAAACGCTGCATACAGAAGCACAGTACATAGCGTTCGCCTCCTCCTGTAAATATACTTCCACTCACTCCCCACCAATGGAAAAGTATTTAGCTCTTAGTGAGAAGTCTCTTGAGTATTGGTTTCGCTATCCTGCAGGAGAGGCCTGCAGGAGATATTTTGCAAGGATCAAGGAGTACTCACCCAGCTCCTAAACACCAAAGAGACTCTCCTTCAAACTTTTCAGTGAAACTCTGTGCTGGTTTTTGCTGGGATAGAGTTAATTTTCTCCATAGCAGCTAGTATGGGGCTATGTTTTGGATTTGTCCTGGAAACAGTCTTGATAACACAGGGATGTTTTCGTTACTGCTGAGCAGTGCTTACATGGAGTCAAGGCCTTTTCTGCCTCTCATCCCACCCCACCAGCGAGGAGGCTGGGGGTGCACAAGAAGTCGGGAGGGGACACAGCTGGGACAGCTGACCCCAACTGACCTAAGGGACGTTCCATACCATATGACGTCATGCTCAGCATATAAAGCTGGGGGAAGAAGAAGGAAGGGGGGCACATTCAGACTGATGGCATTTGTCTTCCCAAGTAACCGTTACGTGTGATGGAACCCTGCTTTCCTGGAGATGGCTGAACACCTGCCTGCCGATGGGAAGTAGTGAATGAATTCCTTGTTTTGCTTTGCTTGCATGCAGAGCTTTTGCTTTAACTATTAAGCTGTTCTTACCTCAACCCACCAGTTTTCTCACTTTTACTCTTCTGATTCTCTCCCCCAACCCACTGGTGGGAGTGAGTGAGTGGCTGTGTGGTGCTTGGTTGCTGGTTGGGGTTAAACCACGACAAATTCTCTTTCCAAAAATAAAAACCCAAGCTTGGACTGCTTCCCAAAGGCACAATGGGCTAAAAAAAGCTCCTCCAATGGGAAGAATTTGCACTCTGCATGACAGCTTGACTAATCTTGACTGATGTGTCTACCAGCTATTAGCTGCAAAACTAATGGTACTACAGACAGACAGGTAGGAAGGGAGCTTTTATCAAGGCCCACAGCTTTGAAGTCAGATTTCAGACCAGAAGTTGCTGACAAACACTTTCCTTGATGGAGGAAGGTATCATCATTTTCTCATTTCTGACTGGAAAAAAGTCCCAGGAGCTCTTTCTCTCTTCATTGTAAAGTCATAGAATCATAGAATGCTTTGGGTTGGAAGGGACCTTTAGAGGTCCTCATGAAGCACCGGGGAGTCCCCTAGCTCCAGCAGGCTGTCTCTTCTGCATGCTAAAAACCTCTTCCAAGCAAAACACCCCAGTTAAATCAATGGAAGTGTTGCCTGAATGAGTATCTGGCCTTGTAGATGTTAAGCTGAGTGGAAAGATCCTTAGATGATTGATTTCTCAAGCCTCTCAGCATTGGAGTACTCTGTTCCTGAATCCTCTGCTCAGGGCCTGAGCCAGAAAGCAATTATGTGCAATCTCATCAGCACTGAATGGGAGGAAATAACTCCCTCCTGGTGCAACGTGTGATAAGGATGCTCACTCAGGGTATGTGCCTGCTGTTGCACCAGGCGGATATTTATGATTTTCTGAGGCGTTCCTCAGCAGTACTATTGTTCAGCAAACACTTTCCCACCTTGTATGAGGGTTTTTGTTGTCATCTTTCAAATTGGCTGATCCTGAACCTCATTATATTCACCGTGGGATCACATCATATTTGATGCTTTGCTTCAGTTGTTGCCGATTACCCTGCCCTGCCGAGCTGGAGGACAACTCACAGATACCCCCTGGCAAACAGAGGTGCCACGGAAACTTCATCGTTTCCCTCCTTTGCAAAGATTGCCTCGAAAGGATGGTGGAGAGCAAACTGAACAGGACAGCTGTGAGGAATCGGCAACTTGAACCTGTTGTGGTGCTGCAAATGCCTTTCTTTGCTCCTGTCCATGCAGTAGTTTGAGCAGCTCCCCAAAAAGTCTTCATAGTGATGGCCACTTGAATCCACATGCTGGTTTTGTACATGAGGAAACAGGTACGGACAAAGCATTCAGAGGGGCAGAGGAGCCCACAGAGGCTCCTTGACAGCTGGACCAAACCACTGTGCTTGACTCTGGTTTGATACACATTTTCAGCTCTCTCTAAAGGGGCTTTTACTGCCAGAACCACAGAGGACCCCCTGATTTGCTTCTGACCAGTGTTTCTAGAGATGTCTGTCAGGGGTGTTTTCTGCTCCCGCTTGCTGCTCCACAGCAGAAAAGGAGATGTCAGGGATGCTCCAGACCAGTCTGTCCAGGTCAGCCCGGGCATTGCAGAGCTGCTGGGAGAGACTCTGAGCTCCTCCCGCCCCTTTTCAAGATGATGAATTTTCCCAGCCTTACTGGTACATGATCTCCCACTGCCAGGAGAAACCTGCTTACCCTCCCAAAGTATGATAGACATTTTTTTCCCCAACTGCCTCCTAGAGAAGATCCATTTCCCAGGGGATTATCCTGCCACAGGCAAGGATCACAGGACATTTGCCTGTCACTGCTGCTGTCACTGGAGGGCTGCGGAGTCAGCAGGGGCCGTTCAAAGGAGCTAACATGCAACAGTGAACACAGCAGATGGTCCAAGGAGTATTGCAGCAGCAGGTGGTGGCTGGAAGACCAACAGAGGCAAAAGGAAGGGGCAGGCAAAGTGCAGGTTGAAGGGGGTATTTTCTGGGAGGTGGGAGAGAGCAATGCCTTGTCAAGAGAATTTTTCCAGCACCATTGGCTGATTTCTGAAGAAGCGCACGCTGCCTGGCATCTGGCTTGGTAAAACTCACTTGATTTTTCCACCTCTTGCAAGATCTGCTTTGCTGTAACCAGGGTAGCCCTGCTGGATGTTCATCAGCACAGGGGGAAGGCACATCTGAACCACTTCTGTCTCCACAGAGTCAAATATATACTGGTGTTGATACCAAGCTTCCTTCAAAAATTGAAACAGTTTTGAAAGTAGTGACAACAAAGAAGAACTTCTAGGCTTTATAAAACTCCTCTCCACCTTGACTGTGAAGGGTCACTTGAGGTTATTTTTTGTTAGGATGAGAGGAATGCTTTGCCATTGCCAGGAACTTTTTCTTCAGCATGGTAGTCCTGCTTGAAACAGATGCAAACAAGAGTGCGGGCAGAAACATCAGCTGCCTCTGGCTGCAGCATGCCACTGACCAGGCTCAGAAATGCCCTCCTCACTCAGACCCTGTCTTTTGGAAGTTATCCACAGTCGTTCCAAGGCAACACGTGCTCTCCCTCATGACAAAGTCTGAATTAATTATTCAGTGCGACTCAAGACATTTGAATAATTGAGCATGAAAGCCTAGGGAAAAAAGCTAATGCTGCTGTTACATTTCCCAGCAATCAGGCTTGCCAAACAGAAGAGTTGTGTGGAGGAGAGATGATTTCCTTTCTACTTGCACATCAGAAATTGTTAGAGAAGCTGTGTATGGGGCTGGTAACCAGCCTGCTTCTGCCAAGTGATCCATGCTGTTAAACCCCACAACAGCATTCAGGGAAAGAACTCAAAGTCTCCCCGTTTCCAATAGTCTTCCCAGGGCAAATCAACCCACTCCCTCAAGATGAGTGCACGCTCAGACACAGTCCTGGTGTAGATCAGCATCTTTCTATCACAGACGCACTCTGAACTGGGCTTGTACGCTTGCAGTCCTGATTTACTGGGCTAAAGGTGCAGTCTGCAGCGCAGGTTTTATCTAAACACCAGTTCGCAAGTAGCCTTCTGCAGTCTGGATGGTCTTGATAGCTTTCCTGTGCCCTCCTACAGTTTCTCAGTCCTGCACTTCTCACCCCTGTGTGTCATCAATTCGTACATGTTGCTGTGGAAGTAAGAGAGACACCCACCCTCACACCCATGTCTCCATAGGCAGAGAGACTGTCTTGCTTGACATGTCAGTTCCCATTGCCCAGAGTGTGTTTTACTTTACCAACAAGTTATACATTTGGCAGATGCAGTACAGCTGGGATGCCTGTGAGTGGTTTTCAGTAAACCCTGTTTTTGCAATGTTAATGCTATTTCAATTGCTAATATATTGGCATGGTTTCCAAAGCATTGTCATGAGAGGAAAAAAAGCCAGATGATAGTTGATATTTATACTACAGCTGAGCACTATATCCCATTTTCTCATCACTGTGCTCTGTTTTCCAAGTAGGACAATAAATGGAGTACATGCTCATCCCTTATTTCCTTTTTACACCTAGACTTGGGCCCTGTGGTTAGAGATGTATTTGCTACTTCTTTACAAATTTCACATGCCATAGCTTGTGTAAGTCACTCCTTGTCCTGTCACATGCACCTCTGGGAAGAGTCTGGCTCCCTCCACTGTATCTCCTTGGAGTAGACAACAGAAGAGAGCAGTAAGCTCCTGTCGTGGCCGGCTCTTACAATGGCTAGAAGCTTCCCCACCTCCCCTTACCCTTCATGTGCTGTGCCCCCCCCCCCCCCCCCCCCCCCCCCCCCCCCCCCCCCCCCCCCCCCCCGGTCCTGGTGCCCTCCATTGGACTCGCTCCAGTGTTGCAATGTCTTTCTCATGCTGGGGAGCCCTAAACTGGACCCAGTGCTCCAGGTGTGGTCTCACTGGGGGGAAGAGAGAGAAAGAATCACTTCCCTGGACCTGCTGTGCTGAGAGGCTTGGTTTAGCAAAATGAGTGCTCGGCTCACCAAACCCAGTCATGTCATCTCTACTTACCCTGCACTGCGTACTGTGTTAGTCTTAGCCTTGCTGCCCTCAGCACATCCTTCTGTTTTATCACCCTCCTAAACCTGGCAGACAAATTAAAGAGAAGAAAGACTATTCACCATTGAAATTGTTGACATTGCAATAAGGTGCCAGCTTAGTTCAGACATGGGCTTGAACAAGCGGCAGATCCAGCAGGATGCCAGAGGCAAAGGTCCCTGGAAGCACATCGCCTCCTCACGCTCACCGTGGGAAAGCTGTGGAGTCCACACCACTGTGACCTCGAAGCCTCTCTGGACCTACAGCACTGCCTGAAATCATAAGACCACAGCTCAGCCCTGCTCAGGCCTAAGAGCTAAATGACTATGTAGATTCCAGCTGTCCCTGGTGAAAAACCTATCACTCTTACTTATGTGCATATGATACATGACCTGCGATTATTATATACACGCTCCAAAGCTGCCACATTGCAAACTATGGCCAATCTGACTATCTAACATAATAAATGATAGGTTAACTCCACGCATTACAGGCACCGTCATAGCTACTTCAGTGCCAAATTGTGATTTGTGGTGCTTGATGATCCTTTTTTTCCCCTTAACTCATCTGTCTATTGCTGTTTGAAGGGCTTCTTCATTTTGGATGGTAAAAGTATGATCTGATAATTGAATGACAGACCACTGAAATCAGCTTGTTGGAAACTTAGATCCAAATATTCACTCACTGATATATTCAGTCCTCAGCAACTCTATTATTAGTTTCATTAAGGTTATTTAAATGCAGATGTGAGTTAGAGCAAGAGCGTGAAAGACAATAATTTCCCACTTTAAAAGCAGCATGAGTTATGCAAAGCTCAAAAATCTGATGCAGACTGACTGAACCAAAGCAAAGGCTTGCACGTCATCTGTTGCCAGAATAGAATAAGAAGACATGGCATCATCTCAAACAATTGAAACTCTCTGCAGTATAGCGCGTTGGTTGCGGGCTTTGCCTGACCTGAACGGTGCAGTGGTGGTTACGCTTAGGGGTGCTGTGCCAGAGCCTGGCCCAGCAGCAGGCAGAGACCCGAACCCCCGGTGAGGGTCACTGAGCCCCCGTGAGCGCCTGGGAGCCGGTGGCTGTGGCAGCGCGTGGCTCCCAGCACACCAGCTCACACTGCTTCCCAGCGTTGTGCAAGTCAGCTTACATCCACGGGCCGCAGTGTGACCATCCTCCCTGCCAATCAGGCCTGTGCATGCTCATAGCTTATATATTTTAGAGATATTCAGGTTTTACATTCTGGCTCTCATTGCAATATTTCACCAAAAAAAGAGAGATGAAGAAATTAGTTTTAAAAACTGTGTTTGTTAAAATATTCAATTAAAACCAGTGTGTTTCCTTAAACCTTTCAATTTCATGGAGGAAATTGCAAGGAAAGCCTGAGTCTGATAAAGCTCTCTTTTGGTCCATTTTACCCCCTTTCCAATCTTTTTCGTCCTAAGGCATAATTTCCATGCTCCGATTCCTCTGTCAGGATCGGGGGATACTTTCTGAGATGCATTCAGAAGTTTTCTCCTTGGTGTTAGAGAAGGTGAGAGATGCTTTGGGTGCAGTTCTGATTATGTTGTGGTATAATGCAGAATGTTCTGGTTTGCTGACAGCATTATGGTCTCTGGTAATTATCCTATTTTTCTTATCTCTCTGAGTCATAGAATAAACAGAATAAGTGGTAAGTGAGGATTTGCAGTTGAGCCAGTGTTATGTCGCCTTTTTGTCTGACCAACCCTGTTGAGCTGTGAAGGACATACAAGTCCTTGGCAGAAACAGCTATAAATCTGTTCGATGAGCAGCTGCTTGGTTGCTTTTATCTGCTTGTTTTATCCTTTGGTAATCAATGACAGATTTTAGCTTTGATCTGACTGTTAGTAAGAAACAAAGCCAACACTTTCCCCAAAGTAAAATCACTACTTCAAATTGCAACAGATTTAAAACTCTGAAACGATATAAGGTAAACCAAGCTCTTCAGGATTGAACAAACAGTCCTCCCTTAACCGGCTCATGCCTTTAACCTGAAGTATGTCATTTTAAAAAATTTTGAGCACGGTACAAAGCATTGTATGAATGAAGTTAATTTTATTCTGTGATTTGAAGTTGTCTTAATCAATCAAACTGAAGCCAAAGAAAAGTTGGTGAAGCTGAAATTAAGTGAGAAGCTTCTATGTCTGCAGTACATCTGTGTTTACCAGCTCCCTGCCTTCGCTGAGCTCAGTTTTGCTTTAGCAAGGGTCAGCTGCTGTTCCAAGTCTGGAAAGTGAAAAAGTCTGCCATTGAAGTTATTAGCCAGTTGTAGGAGAGTTTATTTGACTGGAAATGAACTTTTAAAGCTCATTTTGAAGTCTCTTAATATCTGTGTACCAAAAAATGCTAAAAGGACTTCAAGTGATGTTATTTCTACTAATGGTTCCATCAGTGACTAATGGCTTTGTTTAGATCCTGTTACAAACTCCTCATAATGCTAATACGAAAACACTGCTTAATGACACTGTGCCCTTCGTTTATTACTTTTCTGATACATGTGTTGTTTGTATGAACAAACTTCTTTCACCAAAATTACCCAGGGGGACATTTCATAACATTCATAGTTTGTGTCATCAGGAGAAAAGGTATTTAATAGAAACATCAGTTGTGTCCAGCACACATTGCCCTAGAAATGTCTCTTCTCTCTGCCAGCACTACACAAAACTCAGAAATCTGCACAGGGACAGATGCACCAGTCCTTCATTCCTTCAACTCATCGATTAAATGCCAATAACACTGCATGATGCTGATTGCTTCCTTCTCTCTTATTTGGAAGACTGGATTCACTATGTGAAAGGACTAGCAAGGGACAGGAGCCTGCTTTGAACACAACCTGTTTTCTACACTTTAGTGCCCCTGGGAATTTCAAAGGCTTTATTTAGCACTTGAGACAGGTAAATGCTAGCACAAGGTGGCAACCAGAATTTTCATTTTACAGGAAATTTCACTAGTTTGGAGGGTTTTTTTTCATTCTGAAGCAGAACAAAACACCGAATGAAAATTTTGATGAAACAAATATATGAGCAAAAGGCTGGGTGGGAGGTAGGTAAAGTAAAATGTTTCACTTCACTTTGTCTTCTCTTTCCCCTCCTCCCGATATAAGATCCAAGATATTTAGAAATGACAAAGTCATTTGAAAAAGAAAGGAACAGACTAAACATCCCCAAACAACAGCAACAAAAAAAAGAGTTTAAACCATCCCATTAATAAATTATTTACTACATGAATGTTCAGCTTTGCCTAAAGGATATTTTCAAATGAGAGAATATTACACCAGGGAAAATCATCCACTTTTCCATGATGCATTGCGATAGGATGCTCTGCTGCGGGGACGTTATGTGCTGAAGGAGAACGGGCGAGGCCGGGAATTGTCTCAGGTTTTTTGCCTTCTTTGGCTGCTGCCTCTTTTCTCCAAATCTTGTGTACCTGTTTGAGAAACAGCCAGGTGCATTGCAGCTGGTAGCACAGCCAACAGCACAGTTCTGCTGGGGAATCCATGGGGAGAAATTACAGCCTGTGGCCAGTCAGAAGGGACAGGTAGGAAAAACACTCCAGAATTTCTGAAAGAGAAATCAGGGAAAGAAGGATTTGGTGATTTTGTAAAAATTCAGCTTATTTACTTGAGGCCGCAAAGAGTTTATTTTGCTTTTTCCTGTAAAATTTGTTCATGTGTTGGGTCTAAAATAGGGTACTGTTCCTCTGAAGTTACAGGTTTTGGCTGTGAGTCTGGCTTATTTAAAACATGATCTGATTAGTTGCTTAATGCCCTTGCACAGACAGATTATCAAGGAGAAAAAGGTCAGATTTTCAAAGGTCCTGAGCATTTGCTCTTTCTACTGGGCTCTCATAAGAGAAGTGAATGCTCACTGTCCCTCAAATCATGCTAAAAAGTTGTGATTTTCCTCATTTATTGGTGTTGGATATGAAATGAATAGCAACTCAGTATGGCTGTTTGTATAAGCATCACACACTGAAGTGAAACAGGACGACCTGGAAAAAAATAAAATTGAAGTTGCGTAAGGGTTGTAGCTTTGGATGGGAATGAAGAGACTAGTCATCATTTGTGTTCACTTTTTCCAAAATCTTTAGACATGGGCTCAACATTACCACTGAAAGCAAGGCTTGAATACCAGGAGCAGAGACACAGGCAGGCACAAATATGCACAAGGTATGGGGAATGCAATATCAAGCTGGACAAAGGTGATTTTGCAAGGCCATATGTCTTTCTGTAATCAACACTGCTTGGCTGTCCTTTTTAAGGGGTTGATACTTCATCACTGTTCCCAGAATAAGTCACCAAAGTCTGACTAGCCAGATCTTCAGCCAATTTAAGCTGCTGTAGTCCTTTGAAGTCCGCAAGGAAACACCAATTTATAACCGCCATAGGCCTGGCCCAAGGTTTCTAAATAAGAGTAGACATATTAATTACATATGGAAACAGCCATCAATACTGGATTGCATTGGGAGCCAATGGTTATAATTTAATTGTAGTTTTCCACTGTTCATGACAGTCCATGACAGCAGCAGATTATTTAATTATAGCTTTCTTTCTCAGCCCAGGATTATATGTTATTGCTCTCTGGAAAACTAGATGAAATTAATTGAGAAATAAGGTGTTAGACATTATATCGAGATGAATAGGCCCATCCGAGAAAGTACTGAAATATTGCTGACCATCTATCAAAAAAATCTGACGAAATCACAGAAGCATCAAGATGATGAATGAGCCATGGTTTGTCCAAAGTGGGAAGGTTGTTTGAATGGTCCCCCATTTATTTTCAGTTTACCCCTACAGCTCACTTCCTCATGAAAGACCTGAGGGGGTACACAAAGTCCAGCCAATTTTTAATATGAGTTTGTCTGTTCAGCCTGCTGCAAGTCTGTGGCTTTGCTATGACATTGGACTTCAGCGAATGCTTACATCTCTGGCTGCTCAGTAACAGACCCATGCAAAGCCTTAGACAGAAAGATGTTGTGTTTCTCATCAAGAAGCAACAGCCACACTGTTTTGTTTGCTTTTTAATACCCCCTTGTGATTGCCCCAACAATGATGTGATGGTCACCCTACTTAAACAGTAGCACTGTGCAATTCTGGAGCGCCTCTCCCAGGCAAACCATTTTCTTTTCTCCAGACTGAAGGTAATGCCAGTCTCCCACCACCCTGGCAAGTGTGTCACTGCCATTTATAAAACATAACCAAAAACTTTAAAAGCTGCTAGCTGAGTAAAAGCATTGCTGCACACTGGAGCTAAAGGTTACGTTAAAAACAACATCGCTTCATGCAGTATTTACTAGGAAGAAAACAAAGCCTTTTTTTAGCACCCTTTTGTTCTTTCCCTCACAGGGGAACAGTTGTCTTGCAGGTTTTGTTCCCATTTACAGGCCTCAGAGAACAGAACGTTTCTGTTTTCAAGCCTCCCAGCAGAGGTTTAACAAGTTCAGTCAAACTAAAGACTGTGTTCCACCCTGGAGCACAATGTTGGTTGTGAGCAGAGATCGCTGGCAGGTGGGACTTTACCTAACACTGTGGAAGACTTCTAGCAAAGATCAAAATGAGCCATCTGCGTGAGGCAAAGGGGAAGGGGTGGCAAGTGGTGAAGAATCCATGAACCTTCAAAAAACCTGCCTGAATGAAACACTTTCATCTGGGCTGGGAGCCTTTGCAAATCCCATACTGCCTGCTTTGACAATCTGTTGTCCTAGCTCGCTGTACTCTTCCTATGTGTTTTACCCAAACTGTGGTGGCATCTGTATGGAGTAAATAGGGGAACCTTGCATTTTAAGTCATTTTTAAATGACCTTTTTTTCCTGTATTGGCGCTGTATGCCTGGTATATATAAAGAATCCAATAAAAGGATCCTGGTAAAGGAGTGTGGTGGGTTGACATTGGCCATCTGCCAGACACCCACCCAGCTGCTCTCACTCCCCCTCCTCAACTGGACAGGGGAAGAAAATAGGATGAAGAAGCTTATGTGTTGGGATAAAGACAGGGAAATCACTTACCAATTGCCATCATGGGCAAAACAGACTCGACTTGGGGAAAATTAATTTAATTTATTGCCAATTAAAATAGAGTAGGATGGTGAGAAAGAAAGACAAAAAATAAAACACCTGCCTGCACTCTCCCCCTTTTTCCCAGGCTCAACTTTGCTCCTGCACTTCCAACTTCTCTACCTCTTCCCCTACTCGAGCAGCGCAGGGGGATGGGGATGGGGGGTTGTGGTCAGTCCATAACAGCTCCCATCTGCTCCTCCTTTCTCCTCACATTTTTCCCCTGGGGGACCGTGGGTCCTCTCCATGGGCTGCAGTCCTTCAGAATAAACCTGCTCCACCATGGTCCTCTCCATGGGCTGCAGGGGAATCTGCTCCGGTGCCTGGAGCTCCTGCTCCCCCTCCTTCTTCTTTCACCTTGGTGTTTGCGGGGCTGTTTCTTAGAGTTTTTTTTCTTCATTCCTCTCTCTGCAATGTGGTGGTTTGCCCTTTCTTAAATATGATTTCCCAGAGGTGCCACCAGCCTCACTGATGGGCTCAGTTGTGCCCTGCAGTGGGTCCATTGGAGCCATCTGGCACTGGCTGTGTCCAGCATGGGGCAGCCACCCTGCTACCAAAGGCTTGCTGCCTACATCCAATACTAGGAGAAAGAGTGGGCACTTAACTAGCAGCTGCTGGACCTAGGCATCACATTTTGCCCGTCTTTAGAAGTTGGGGGAAATCCTCTGCAGCAGCTCGTAGGGCAGCAGGAAACGCAGCCCTAGGCTACTAGACTGAGGCTTCATCAAGTTCCCAGCAAGTCTGACATGTCTGTACAGCGCTGGCCTCTTCCACAGTGCTGGTTTGTGAGGAAATTTGGGCAATTACCAGTAGAAGCAATAGAGAAGTTGATCTGGCAGGTCTGAAATAGCAATAAACTGTTGCTGTATTGACCTCACTTCAGGTTGGTAAGAAGGACAGAGATCATGGTTTTCACCTAAGTCTTTCTTCCTTTCAGTCCAACTCTCTGGGCATTCGGGAGTTCCCAACAGGCATTTGAGATTCAAAAGCACCACGGAAAGGGACTTGGGCTGCACCTGCGAACAACAGAAAATCTCCCATCCCCAGCAAGTAGCTGATGCTGATGATTACTTTAGCAGGCACTCTAGGGATGGAAGAGCAAAAGCTAACATCATCAAATTCAGGGTATTTATTTCCATGCCATCCTGCATGTAGCAGGCTTTCCAAACCCTGTGGTGTTCCCAGAGATGTATTATTCTATCTAAATAAGAGAATTAAGGGCTCAAAAAAGCTAAATGTGGTTCTGGACAAAAGCTTTTTGTTGTGATAAATACCTTGTGGCTAAGGATGATAGTCTTCCCTTAAAGAACGACTACCTTCAGGGCAGAGCCACAGTGCACTGACACAGGAAATGTAGCCTGAGGAGACACTTTTAAAAAGTCTGAATTGCTGTACTTGATATGCTGGAAACAGGGAAGCAGACAGGAAAAAAAAAAGTCGATTACTTTTCATTTCTTGATTTTTTTTTTGTTCCAATCTTGTTTTGATTCCTCACACCCATCAATTCCTGTCTAATGTGACAGACTCCCCTTCACCACGGTATCCTAAAATAGCATTAAGCATGGAAAAATTGGGAATCTCTTTTAGCAAAACTAAAATACTGATGGGCTTCCAAATGGTCTTTCCTACTTTCTTTCTCCCTTTTCCCTTGCATACATATATCTCATGGGCATCTTTTGGCATGCTAGAACATGTACCTGTTTCTACTATTTGATTTGGGCTCTGAGTTTGTCTTTTGTATGAGGTTGTTGACAGACACTGCCAGGTTTGTGCCTATTCTGCTATGAAATACCACTGTTCAATCTGAAGCTAATGCTTAGCTATGAAAAGTGCAGTGGTAGCTGCAAGGATGGGGACACGTGCTGGTTTAGTCGCTGAATGCAGCACCACCACCACCATGCTGGATTCAAAAGTATCATTAACATCTCAAAAGAAACCTGTCAACCTAAAGAGATGCAAGTTTAATTAAAGGCATTTTATCACTCAAAATTCTTCAAATAACATTGGACCTTTTGGAGAACAAAACCTGTAATTGCAGGATTGTCTCTTACCCTTTGTTAAAGGGTAAAATTGTTAACAAATTTGTTAAATTTGTTCTTTTGATACCTAACTAGAGGCCATGAGGCAATCAGTGTCATGCTCTGATTCACATAACACCAGAGGAAATTGCTGAAGATAGGACTGTATTGAAAATGGAACAGACTTGTGCTCCAAGACCTGTTCACAAAGTACCTTCTGAAAGTTAAATAATTGATGACATAATAAAGCTAATAGATATATACTCCCATACAACTACATGGGTTGTACTCAGCATGTCAGACACGGACCCTCACCCAGCTCTACTTCAGCACACTTGCTGGGATCCCATCTAAGTCTCTAACTCTTCTTTACTTTGTGAAAATATCCACTGATAATAACTCTGGATCTTCACGGGGCAAAACACAAGCTCATCTCTCATTGCTGTTTGCTCCAGTTTTTTAAGTGGGTGTGCAGCTTGGTGAGCTCCACTCTTGCAGCACATGAAAAGCACTTATAGACTGGTCTATTTCAGGGCCAGAAGGACTTGTTCAGGTTACTAACCTGGTATTCAATGGAATATTTCTTTGGGTAAATTCCACAATTACCTTGTTGTTGAAGTTGAGCAGATTGATGAATGATCAGAGAGGCCATAGGAAGTTTAGTTAGACTATGATTTAGTTTATGAAGTTATCCAGTCTACCAAAAATCCAAGTGATGCAGAACCACCACATCCTTCCATGAGCTCTGACCAATCCCTTGTCATGCTCTAGGCTTAAGCTCTGAGAGGTTCTCAACTACCTCTCGGAAGAACCTGTGTGACATAGTCACTGAGCTAAAAGAATTTTTTTTCTGTGACTTATTATATGTGAAAATAATGTTTAATTATATTAAAAGCTAGTTATTTTTTCCTTTCTGTTTAAGTACTGTTCAACTAGATGTTGTGATACTGCATCAGGAGCCTTGTGGAAGACATTGTACTCAAGGAGCGAGTGATCTTGGGCAAGCCGTATCTGCTCTATTGGGCCTTGTACTTAGGGCTTGAGAAGCCCGTATGTTAGTTAGCATAAGTAGCTGCTGTAAGGGAATGTGCTGGAACATCCCGTGCCAGCCTGTGCTCCACACTGGTGGGTTTTATGAAAGACACCTGTCAGGAGAAGGTATATGGTTTTGGTTGTTACAAACAATAAAAGGTACCACTGTGTGGGAGGGAGGAGGAATGTCTCCATGGACGGGATCTGCACAGCATGCTGTGGGAAAATGCAGCCAGGATTTGCTCACTATCTATATTTCTCTTTTTATTCTACCTAATTAAACCACCTATTTTATTACAGCATCTGTGGCTGTGCCTTTCTTACTAAAATCCAGAAAGAATCCTGCACCACCGGTCCCCATCACCCTGATGCAGAACAGATACATGCAGGTATCCCTGCACAATATCATGTCACAGTTTATTGAGACTCTTATCTATCATCTCAGTTATTCTCATCTTAAAATTTTGCAGAAATGATGTCATGTTTTGAAGACAAGGTCTAAGACATTATTAGGGAGAAAAGAAGTGCTATCTGCATTTACGTTAATTTTACAGGAAGAAAATCTGCAGGGATGAAAGAACATTATATCTCTTGTTGGTACTGTGTTCCTCCTCACGTGAGCATGTGAAGCTCTGTAAATCACTCTGCGTCCCCAGGGAGACTTAATCCTGCCTCCCTTTCTGCAGCCAGGGTCACTGATGACCCCATCTGCAGTGAGAAGCTGCTTCCCCGGGATGTTTTCCTCCTGCACTTTCCACTCCTGCCCCCTGGGCTTCCCATAGGACTACTTCCCTTGAGCCACAGGGTGGTTACCTCATTGCTCTGCCCTGGGCAGTCTCTTGCCCGAATATCACTGGCTTCCCTGGGAATGGTCCATTCCTGGTGGCATCCCAGTAAGGGTCTGTGCCTTCAGACCTGTTAAAGAAAAATCATTTTTTGTGGAAGAGTTTTCAAGAAGTCCTTCAGAGTAAGTCTAGAAATTGGATTTGTGAATGGGCTTTCATATTGAGGAAGGTTTTATCTTGCTTACGGTCTGTTACTGTGCAGCCTTGTGCTCAACATGCACACTCTTTTTCTGGAACAGACCAACATGCTCCTGTAAACTCCTGGCATCAGTCAGCGTTTTCTCTCAGCGCAAGATACACTTTTCCATCCAAAAGGTTTTTCCACATCATATCCATAAATGTCGTTGCTTTTAAAATCATGTATTAAACTATTCCTTACTAATAGTTCCTTTACTAATAAAGTACAAAAATTATTTTAAATAGTCATTGCTCAACACAGTAATATCTGGTATTATGAATGAAGCAAAGAGATTCCTACTGTTTCCCAGCATGTAATACACTCTCTACATTTTTAGAAGCCTTTCATGACATGTATTAGAGAGGCCAGTGGCCATTATGTGTGTAAGTGTATTTGGGGGGGAAATAAACTGCACATTATACAAAAATAGCATACTTAATATAAACTAAAAATAAATACCTCTCTGCAGAGACTGACTTCTCTAAATAAGATCTGTGCACTGAAGGTCTGTAGATAAAAAAACCCTCTATAAAAGACATTGCCTCTGGGAATATCTCACAAGTAATAAGTTGTGACTATTAAAATGATTCTAGAAAATTATTCTAGACAAAGGACATAAATTCTCCTAGATTCAGTTATATAGGACCTGGCCTCCATCTTCCTAGAGAAGTCACAGCCATGACTGAAGTACCTTGTACTCTCCTTGCTCTGTACAGCAAGCACAGGTTTGTGACAATGAGAAGCCAGGACCTTGAGCTGGGAGTCATCTCAGCTAGCTCATGAGAAATGTCCATGAGGACATCTGTAAGACTCCTCTCTTTCCAAAACAAAGGCACCTCACTTAGAGTCATAGAGAGGCATCTCATGCCCCTGAGTAGCCAGGACCCCACATCAGCCTGTCCTCAGAAAAGAAGTGCCAGGCCCTCTGTCCCGCACCATATCAACAGTTCCCTGGTGCTCCTTCCCCTTCAGTGGTTGCTTAGCCATTGAGAGTCAGGTTCGTTCCCTCGGGGACATCCAGATCCCCACATCTCTAGTGGAGACAAGAGGGTACTCTGAACTGGGCCCAGTGGGACGCACACTGACGCTCTCATTGAGGCACCCAAAATCAGGTCAACAGCGAAGTTTCTTCAAGGATCTAGACCCATGTGTCAAGCAGAGAAAAATTAACACAGGGCACTTCTCCAGTCTAGAGAAAACCATGCACAGTGACTCATTGGACAGCTGATGCAAGACTATAATTGCAGAGCTCACAGCTAAATTGAAGCTTCTTACTGCTCCAGTTGGATTCAAACAACTAGCTTTTAAAACTCTTTCCATCTGCTTCTTCATTGCGCAAGGCCTGTAAGTGTACCACTAAAGATGAGTGAGTTACTCATGTATTACCGCACCAGTGCTTGTCACAGTGAAAATGTCCATATTATTAAAGGTTTCACAACTAATTAACTGTTGAGGAACATGTTCAACATTTTGCAATATGGCAGACTTCTGTCTTTCAAACAGCTTAAACACCTTTGCTTTAAGCTTTTTACATTAAAGTGAGCAAAAGAAGCTTTCCCAGTCCCCTACCATTTAACAGACTACAGCACTTCATTGCACAATACTGAAGTCATGCTATTTAGGGTATCATCATTCCTTTCACAATAGAGGTATAATGCCAAACAAAATCTCTCCAGAAACCCTTAAAATGATTCTTTGAAGGAAGCACTCAGAGTTATTCAAGCCCATTTGCCTTGAGGAATTTCTTTTTCATTCTCCTTCTCAAGTACAGCTGTAATCCACATATTCTCAATTCAGTTTGCTGTTTAATGGAACTAGTTGATCAAATTTATACATTTAGAGTAAATTCAAAGATCTGATTCTCTCCTCAGACAGCTGAAGTAAATGCTCCACTCAAGTTGACAGTCGTGTGCAAATGTAAATTGACATAAATTAGAGCCGCTACCTGCTTTTCTTTGTTTGTAAAGATTAGTTTAACCAATTTTATCACATGGGTACATTCTAGCACTGAAGTATTGAAAGAGGTTTCACTAATCTAAAATCTGGGCCATTTAAATTATAAAACCAAAAACTTCGAGAATTTCAGCTCACAAGCCTGCATTCATTTTCCAAAAACTCATTTCATTTGTATTTCATTGTGAGTTCACAGAATTAAAATTAAAATTAAAATCCTTTCCCAGCACCTTGGCTTTCCCGCTTTCTTTGTCAAGCAGCTCAGCAGCAGGTTTTTTTTCAAGGTGTTATCTCACTTGGCACCATAATGTTTTGATGGCAGCAGTGCAAAAAATTGCCTTTAAAAAGATGAAAACCAAAACATTTTTGCCTCAATTTAGTAATATCGCCTCCAGAATGAGCAAGCAAAGTTCTCAGCTACCTCAGTGTATGGCAAGAGTCTACTCTGACCTCCCCCATCATGAAACCAGTTTTCATAGAATAAGAAAAAACATTTTTAAAAAGCTCTCTGAGATGAAGTTGCTGTAATCCTCCAAGCACTACTTCTTCTTCCCCAGTGGACAAGTGAAGAATGAAGGCTTCATTAAGCCAATGTTTACTGAATGCTTCTTCTTTCCAGAACAGCATATACTGCACGTATGTAGCAATTACAGAAATCCTGAGGACTCTGCGTATCCTTAAAAAGGGGTGTGAAGACATCCAAGTGGAATGGAAGCACGTAGTGAAGATATGCTGCTTCTTGTAAACAAGACCATGCAAGTCAGCCAGTAAGTCTTCTTCCCATGTCTTCGGGGCCCCAGGGATCAAAGTTATCTGTAACAGGATTAGTCCAAGCCTCCATGCAGAACACTGACAGAAAGGGACTAGAGTCTCCTAGGATGCTTCACGCTCACCTACCGTTAACTAGACCACTAAGATGGCACTATTATAGAGTGTAATGGTAGCCTCCGTATCATGGGTGCAGATCTCCTCATGCCCACAGTTGGTGCTTTTCGAGGTGGAAGGTGCACTGCACTCCTGGGTACCTCTCTCAGAGCTCCCCTGAGCAGTACCACGGGGGAGATTTGCCAAAGCTTTCTGTGATCCCAGAGGGTTGTGAGGAAAGGGGCAAAACTCCTCTGGCCACCAGTCTCAGAAAGAAGACTTGGTTGAATACTTACTGTTTATATTGTCAGAAAGACAAACTTCTGCTGGCCCAGAAAATTGGTCACCGGCCACCTGATGACAACCACGGCCCTAGGACATGTGTGGCCAATAACTCTGGGGAACAAGACACTGAGACCATGCTGCCCTGGAGAAGAGCGGCTCCCCAGCGACCCAGCTACATCTCCCAAAGTTGATGGGAGCTCTCCTTGCAGGCAGTGAAAAGAGAAACAGGAAAAACATTACGGGTAAGAGTTTCTGGCCCGAACCAGCCAGGAGCAGCTGCTGTGGTGTACAGATGCTCATGTTACCCTGTTCTGATCAGGATGGACTCAGACCAAAAATGAAGCAAGCTTTTGTCAGATGCCTTGGCTCTGGATACCTGAATAAAACAAAGTTTAATACTAATACCTTAGCTGACATCCACTCCTTTTCCTGCCATGGACGTAACCAGAGCAATCGCAGTTTTATCTCCAGCCACATCCCCAGTCTCCCCACTCTGCAGAGACTGGTTCTGGCAGGATTTCTGTCCTAACTGGTGCTTTGTCACTCCTCCTCCCTATTCTGCCATGGCAATCTTTTCCCCTTCAGCAAGAAACAAGCTACAAGGCAGATAACTTTTTCCTCATCTAATGCTGAGATTTCTTGAAAATAGCTCTAAATTGCCCAGCTAACAGTGAGTCAAGGAGTCCAGGAGAAGGACCACTTTAAGGAAGAGGTTTTACTTGTGAGGGTTTGTGTATTTGCTACACATGCTGAGTCCACATGCAGTCTATTTTCTTGTTTTGGTTCCTGAAACCTTTCTAGGGCCAGCTTCACTTCTCACTAGTTGTTTTCTGAAGTGCAACTGTTGTTCCCATCACTGCAGGTCTACCGTTCTCTCTGCTGGAAGGATGAAGCCAAATTAGGTCTGAAGACAATTTCTTCACACAAGGGCACTAGTTCGTGTATTGGTGAGTCATTTTAGGGCACATCCAGGGATTTCTACCAATGAGGATCTGCCTCTCAATCCACGTCTCTCATCTTGAGAGGGAGACTCATGCTGAATTAGTACTTTTTATGCTTGTAGTACACACAAGGACAAGTTTGGAAATATTTGCCACATTTTGCTTTAAATAGCATATCATGAGATCATCTGATGTTAGTCCCTAGAAGATCTGTACCAGTGTTACTGTCAGGGACTGGCGTGGTACAATGAAAACTGAAGGAAAATTGCAAGTCCATGCTGTAAACCTACTCTCAGAGCTACAACAAATTCATTCATGAAACTGCCAGGTTCTTCTGTTCAAACAGTACTTCTGCCTCCTTGCCGTCTCCCCTTGTTTTTACAGTGGACAAAACTTCCTTTTTATTTTACAAAGCTACAGGAAGGAAGGAAATTCTCTGTGTAAGTCCATGGGACTGTCTCTGTCAGCAGCAGAAGACCCCAAGCTATGGCAAGTCTACTGCTGGTAGGACAGAAATAATCTCAAATAGGGCATGGATGGCTGTAGTGGAGGGACTTCCCTGGCAGATACACACAGGCAGCTACCCATGTTCCCTAAATCCTTCCATGCAGAAACTTGTCTCCTGCATGACTTAGGTCATGGGAGGGGCAATTGTCCCAGTCCAACATCCACCGCAGGGATCCTGCCAATGCTGGGACCTATGTTTCCAGCCCAGGACACAGGGCCAGGCCCATGGAGGCAGGGTATGGATATGTGGGCTTGCTTTGGGTGTCTGTAAGGACAGTTCTGGGGCTTTGAGTGTGGGCCAGCAGGGTACAGCTGGGGGACATACATTAGCCTGAGGTTGTAAGACTGTGACTTTTCTTCGTTGAGATGGGTGTACGGAAGGGAATGGGGTTTATGCCCCAGTTTGGGAGATGACTTTGGAGAACGAGACCAAGATTATTAGAATTTTTGGGCAAAGACTTTTTTTTACTTGATGTCTGTACAATTCCTTCCACATTCTTGAGCTTTTATTGATGCCTTTATCTCTCTTTTAGTAAAAATAAAGAACAGTAGTAACAATACGTGGTATATTTTGTTCTATTTTATTTATTTTCCCAGTTGATCAGCTGACTGTTTAATCAGATGAATCATATGCCATTTTCCATAAGCCATAGCAATTTTATCTGCTCTGGAGCAATACAATGATCCAACAGTTCCTTCTAATGTATCACAACAGGAAGCTGACTAAAAATCATAGTTCACTATTAAACATAAAGGACAGAGCTAAAGAACTGCATAAAGTTGCAGAACAGGATAATTCACAGGATTCTGCAGACTGGGGAATATTATGACTTTTTTTAATATGGTAACTAATGTTGTATTTTGGGCATTCATTACTGTTCTTAAATGTGTCTTATTCTCTAAGAAGGGCCATATAGACTATCCATCCACCAAAAGAGCTTTATTGTACTTACCAATGTCATAGGTTTGGATGAGAAATCAGCACTTTGGCTGGAAATCTTGTTAAGAAGCTTTCCTTTTTTTTTCTTTCTGTCAATACACATCATTGGCAAGCATCAGAAGTTCTTTTTAAGTGGAGTGAACTTTCTAAATGGTTCTTTCTGAAAAGACTGCAGTTTTGTAATCAATTATTCCTGGATTCAGCATATCCTAGCAGAGATTATTTTTATTACAGTGAAACAAATTAATAATCTTGAACTCTGAAAATCACTAATACTAGCAGACGTTCTAACACATTCATTAAATCTGGAGATCAGCTTAGTGAACACCTTTATTCCACCTCTTAAAAATATTTCTATGATCCCCAGAATCATACTGCAATGTGGATGTGGAAATAGTAAGTAAAGTGATGCTGGTCTGACTTTAGTGACTATAACCAGACTTGAGGATGCAATGGGATTCAGCAGCGTGGGCCTGGTACATTCTTGGTAGTTAAACCAGTTCCCAGGCAGTATATGAATGACTTGCATACTCATCAGGACACAGTTTGATTGACTTTTTATTTTCAAAGAAATCATCTGAAGAATTGTTACATTCCTCCTTGTGAATTTTTTTGTGAACTCGGCCTGATTTCAGGTGGTTCACCACGTTCTAGCTTACAGACTGTTTGTATAGTAGTCACTGCTTAGTATTAAATGTATTTTAAGTAAAGCATCTCATTGACTTGTCCCAGTCATGTGTTTTTGCTCTCCCAATGGCTGTCTTTTTTAAAGGCAAATCTAATCAATTACATGACTCTAAATTACATGACACTAATTACAGTTCTGAAGGATAGGGAGATACACATGCTAATATTTATGAAACACCTAGGAGTTGCAACTGTTTGCATGAATAAAGCAGCAAGTCATTAAAGCACTCACAAAAGAGAATACTGTGTTACCAATAGTAGCTACATGACTTTACCATGAATATTCATAAAGCTATTAGTGCTTTATTTTTTATACTGTTACATTAATGCCCAATTAAACTATACACAAACATGCACCTTAGTAATCACACAAATATATCTTGGAGACGTTGAGAGGTATTAAGCAGCTGGTAAGACCAATGTGTAAAATGTACTTCAAGGACTGTACTTGCTTAGCTGGTCAATTGGCAAATACACCAAAGAATTCAAACATAAAAGGCAGTGATTTGCATCATGTGGCTGGACACAAATAACTGCCTCTACCTTCAGCAGCCTGACACTGTTGGTTTGCACTAAGGATAAATCGTTCATACAGGATCTCTCTTGTATGTCTCAAGAGATGCTATGGACAGCTTTGAATGAGACAGTACGGAAAATTTCTTTCATTTCCATAGAATTCAAGTCTTCCCATTCACCCTTCTTTGACCTGTGTATGGTCTTGGATTTCAGTAGTATCAGCGGCTGGTGAATAAGGAGTTAGTTGGCTGTCAATGTTGACTTGTGAGTGTGGTCTTAATTATTCAGTACTTACCTGGTCTCCCAGGAGGCTGTTGTCCACTTTTGTGTGATGATCAACTGTCTCCTGAAGAACTTAATGCCCTTGGAGACTGACTGATTAGCTGAGTGCTTCTCCACATGGCAAAACTGTTAGTGCACAAGACCACGCTCCAAGTGACCGAAACACAGTCCTCCCTGTTGAGGTAATGAGAAGCAGCCCCATGTAGTGACGCAGAAAAACTTGGGATAGGGTAGGTTTGTAGTACAGAACAACGGAAAGGGAATTGCCCTGGGGCAATCTGCTTACAGTGGTGTGCCAGGTTCTGCCCCTGGGAAACCCAAAATCTAGTATTCTCTGAGTGATATTTTAAGCATAATTGGAAAATAGGCGGTAGGCATCACATTCACCTTCACCTACTCACAAACTGATGACGTGGCTAACAGCTAGAAATAGAATGCTACTTGAAAAAATCACAGCAAATAAATGATTCAGGCCTATGAGAAAGTGGATAAATTACATCTGCTTAAAAGCCATGCTAATGAGTGCATTGCCTTTTTTTTCCCCACTGATGGTTTTTCAGTGAGCATATCTATTACATGTTTATCTTACTTTGCTGATCAAGAGTTATATGTACATCTGCTGCACATAGCCAAAGGCACATCTGCAGAAAAGAGACTGGAAAAATTGTAGATCTGGGAAAAACTGTAGAAAATACTACTATTGTTTAAATGCCACAAGTTATTATTGCAGGTATTGATTTACCCTGCAGAAAAATAATATTAGCAGAAGAGAACTCACTTTAATGTACCTGCATTGCCAAAAATGACAGAAGAAGGGTATCTGATCCCAGAAAATCGTTTCATGCAGTCAATGATTTAAGCTACATCGGCTTCATTAGAAGAGAGGAAACAAAGCAAAGAGTCAAATTAATTTTGTCTGGAGCAACCAAATTTCATTTTCCTGCTCTCAAGAAACAGCAGTGAAGGACAGAGTTTTCAATGCAATGAGCTTAGAGAAGGCAAAAAGTGCCAGATCGTTAATTAAAAAATAAATAAGGAAAATTAAGTGATGGGCTGAAAATGAAGGCAAAAGTGAAGAGAGGCTTTAATTGAGGGACAAATAGGAGAAAAGCAATTAAGATACCATTTGGAAGTAAACAGGAGAGGTGACAGAGGATAAATCATCCTCCAAGAAAACCTCTCTAGCTCATTAAATACTTCAAAATAATTTATTATGAGCAGTTTCCCCTCCCCTTCCCAAGTTTTCTGCTGTGTGCTCACAGCACTTGGAGTAGTAGGGAGACTACAAGTCCTGACAGGCTGGCCAGTTTTCCTCTGGCCACAGGGGTTGGTGACACGCTGAAGCACTAATCCACTGCTGTGCTGTTCTAGTTGACAGCATGCTCACAGTCACTCTCATCTCCAGTCCCAAAAACACATATACACTTGCTTTACTTTATGATGGATTGTTTGCAATGTCTTATATCTGCAATGTATTTACCCTCTGAGGTGCTAGGCAAAGCAAAGAGAGTAACTGTGGGTGAAATCCTGGCCTCACTGGGCATGCGGTGCTCATGTCAGCAGAGCCAATATTCCAGTTACACACCTGTCAAACCTCTGCTTTCCTGTTGCGACCTCCTCCACCCATGTAATGTTGCGTGATGGACAGAGGCAATGCAATGCTAAGCTCAAGCCGAGGATCAAGGCATCCAGCAGGGGTTTTTGGAGCATGGGCCTCCCAGTCGGAGACTCACTCCGCAGCTGCAGCACACCACCATGGCTTCGCTCCCGCTCCTGACTTCACCTCAGACCCAACTGGGACAATACAAGAAAGAGACCACAGTGCAGGCACTGAGTGGTGATGTGAGATGGGACCTAAGTGCACGAGACTGCATGGGTGTGCCTGATGCCTCATTTAATGGATACAATTCCCCCAGCACTTAGAAGAGTTAGAATTAATCGTTACATCCAAGAGCCTTCCTCTTGTGATATCAAGGGATGCACTTTGCATTGTGCAACTTGTTTGCTCTTAGATTGAAGAATAATTCTTCCCATTTGTCTCTAGTGCTATCTGCTGCCTATGGCCAGAGCCATTTAGCAGCTGTGGCCAGAAATGTTAACTGTTCTCCACTACTCCCCCCATACATTTCTTAATTTCATTGACACTTGTAGCTGATGGTACTTGCCTTGGGAGAGTCTTCAAACAATTATTTGAGGAAAAAGCTCCTTTCTCCCCGCTTTTACTCCACCCTCAGAATATGCTCCATCACCCTTCAAGGTTCCCCCCTCTAGAAAAGTGAAAGGGTAAAACAAACAAAACAGAGTTTGGGACAGACACTCAGGCCAAGCAGCAGCTCAAAGAGAGATTAAAGCTGCCTCAGCAGATGGATAGAGCTTCTACTAATGTAAATGTTAATTCGTGGAACAGAGCCACATAATTCTGAACCTTCAGTTGAGGTTTACATATGTGTTTTACACATGTCTCTGTATCTGAGGCCGGGGCAGGGATGCACTACCAGCACAGCAGGATGCCGTACCACTCCCACCACACTGAGCTGTAGGTCAGGCGCTACTGAACCACTCTGTCCAAGTGAGTAGAGAGCAGCCCTGAACTGAGAAACCCCATTTGTTCCTTGCATTTAAACCTTCACAGTTATTTGTCTACTTTCCCTGTCTCAGTCCTTCTGTTTTCCCAGTTAAGTACCAGGCACTTGGAACAATACTTGTTCTACGATAAGGTTAGCTAGCGCCCCAAAACTCCCTTTTTAGAAAAGGAAATTGCTTTCTAAACCCAAGGAGAAGGGTGGGTGGGAGAGTGGATTCTGCTACATTATCAGTTTGAAAGGAAAAGGGTATAAAAGGATGAACACTAGTAGATTCTGCATCATTAGCTAATTTTATGCATACTAATATATCAGCACCTTAAAGTGACTGGTAGCTTAAACATCATTATGCTACTGCAGGAGTCGACAATTTCTATCACATAACATGGAGGGCACTTGGGCAGATTTTGGGAGTGGGCATGGCTAAGAGACAAACATTGAGGTAAGCAGAAAGGACCAGCTGTACTGCAAATCCTTGTCTCCCTGCAGGGAAAGGGGAATCACTGGTCTATCAACTGCATTTTGCTCCTTTAATAGCATCTCCAAACTCTGCTGAGCTCATGCCAGCACACTTCATCTCTAATTTGGAAAAGGAAGCCTGTCCAGCCAGACCACCCTTAAAAGGCTGCAGATCTCTGTGTTAGGATTTGAGAATTCAGACACTTGAACTGATTCTGAAATGCGGCAGCTTCATTGCTGTGGCTTTACACATACTGTAGGGCAATCAATATTACTATAAAGGTTTTCTGCATGCAATTAATAGCTGAAACCTGGAAGCTTAACTCCTGGTTGGTTGCTCCTCACAAAGAAAGATGAATGAAATTGCTCAAGTGAAAAACCAGCGGGCACAGTACTACACTGGAGCCAAACCAGAGTCATATTTTCTAAACAATATAAAGAGGAGATATCTCTTTCCCCTCCTGAAAACTGAAAAGATAAAAAGGTGATATTAAGGTGCAAGACTAAAATCTGATGCTTAGAGCAAGAGAGATTGCACCAGCATGATGTTTTTTCTGCTAGGTTTCCATGGCTTGTTTTAAAGTATCTTGAAACTAGATAGAGTTTTTCCAGGTTTCTGTCTATGTCTTTCAAAAGATTAAAAGGTGGGGAATGGGAATCCTTTGTACCAAGTTACAGGTTTTCAGGGTCTGAAAAATATTTTGAAATTATTCAAAATTGTTGGGGATCATGACCAAAGTCTGCCTGTGTGTAGAACGAAGGCCCAGGCCTCAGTTTTGGATGCAATGTAGAGGCTGTGAAGAAGAAATAGAGCTCCATTACTCACTTTGTTAGTCTGAAACAATTAAGAATACATCTGCTTAGCAGCACGTTTGTCTACGTGTAAGACAATTGTGAACCACTTTTAGGAGACCAGAAATACATATAGTCAAAATATATTAGAGAAGGAAACCCACTTTGCCCTCCCGTGAATCATGGCTGTCCCCAAATGTGCATCCCAGATGCCCTCCAGTCATTCTTACAGGTCCCTCACGCAGTTGGGAAATGGACTCTTTAATTTTTGACATAGGAAGTAAACAGTTTTTGGGTAGAGAGCATGAATCATCCTCTGGAGGTGCTGGGTTACCCCCACTGAGTACAGAGGGACTCTGGGAACTAGTTTAGACTGTTAAATAAAGATGTTAAAACTGTTAAAGATGCATGGGGTGACCTCTAGTAGGTCACTAAAGTTTGTATCAAATATTAATTAACCATGAGAATAATTTGTTACTCTATTATACCAACACAATCTGGTCTGTAGCATCTCCTAAGCATTCCTGGATTCAAAACGAAAATGCTGGTGATTCCTGGAACAAGTCTTGCTACCACCATAGTAGGCCATGGACATGAATTTGCATCAATTTTACTTTGCAAAGAGTCTTTATGCTGCAAATGAAAAATCTTTATTCAATACAAGCTGATTTACAAGGCTAAATACTATGAGAATGGAAGTTATTGGAGATAGTAACATTAATTCATACCGGAGCTTTTATTTTAAGATACTACTTAACCTGGAAGGCCACACTGCAAGTTAACTTTAGTATCATGATTTACCACTGTGAACTTATATAAGTTAACTAAATCACCTATAGCGCTGTAAATATTAATGAACATTGGAAACGTGCACCAGTTATGAGTTGTGTTACTTGTCTTGTTGCTGTGAATATTGATGAAGTCTGGTGAGTGGTCACTTTAGTTGTGAGTGGTGTTACTAGGTGTAAAACCATAAATATTAACAATGTGGAAAAGGCAGTCTATTTGGTTGTGACTTGTGCTCTTTTCTGAGCAAGTATATATATTTCACCCTTCAGTGTTTTGATGGGAGTTTAAGCAACAGCCTCAGCCTCCGCTGCTGCTACAATAAAATGGTATTTTGACAAACATGTCCATCCAAAACGCACGAGGTGGTTCCATTTCTGACTTTTGAACACAGCTCTGTCTGCCAAAGGCTGTCTCAGTCCCACCATCAGTGCTGCATTTCAGGGCTTTTAGAGGAGGATGTATCTGCTGAACCTTTGGCAGCCCCAGACGTACATCTTGTACTTTATGCTATAAGCAGTGCAGATGGCAGCACTTATGTTTAACTTTTGCTGATACTTCCCATTGTAAAACTTTGTTTTCAGTTGTTTTAAAATTTCCCAAAGTTTTCTGGTGTGTCTGCCCCCAGCTCAGGTTTTCCATTTATCTGTTTCTTGTCAGTGCTGCAGGGAAGGTGAGGACACGGGGCCTCCCTGAACACTGAAGGCAGGGCAGCATCCTCTTCTCCCTCATTCCCCTCTGATGCCTGAGATGTGCTTGACCAGCCCTGATGCTGCTCCATCAGATCTGCCCTGGCAATTCTGTGCAATTACTGGTGTAAATCAGGGCAGAGCCCTTACTGTGCAGCTTATGTGAAGGGCAAGTGCAGTCCTAGAGTAGGCTGCAGCCTGGAAATCCACCTAACTGTGAGAAAGATAGCACTCCTGTGACCTCTCGCCTATCTGATTATTTAGTGTGTGTTAGCATTTACAAGGGAAAGATCCCCAGGCCGACTCATGCTGTTGCTGTATTTATGCATTTTCCAGTGCTGTGCTGTTGGACTCAGATGTGATGATTTCCAGAAAAAAAACATGCCAGGGTCACTGGGGCAGGGAAGCTGGCAATATACAAAAAATATTCAGAAGAGGGCTACTATTATGAGCAGTTAGTCAGGACTGGCTAATACTTCAAGGCAACTGAATTTCCCTGAGCTTGTACATTTCTCATTGAGCTTCTACAAGCAGACGAGGCACAGGGTCTTTCAAAATTTCTGGAAGAGGGCAGCAAATGCTCACTTTCAGACTTGTTACGGTTTTTTTTTAAGCAGGAACAAGGATTTAAGAATGAAGGTCCACCAGGAGAAATCAGTTTGGGAAAGAGATCTGAATTAGGGGAGGAGGGGTTGTGGGGCATTAAAAGGAGTACAGGAGCTGCAAATGCTCACCTTTGTCAGAAATGAGAAACCAGTTCTTCGAGATTTCATTTCCCTCTTTAGACTTTGATTTGGGAAGTTAGGTCAACACAATTATGTCTAGATCTCCAGTAATGAGTCTTAGATGAAACTACGTTTTCTTATAATTGTCCATGACTTCTTGACATAGCTCATATCTTTACTTCAGTCCCAGTAAAGCCTACCTTTTCTGCAACAGACAATCACAAAACTACACTGAAAATGTCTTTTCCACGCCTTTCCTTCCCTTTTTATTTTATGGCAATTTTTCAGAGTGTTTCTATTAAAAAAGAAATGGTTTTGGACAATGACTGTAACCCAGATGGAGTTTGTAACTATAGTACCAATAATATAACACTTCGACAGAAGAAGAGCAGCGTGAAAAAAATGCAAGACAAAGTCTTTACAGGATTTTCTTCCTTCTTTCCTCCAGGGATACAAAGCACGTTGGTAATAGATTCATCAGTTTTCCAGAGCCTGTTAACAAAATGAATGTTTTTGAGGGTTTGTCTTTAAAATGTAAGTATGAAATTGTCAGTCTCTTGTTTCAAACCCCTATGGAAACCAGGCTGTAACAGTATCTTGATGTTGCTTGAGAAATGCCAATTTAGCCGGACTAAACTTTCTGAAAGAGATTTCTAATCCTAGGAAGAAAGTTTCTTAGGTTGCCTGATATTTTATAAACTGGGCTTTCTAAAGCAGATGAAGCCTGTTAGTTTGTCAATGAGTTTCTGTCTCTAATGGAGTAAAGCATGGAGTGTATCCTGATTAACATGCAAAAATTCATTGGTGTTCTGGCTCCCCATGCCTGCTCCAGATATTGCCGAAAAGTTTTGTCAAGACCTTAGTTTCAGTATATAGGATGTAGATTAAATAATTGCATGATATTGACATGTTTAAAATACTTTTTATGCAGATGTAATTGTCTATCATGTATCAACAATTTGTATTAATGCATTTTAGTTTGTCACATTCATCAGCAATATCACCATCGTTCCTGTGAGTGTGTGTGCGTGTTTGTATCTATGTGTAGATATGTGAAAGGGAAAAACTGGCCATCTAGGCATTGCTCTTTGATATAATCTCATGATTAGTCTAATACCTTAAACTGAAAAAAAGCTATGCCTGTTTATCTTTACATAATGCTACTATGCAGGATCTCATTTCTAAAACACTGAGTAATTCTCATTTCCTTTGCCATCAAGGTTTAGTTGCTATTCGAGCTTTTGATGCTTCTCCTCTCCAAATATTACTAGTCTTGTTCTTGTCCTTTTGCTCCTCTGTAATCATCTCCACCCAGTAAGTTCATCCTCACAGTGAGGCCTCACAAACACATCTGCCTGCTCCACTCCCTACTGCCCAGCAATACCTTTCAGGGAAAAATCGCTCAAAGTGAGCTCTCCTTCATCACATTTACAGTTACATTGCACTGGATAAAACCATGTCCAACAGGTATTAACATTCTTTGTACAGCTTCACTTTCAAGAGTTGAAAAAATGCTTCTAGACTTTATTTATCCTTTAATTGGCTGCCTAATATGATTATGACTAACACAGCTCTCTACCTATTACGACCATTAATCATTATTTGCACACAGCTCATTTCTGTGGAGACACAATTTTCTGTATGAAAGAAAGAAAGGACAAAAGTGGTTGTATTTTTTAATGTCTATTTGCCAAAGAAAGAGAAAATTTTTCTCTACCTGACTAGCCCAATAACCTACTTAGCTAGTACGCTTAAGAATTTCTTACTGCTAATGTAACTAGGCTAATTTAATTAGCATGAAACCTGACCTAGGGGATGTTCTCATCATTTTATCTGGACGACTGAAACTTTTTAGGGTGGAGAATATGCATGGTAAATGACTAATATTTTTATTCGTACAGAAGTATAAGCCTTCCAAACTTGTAAGTGTGCAAGTGCTTATATGTGTATGCTTAGAAGTGTAAGTCTTTCAGGCTGGATGCAGAAGACTCATCCTCAATGATTCACTGGGATCAAAAGCCTACTTGCAGACAGGAAAGTGAAGAGGCATAAATGCAACCAAATGAAAAGTAATCTACTGTTCAGTCTAGTGTTTCCAACAGCTCTCATATGCACTATTCAAGCAATTATAATAATTGCCAAAGACTGCTTCCATAAATATAGAATACCTTTCTATTTACTCTTTTCTAACTGTCAGGACAGCTACTTCACATGCACCTAATACACCTCATAGCGTGGCATTCAGTGATTGCTTAAATGATCAGGTTCAAGCTTTCAGATATACTATGACACTTTACTTCAAAGAACACCAATGAAAACAGCACTGTTTCCTTCTGATGGTTTGGTATCTTGATGCATGGAGAACAGTTGCACTTCCAGTTGCAACTGGGCTGCCAATGCTGTGGTAAGTTACCAAAAAAGGCCCAAAATCTCTCATATAATCTGAAGCTGTCACCCAGATGCAGAAACGGGGATGGGTCCCACAATTAGTAGGCTGTGTCCAGACCACAAAATCTGAACACAAAATCTGAAGACCACCCACACTGGGTTAGACCAAAGATACATCCATTCTGATAGCCTTTCTTCAATACTTACCCAGCATGGAAGGAGAACAGCCTGATCAGGAAGGTGGTTTTCCCAGGCTGAGGCTCATCCCTTGCATTCCTAGAGTCCTGATCTTTAATTTTCCCAAATGCAGGAAATTCAGCTGCATCATTTGTGGTTAACTGGGCCACGTTCACTCTTTTCCTGTAAAAGACTAATACTAAAAAGAATTGAAAAGCAAAAAAACAAAGGCAGGCCAGTACCTACCACCAGCGGAAGGTGCTGAAGCTCCATAAGAAGTCATTGTGGCACCTCAGCTCCTGGTGCATCCTCCGAGTCACTCATCAGTTCCCTGTCTGCATCTGGGACCAGTCTGAGGAACATAAGAATGAGCAGCACATGGTGAAAGCCATGCAACCGCTCAAATCAGCTGAGGAAGAGTTAATCTGTATTTTCAGCCTTCCATCATCCCCTTTTCTCCTGGTGGCACGTCTTACAAGACGTACAAGTGCTACAGGCTCCCTGGATGGTGCTTGGACTACAGGCATCCTTCTGAGAAGGCAGCATACCCTGATTACCTCTCCAAAAGAGTCCAGGGGACAATGTGTCACTTAGAAAGACAGGAAAAGAGTTTGAGCAGTTAGAAGCAGCTGATGGTGCAAAAATGGATGCTCTGCCTCCAGCTTGTAAGGAAGGGCAGCTGCTATCTCTGGGGTGACACCTAGACCCCTCAGATGTCTTATGTAAAATCATTATTTTGAGTGTGAATAAATTAGTCTAAAGAGGTTTGTCTTTTGAAAGCAGTAAAATTATCAATAAATATATGCTACTGTAACTAAAGTAGGACAAATCTAAATAACATAAATGGAAGGCATTTTGTGGAAAATAAAACCCAATCCCCCAAACATAGAAGCAGATAGCAAAGAGCACACAAATGGAGAGAACTGGCAGTAACACTTCTGAACACTTCCTCTCCCGCTAAACTTAAATGTCAGGGACTTCCTGAGCCAGGAAGCTCTCAGTGGATTTTTCTCCCCTTTGAGTGTGGAGCATGGCTGGTTGTTAATGAACCCAAGAAATGTTTTTGGCATCCACAGCATCCCAGGGAAGGAGCTCCACCACTCGCCCCTGTGCTATATGCCTCCTTGTGAACCTTCCTCCTGCTGGCTGCCCCATAATGCCTCCTGCTTCTTGTACTGGGAGAGGTGGTGAAAAACCAGTCCATATCCACCTCTCTAGAGAAGACCGTTATCATCTCCCCTTCGGTTAGCTCTTACAGCCTGAAAATTACCAGATCCTCTGCCTGCCACTCACCTGGAGTCCCCCAAGCACCACACGTCATTATCAACTCCATAGCTTCAAGCCAGATGGCAAAGGCTCTGTATATGTTTCTGTTGTATGTATAAATAAGGGGGAGTCTGGGGTCCAAAGTCAAAATATGGATAGCTTCAAGTAGATAAGCTCTTCAGTGAGCAGGCAAATACATGAACTTGGTTTCTTTAGGCTCTACCCTATTTTAGTTTTCTGCAGCCATATCCTGTGGCCTTCTCTCCAATAGAGAGCAGTAGTTTCAGCCTTGTTACAAGAGGCACTCTGTTTTCCTGAAACTTGAGGAAAATCTTTTAGAGGTCAATATTTTTACCAGATTTGGTTGGAATTGTGACTATCATGTTGAAAAAATGTTCATAGTGGGCTGAAGGACTGATGAAGAAACACTCAGACATCATGATGATATAAGCCTTATTTCCTAGGAAGCTGAGCTAAAGCCTACATCGAACTAATAAATTATTACTCATTCCAAATCACATTTTTCATATGATCTATTCTTTTATGAGCAGAAAGGAATATTAGGCATGTAAATCCCTCATTCATTGACAAGATAACAGACCTGCTAACATAAAAGCATTTTTATTTTACATATGAAAAGTAAGTCTTTTAACCAATTTAATAAGAAAGCATTTATGTTCTTTTTTCTATTGTTTTAGTGATTCAAAAGCTGAGAAATCCTGAATTAATTAGAGAATTAGTTAGTTAATAAATTAATTATCCTGCATATTATTTTACTTTGAAATATCAATGCTGATCCAAAACGGGCAAAGAGAATGAAATTCTACAGATAAGATGTTAATATGGAGGGAATAATTTAATCAAAGCAAAAGACTGATTGTTCGGTAGTGGTAGAGGTGGAGGAAGGGGGAGAAAAGACCTGCCTGACCCCAAATTTAAATCCTCTTTAAATGAAACTGGGCCCACCCTCGATAAAGCAACCTTATACTACATACTGGCACATTTGGCACATTGTAGATTATCACAACAGTATAACACCACTCTGCATTCCCATTTCCAAATATGATTCAATGGCTTCAATCCAAAATTGCTTGCTTAATGCCTTTGTGCATCTTCTTTATTATGCAGATACTCTCAACGCATTTGCAATGAGTTCCCATATCCTTCCTATTATTTCAGACACGGTGAAGCAGCTCAGGTGCTTTTGGACCAGTATGGAAGCTGTCCATTTTTCTTGTCTCATGGCATCATTTCTGTTGAGCAGCTCCTGACCTTGGCTGCGATATATGGTCTTGAAAGATTTATTTGAGAGTGATGTTTTTCCCTCTTTGCTCTAAAATGTTGAACAGCGATTGCAGTTAGTTGAGACACGCTGGTGACATTGACAACTTAGACACTGTACACGGCTCATCACTGAGAGGAAGAAACTGCAACATGTTTTAGGAATAGTGAATACAGCTTTGAAGATCAGTTAACTTTCTTCATCAAGACAGATTGTTTAAGTGGAAAAATCCCTTGAACATATTGTGTGCTTCTATTGTATCATTTTATGATGTCCTATCACAGCACATAAAACAATGTGCAGTTTACCTAACATGGCAAGCTGCTTAACATTTCAAGAGTTTTCTTTTTTTCTTTCCTTTTTTTACCTGCTCTATTCAAATAAAACCTTTCCAGTGAGAATATCCACCAGATCCTGCTTGTATGAATGATTAGGAGGACGGTCCATGTCACCACTTTAGGGAAATGTATAAAAACATCTCTAGTGAAAGTGTCACAGGAAAGGTTATTTTACAAGACACACTCTTCTTAGATTAAAAACAGGTTTTCTGACAGAGTGATGTAAAATATGAATGTACTGAAAAGCACTAGTTTCTACCAAACCCAAATGGAATATATGATGGATAAAGGTTTCAGAACTAACAGGATCAAATTCTCATCATTCCTGTTTACTCTGATTTAAATATAATTCTGAGCTTGCTTCTCCTTCCAGAAACCTGAAAATCCTATTTTACAGACCTAAGGGCAAATTGGCCAGGCACCGGAGCATTCACTGAAAATTGGAATTTGTAATTGTTTTCTTTTGAAAACTGAGGATGTAATCACTCTCCAGTTTTTTAATACCATAGGTAACATGATCTTGATTAAGATCCCTATAAGATTCCTAAAGCACCCTTGGGATAGGATTAATGTTGTGTAACTGTATCCGTATAATATTTAATTATGGTAAAATACCTTCAAGGAGGCAATGTCTATATTACTGGACTTGGGATGCAGACAGATTCCTGAGTCCAGGTACATAACTTAGCCACGTACCAACTCTATCTGACAGCAAAACTTAGGTGCCCACCACCAGGATGTGGGAGAGGAATCACAGAATGATGCACGTAGGTTCCTGTTGTGAGTAACTGGTGGCAGTCCTGTGGCACGTCACAGTCTGCTTCAGAAGGTGACTCAAGACACAAACTCTGGGCTCCTGAGGAAGGCAGCTCACCCCTCCTGTCATAGGACAAATTGCACCCTGGCGTATCTGCTAAGCAAAAATAGTTCTAAATGCTCAGCTGCGAAATATAGCCACTCAGAAGAAGAGGATGAGAACAGAGCAGGAAATTTGTGTAATGGATCTTGAAGAAACCAGAAAAGTACTATTGCTCTATGCAATTACAAATATAATAGCTCCTTTTTGGAAAGGAAGAAAAAAAAGTCATGTATCTGTTATTTTTATATTACCCTACTGCTATATTATATTATATTCAGATCATCTACAACTTGAACGGAATTACTATGTACTAGACAGTGATGAACTATCCAAATCATCTGTCTTCCCCTTGCGAGTACAAAGAAATAGTCACCAAAACCATTTCTCTCTCTTGATTGGGCTAGCAGCCCTGCACAAGTAATAGTTCTTTTCTCTTGAGTAAATATACCACAGCAGCCCTGATCACTAGCAGCACATTTATGTGGCCTAAGTCACGAATCCAAAGTGCAAAAATACTCACTGCCCCCCACCTCTCCCTCTGCTCAGGAAGCACAGCACTATCTTTTCTGAGCTCTTTACATGTCCACTGTTCATACATCATCTTTTGATTTATCCCAAACAAAACCAGCTCCATTTAAGAGGACTTTCTTGTATCTGGAAATGTTAAAAACACTGATTATTTGCTGTTATGCTAGACTGTTAAGCCAAAATCAAGTAGCAGACCTTTACCACCTCAGACCACAGCACCAGTTCTGCCCTGGCCTTGCATCAGACAGGCCCTTCAGCCAGACCATGGCACTGACCACAGGAGAGCATCCAGGTTGAAAACACCACGTTCTTCACATGGTGGTCACCATGCTGACTGGGACATGTGGGACAACAGTTGCAGGTGAGTAGCAAGAAAAGAGGGAGTTAGAGACACAAACCAACTCTGCCTGTGTCACTCATCATGCCGTTCATTGCCAAGCACATCCCTCTCCACCATAGAAGAACTTAGGTTGGGAGGTACTTCTGAAGGTCACCCAGTCCAGCCCTTCTCAATGCCAGGATAACTTCAGAGTTAGATCAGGGGACAGCGAGCATCCTCTGCACTTATTAGGCATGGATGGACTGAGAGTACCCACTCTTGTGCTTCTCAAGCAGTTATCTGCATATCATTACATGGAAGGGGATCATCTTCAACAGCAGAGATGCCACCCAACAGACTGACTGGGACACTGTAGTTTCTGATCGTGGAATCAGTCTAAGTTGAAACACCTCTCAAAACTTTCCTCCGAGTCCCAAACTCTCCTGTTTCCTCCAAGCAAGTATCACCTCCTGCATGCAAGCCTGAGTTGCAGTTCTACCTTTAGCTTTTATCCTGTCTCGGTCTACTTGCTTCCTCCTCTTCTCCAATGCCTTTCACATTCTTGAAGGGTGGGATCCAGTCTCCCATTATGGAACCAATCTAATACAAGTCCTGGTCCTCAGGACTGGCCATGCAACTGGGGGTAACTTGAAGAAGTGGTTTCATCCATAGGTGTTTTTTAACATTTTGGTGACCCCTTACCACCATCTTCCTCCCTCAAGAAGCCAACAAATCTTCTTTCAGAATCTTCTTCCAGGACACACAAGATATTATCTGCATACAGGGCTGATGCGGCTGCTTCATGAGGATCTTCATGCTTTAATTCTGTTGCCATCTCCTGCTGCTCAGGCACAGATGTTATCTCTTTTTCCACAGGTCTTGGGAGTACACGGGGAGTACGGCATTTGGTGAAGATCCTTTGAGCACAGAAGACACAGAATTGCTTGCAGTATCACAGCCTCTGTTCTCCATGTGCAGCTACAGCAAAAATTAGAGATTCATCGCTGTTTAAGAGAAGGCACCAGATAATTTTATGCATGTTTTGACATCAAGGGGATTAAAGCGGTGCTTATGCATGCTCTGGACTGGAGATGCTCTCCTAATCACTGCTTTATTTCTGTGAAAAGTCACACCAAAATAATTTATTCTCTAAAAAAGGTGCAGAAGATATAAAATGCCTTTAAAGTAGAAGTAATAATGACAGTGATGGCAAAATTAGTCTAGTCCTTAGCTAATACTTTTAATGACATTTTTAAGAGAAAAGGCTTTTGTTCACCTGATGTTTGTTTTCCATGTTGTGAACTTGACTATGTGTGTAGAGCTTGGCTGTACGTTAATAAAAGAATTGTAATCAAATCACAGTCTGCCAGAGACAAATCTTTGCTTTCAAAAGTTAGTATAAAAAATAGAGTACAGTTTGACTCAGAAAGCAAATGCTGTCATGTTCCATCTTTCTCAAGCAAAATATCAAGGGAAAAGTATAAAAAGTGGAGAAAACTACTAATTTTTAATGAAATACTTGAGAACATATGAAAAACAGAGTACATGTGTCCTGAGGTAATAGACCTCAGATCTATGAATGATATTTTTATCTTTGATGTGTCCAAATATATTTAACATGTTTCTCTTCATTTGCCACACAAAACTTGGGGTAAGCTACTCAAACTTAGAAATATCATAACTAGTATTTTTATGAATTATATATCAGCACATTCATTTGGAAAGATGTGAACACTCTATGAGCACAAACTCTCTTCATTCTAAAATGAGGAGGAAACTGTCCACCACCCTAGCTTTCATCTGGAGCATGTTTATTCAACGTACTTCCTTACAGTAGGCATCTTTAGTCTGGGGTAAATCTTATATTATCCTAATATTGTTAATGAAGAATTTTACTTAAATATGGATTAGAAATGCTGCAGTGGAGGTACCGATGTATCTGCAAAGCTTATCAGCACTGCTAAGAACAACATCACCTTTCAGTCTAGTTTCTCTAACCAGAGCTTTACCTGAAGATTGGTGCTTTCATCCTTCTTTTCTAAACCTAAGAATAAACAATTCAGCAATATGCATTGCCTTTTATGCATTGCCCAGTGAATGCACACCAGTTATGGCAGATCCACATGTAATCTACTTCTCAGATTAGATAAAACGAGTGGCATCATTCCTGTAATTTCAAAAGACCACAGCAGTTCCCCTCAGCCCTTTGGCAGAGTGGTTGTGGATCTTTACTTTCTGGGAAGAGCAAACAGCTGATGAGATGCCTAACTTGAAGATGGGCAGGATAGGAGAGCTCCATACTGTCTACTGACTAACCCCAGCTCATTTCACTGTGCTCTAGATGTTTGAACTCCGTTTTCAAGCATCTGATTCTTCCTGGTGTTGGACAGGAGAAGTAGGAACCTGAATTTCATTCCTTTAGGTGGTCTAATAAGCAGCTAAAACTTAAACATTGTGGTCCTTAGTTTTTTATATACCTGAATCCTCTTTAAAAATCTAACAATTTTAGTAATTTTATATGAAAATATAGGAAGAATTCTCTTCCATAATCTGGAATACATGCAAGGTGTGCGATATGGTTCCATCATTTGGAGGTAAACACCATGACACCTGAGCTATGTTTTTCCGAATAACCCTTCCTCCTGTTCCTGGCTGCAGACAAGCAGCATTGCTTGTGGAGTGCACAGCCAATGCACCCAGCTACGTGTGCAGCTGTGGGTGCAGAGAGCCAAGCAGACTTGCAAGTTGGCAGGTTACATGGGAGGTAGCACAGCTGCAGATTTGCTCATCATTTCTGTCTGAATTCATTATTCTGGATGTCCTGGGAAAATCAGCTGTCTGGGAAACCATTCAGGGTGCTCTTTCATAATCAATACAAACTACAAAAAATATTTGCATACACATACTACAATGCATCTGTGAGGGCATTGGCACTGGGGCAGAGCACAGGCCTTAATAGTCTCAGTCCTTACTGATCAGCCTGAGATAAGACCTCGTGCATCTCTTGATTAGCTAAAATACGACAATTTTTCATTAACTGGAGAATGCTGTGAACCTAGATGAAACCCACCTCTTATTGCTGCAAGCGAGCAGAAAAGGGAGGAATTCAGCAGAAAGGGAGATGCCTGCTCGCGGGTGTGCACCCCTTTGTGAGTGCGGCTGGGTGGTGAGCAGGAGCAGGTCTTAGACTTGGGAATGACACAGTCCTCTGCTGTGTGAAGCCTTGAAGCGATGAAAGCTTTAGTTGCTAGCCAAGTGATGACCCAGTGATGTTTTCTCGTAGGTATACCTAAAAGACTCAGTTTTGCCACCTTCTTAATTTGAGTACTTCTTATTTTATATCTCAAACTTACAAATAGTTAATTTCCCCTTTAAGACTGGCTGGATTGCTAACTGGGCTGCAATTGGCAAGTGCCTCAGGCCGATCCACTGATGTCATTTCAGATGAACGCAAGCCCAGTAGATGTGAGGACTCTCCCCAAGGCACGGGTGCTTCCAAGTCAACATCTCATTTACCCTTGTTCATTGGTCTCCATTGACCAGAGGGAGAATCTGGGAGCAAAGTCATTATAGCGGGTGAGTTGTGAATGTACGGAAAGGTAGGGTGTGGAAGAGGGCTCTTATAGAGCTCTGACTTTCAGGGCACAGCAGCCAGGGCCCAAACACTCAACAGGGAGTCCCTCCTCCTTAGCCTGACCCAAGGCTGTGTGATGCTCCCGCTCTGTCCTCCAGCCCTTCGCAAACGCTCTCGAGTCTTTCATCATGCACATCAAAAGGAATTCTAGAAGAAACAGATGCAAATAATCTAAGCATAAATCCCACCATATCAGGGACTTCACATCAGGCAGTGGGGGCTGCAGGGGGAGAGAAGGCTTCTTTGATTTCCTTAGGCATGGACGTGGCCCCCCAAGACTTGCTGTGAGAAGGTGTCCCCCCCTCTTTCTGCTGATGAAGGCTGGGCTTGCGGCTTGTTAAAGCGTTTGCGTCAGACGTGGCAAGGTTTTAAAATTGCTCAGAAGTCAGCATGGAGTGAGTGGGAAAGGATGACAGTGAGATAACGAAACCAAACAGATAAAAAAGCCTCACATGCAATCTGATGAAAAAGTCTCAGGTTTCCATAGCATCCACTAGCAACTCTGTCACCTTCCTCCTTAGGACACACTTTTGAATTCCAGCACATATAGCCCTTCTTTGGTTAGGCAGCTACTTTTGTAAAACTTCTGTGTACTAAACAATCCCTATAAATTCATTTCACGCTTTTTTTTGTCTTTCCAGCTGAATTATTTGGCAGGAAGTGACCTACTTAAAAATGAACTTGTCGCAGACATGCGTTTAGAACTTGAGAGTTTAAAAAGTGAATATATTATAAGATTCAAAACTGGAAAACAGCCAAGCCATAGCAAGACATTTTACTTCAAGTGACTATCAAAGAGGCATGAAAGACTGTCCTTGCTATTTTCTCCCTTCCTCTACTTTTTTTCTGCTTTATTTGAGCATCTGAACTCCTTAGATCTCCCACTGATTTTTGTCCTCGGGCAATTTCTTTTTCTTTACTTCACTTTTATCTCACCATACACAATGCTACATCCAAGACTAAGTTCATGGATGTTTGTTCCAGAAATGCCAACTTGCTTTTACAAGTTGTTGCACAGGGTTTTGTATAAGGATTAAGGATTTAGAATGAAGTCTCCTAAAATTGTGGAGTAAATAAAAAGCAGAAAAGGCATCAACAAAATTTTTGAGGACTTCAAAGACTTCTGGAGATGTTGTGAACTTCTCTTGAAGATACGTGAGGAAGGAGAAAGATATACTGAGATGCAACAAGTGCAAACAACGAAGAAGATAGTGTTGTTATGGATTTGTAAAAGCTGTTTAACATAACTACTAAAAAAATGGTAGTTGCAGTAATATTAGAATTCATTTAAATTTTGCTGAAACTATACCCTTTTATCCTGCTGATTTCTGAATCTGTTTTTCAAACGTGCTATATTACTGAGAATAATATTAATATTCAATGAAGATATAGCCATATAAATCATCTAGTTTCTAAAACAGAGTGAAAAAGAGGATGATTCACCAGTGTTTGATCCCAAGTTAAGAAACAGTTTCAATTAAGCACAGATCACAGCAGCCATGAGCAGCATTAATCCCTTTCTGCTGTTGTGGTGAACACCGGGAAGCTGTGGGGGATCGGCAGAAGGACCCAGTGCAAAATAGGCCTCACCCTCCCTGTAGGAGAAGGTCTGGAAGTAGGGGTGGGAGGCAAGGCTACCCAGCGTCGTGCCCAGGAACTGAGGGCTGCTGTTGCACATGTCACAGGGGTAAAAGAAGGAGAAAAAAGAGTAAGTGGAACAGCCATGTGTCCATCGCTTTCCCACGTAACCAAGAAGTGCTGTTGTGTATTCCCATGGCATGGGACTGGGGTCGTTCCTTCTCCTGGGCACTCACTCCAGCACGACCGTCCTCCTCCACCGCCGCCGTCTGCAACAGGAGCCAGCCAGCACTCAGTGCAATTAGGACAGGTTCTGGTGGCAGGATCAGACAGATACTCGGGTGTTGAAAACAGGCCAAGGGCCTGGCTTTGATGGTCCATCTGCAAAATTTAATAAGACTGAGGCCAGTCTTTGAGGAGTCTCTGAGAAAAGATTGTCCTTCCTACAGAAAAGCTTTACAAAAGGTGTGCTAGAGCTAGATTAAAAGTCAGCTTTTTGCTTTCACCTGTTGATGAAGTAAATTTAAACCCTCCCTTTATCCTCACAGGTCACTGTGAGATAGCTTTCAAATAAGCTTGGACAAGTGAAGCAAAAAGCCTTAGAGAGCTCCAGACTCAGAAAGTTCAGTTTGAATCAAATCAACTGATTTATAAATATATTTGTAATCTAATAAGTATTCAGGAGACAAACAGGGTCTCTGTTTGCATCAGAACAAAGTGATGTCAGCAGTTTTCTTCCAAGAGTGATGAACTTGGTTAATCTGAAGCATCTGCTCCTTGGCTGCGCTGAGTCCTTTGCATTGGGAGGTGAGCTCACATTGCAGTGTTTTCTGGTCAAGCTCAGACCAGTGGTGCTCACAATCTGCCTCAGCTTCTGGAAATACTTTGTGCCACATTTTGTGGTTGCCCCTGGCCATTCTGTTGGTGATGGCCAGTGTGGAAAAAACTGGGTTCATGGTTAAGAGAGACAGACACTCTCTCTGTGAGGCAAATACCATTCTGTATTTGCTATTAAAATGTGTTGTTAGAATGTCATTCACTGTTGGTTTTGTTGAAAAAGAATGAGCAAATATTGCATCTTCTGTGTTTCTTGTGAAAACTGTTTGGAGAGCTATGGTAAGGTATCTCCAAGTAGCTGCAAGTCCAGATCTTCTCACTTTTGTTTTGAATGAATACAGATCTAGAAATGCCACAGAAGCTTTGGCAGATGCTCAGCCTCTGCAATCAGAAGAAGAGCAGGCACCTCTGGGCAGTCGGACAGCCACCCTCCCTCCTTCTTGCCAGCTTCCCCACAGCTTTTGCAAATGTAGAGGTGGTTCTGCACGGCTTTGCTTCTTTCTCTCCGAGACCTCCAAATGGTTGAGAGGAAATGCTTTTTTTCCTTCAGGGACATGCTCTCTTGAGTAGCTCGAGGAGCTTGACAGGACTGCATTTATTCCTCTTGCAGCTGATTGCCTATGGAGCTACTAGGTTGGAAGGATAGCCTCGACTGCAGTATTTACATTATACATTTACATTCAGTATCTTAATACCCTGCCATTTATTTTCATTTCAGTTGGTCCCACATCCCACCTGTATGCCTAACTTAGTGTGGACAAAAATGGGCCTCAAATCAGGGTTAAAGAAGCTCACTCCAGGTAAGATGCAAGTGATACTAGTGGCTTGGTGGGATGGAGAACAGCGATGGGAGTATAAAAGATGACCGGGATCAGAAGAGTGGGGAAACTCATTAACTTTTCTTTTCCAAATGAGAACCAAAGACCAACATTGCATTTCCAGCTCTTACCAGACCGTTGAGTAAGTGCAAGATCAGCCTTGCTTCTGCCTGTACCTGCCCAGGAGAGGGCATTCCTGTGGCATGCAGATCTCACTGCTCCCCTTCTTGCCTGCCTGTGAGCACAATATAATTGAACCTATAATGTCTGGTGTCACAAGTAGAAGAATAATCTCCACTCTTGATGGATGGAGGGGAGCGGGAAGAGGGAGAGATATGCATAATTATCACATATGCTTCACATGCATTAATATGTACAAGCATATGCTCTGAAAATGTAAACCTTCATTAAAGCAAAAATTAAAGATGACGAATTTGTAGTGTAAAATTTAAAATACAGGTGAAAGAGCAATTCACTAACCTGGCCATACTTAATTAGAAAATCAGGACGCTGCTGTGAGTTCTGATAATTTTTCCAATGCCATTTGGATGCTTTGCCAATAAATAATCTTACAGTGTCAAAATCAATCACTGTGTTACAAAGACTCCTCATCTGTGATCGAAATCATTCTATTTCCCCTGGAGACACATACCTATGAAAAATTTAAGAGGTCATCAGTCATGGTCTCTCTTTCCAATGTTTATAAAGTTGTATCTTTGGATAAGAACATTGCCAGAGTTCTTGTCACGATGGAAATCAGAGCTGAGGTCCGGTATATTTACAGACAGGATCACTATGCTTAGGTAGACTGCATCTCATCCCTAATTTTTTGAAGTTATATAAAATAACTGTTCTGGGGCTGCCTCTGTTATTTGCAGATCCCCGGTAAAGGAATGAAAAGAGATCTCAATATATATGAGAATTAGGCTCTAGGTTTAAGCATATAACATATAATTATATAGCGTAAGGCCATTGAAGAATAATGCCAGATGCATTCATTTCGTGTCAGGTGTTCTGAAATTGTGTATACTCGAACAATTCCGATTTGCATTCTGCACAAAATCTTACATGGTCGCATATAATTTCCTATTTTCCCATAGCACATTAGCTGTTTGTTGATGGTATAAGAATCACTTGATAACTGTGTAGCAGCCAATGTGTCTTATCATTAAACTATTGGACTCTTTACTGGAAATCAAAACGTCATCATGAAATTCAACTAAACATTTCAGAAGGATCATCACACGGGATGTATCATACTAAACCCATTGAAAAAGCAATTCTCTGAGGTATGCTTCATAGGCAATTGCTTCCCAAATAGTTTTCCATTACTGTTGAGATTCTAGCCACAACAAGCACCTTTAATCCCATTCCTAAGCTCGATTAGGGAAATGTCTGGATAAGAACTCAAAAAATGCCTTTCTCTATCACTTCCACAGGAAAAAATTGACCCCTATTTAGGTTACCTCGGGTCTAATGACCTCTTGATTCATGAACAAAAATCTTCACGCTAGTTCTTAGAAATCACATGGTCTAACTGTAAGAGGAGGGTGGGATCTGTGCCCTGAGCATGGACAGAGCAAGGATATTCAACATACGCACCTTGTACCCACTCTTTCTCTCACATCCTTATTCTCAAGGGAACTTATAGATATAAAGCCACTGATATCTTTCAAATACATTTTCTTTTATGTCTGAGGTAGAGGTAGTTTTTGGCAAAATGGAGGGGGTTTTTGTTTGTGCACAAAGGACATTTTACCATGCTCTAATGCATCCCTAGGGCAGGGACCAGGCAGCACAAAGGCAGGAGCTTCAGCTGCTTCCAGGTCAAGATGTAGCTCTTGGTCCCTTATTTGAGCCTTCTATCTCCTCTCCAAATGAAAAAATTAACTCAGAAAGTCTTCCTAGGAATCAGTTTTGCTCATTAGCCATGAAATCTGCTCACTTCCTGAAAAGTCCATAGTGTAATCTCCGGGTATTGCAGGTCAAAGAAAGATTAAGCAGTCAATTTATTTTAGAAACTGAGAAAGAGAAAAGTGAGCTTGACCTATTAGTCATTTTTTCACTCCCACCCAAACTATTAGATAAGTCTGAGATAAAGTACTTGAATGCATTAAAATGTCTGCAGAATAGAAAGGAACACTTTTTAATTTTCCATCTCTTGCTTTCTCAAAAATGAAAATCCCTGTAATTTCATAGGTCAAGCCACGATTACATCCATTTTGATAAAATGCTGAATTACAGAACAGATAGGACTTTTCAGTTCAAATTTATCATACTTGTCATGGACTCCTGGATGATAGAATCAACTTCAGAGGAAGCTGGGAGTTCTCAGGATTTCTGTAAAACACGAGCTTCATTGACACTCGTAGGATTGGCAAGCCTGGTTTGATATATCTGACCTTTTGCTCCGTTGTCATTACAGTAAACAGAAACGGCGTAATGAAAAAACACAAGAAAACAATTTTCCTTCACGGGTCTTCAAAGTTCACACATCAAAGGGAATGCTGCAAAGCTGCAGCACAAAAATCTGATCATTTGGGTTCCCAGAGTTGCTAAACAATGTCATTTCTGCCAGCTTGTTGATAGGCAGAACGAGGAGCATTCACACCGCCCGCACTCGAGGTCTCAACAGAGGTGCCCGCAGCAGGTGCTTGGGCTGCATGAAGTCGTTCGGCAGGCTCCTCCAAACCACTCTTTTTCTCAACCACCCTCTCAAGAAGCCCGTGTTGACTTCAGAGGGACCCTCGGATCAGTGGGCCACAATCTTTCTTATTTACGTGCAGAGTCTTACAGACAAACTGTAGACATCCCCAAGAGTCGGGAAGAGCCTCATGCCTGGCTGTGCTTTAGGGAATACTTTGGGGCCTGAGGGGCATTTTTGGTTAACAGGGAGGCCTGGTATTAACCATGCCTTTATTTAGAAAACAAGGTGCCGGGTTCCCCTTGGATCCACAGTTATACACCAACAAATGGTCCTTGGAGAGGAGGTTTGCCACTGTCAGCAAGGCCACCTTAATGGTAGCATCCTGGAGCAAGCAGAGGGGTGGTACCAGCTGATTCCAGCTCCTCAGCAATCTCTTCTTTCTCAAAAGAAATACTATTAGCTCCTGCTAAACTCTGCAGAGTGCCTGATTTAGGCTGTGGTACCGTGCACCGTGACAACACAGGCGCTGAGGGACCACCGAGGTTAACTGAGAAGCCTCGAGCACAACTGACTTTGGAGAAATAGGATAGGACAACTGTGAAATGGAAGATAACCTAAACAGTTATCTGAGCTGAATGCCAGCAGCAACGCAAAGCAGTCGTAGGGGAAGGATGGAGGCAGAGATGTGCCACTGGAGAGCCCGGCTCGTTGCCAGCGAAGGCGTTCACCCCATCAGAGCGGCCAGCCCAGCCGTGCCTGCTCGCTGCCCTGCGCCGGCAGCCCCTCTGCAAGCACACACACCAGCCCCGGGGTGCCCGGCTCCCCAAACGCTGCACCCACCGGGCCAGGCCCTCCTCGGCTTTGTGCGTCCCCGCTCCCGCTCCCGCCACGCTGCCCCGGCGGGCCGGGG
>WAAD01023321.1:29943-77747 GCA_013389945.1 Fregata magnificens | reverse complement strand
GATCTATACTACAACTCAGAACTTAGTAGGGTTCATCTTCCATTCTGCTGCTCACGGAATGGAAAGCTTTTGACAGTGGGACGTGTTTCTATGTCTGAAGCATTTCTCTTTAAATTTCACCTTGCTGTTTTCACATTATGGCACTCAAATTCTGCTGATTTGAGACACAAAGGAGAAATTCCAGAAGCATTAAAGAAGATCTATTCCTATAATAAAAAAGATGTAATCTCTTCTGTTTCTCTCTGAAACAGAAAGGAAGCGTAAGAAAGAACATTTCCCTTAAGGGACAGATATGGGGGCGGGGTGGGGGGGAGAAAAGGGTAAAGAAGAAAAATAATGAAGAACTTATTTAACAATTTATATAAGATCCCCAGCAATCAAATGCAGTGAAGTCACCCAAGATTTACTTGCATGCAAATTTTCACTAAATAAAGATGACATTCATTATGTTTGGCTTCTTAAACAAATAAAAGAAATCAACATTTTCCTGTAATTTATTGCTACTTGTTTTAATTAGAGCATAAACCTTTTATAAAGATACTTGAAAAAGTGAGATCTAGCTGACAACTAGTCTGGTTTTCCAGCAAATTAATTGCTGGCTTTGTTTGGTCACAGTTTTTTGATGCCTGTTAAGAAGACCAGAGTTATCTCATTGAAGAGAAAATTAAGAAAATAAAATGAGAAGATGAGAGCCATTAGTTAGACAGTTTTTTCGATGACTGAAGCATAAACAAAGGGGTAAGGAGATATGGGTTTATGCTTGGCTGAGCTAACGGTTTCCCGTAAGCCCTAGAAAATATAATTTAAAGAAGCTTTCTATTTCTTGGGCATTATGAGATTAAGTTCATCAGGGATTGTAATGCCTTTTGAGATAATTTGATTTATAACTTTATAAAAGTGAAAAGTATAATTAGAACTTCCAATGATTTTTGAATTGAAAATAAAACAGCCTTTCCCATGCCAAGCCTTTTGGATTTTTTGGCTTTCAATGAATTTGAAACGCTCAGTGTTATGGATGTAGCCTCACCAGACACTTGCAGGTTTAGATCCAACCTCATTGCATTTTCATGGGGATACCTCTTTTTTATGTGGTTCACAGTGCCTTAGGTTATATATGCTGACGTTTTTCACCAGTTAGCAGAGATTGCTTGAAGTGAGGCTGTTCATCAAATGATTCCATTTTATATAGTAAAATATGAGAAAAAAAATATTTGCTATAATTATGATAATACTCACACAGCTTGCTCTCAGGCAAACAGTATATGTGTTTCTCCCTACTCTAAAATATCTTGCTCATACTTCTGCCTCCAAACAGAAGATAAGATTTTAAACACGACTTCTTTATATAGCGTCTCTGTGGCTTCTGTAAATATACTGGCTTCTATTGAAAGAAAAATCACCTTGAACTACAACTACAGGTCCAATTCAGAAGCAGTCTTGCTCGAAGCATTCCACCCTGTGAAATGCAGTGCATTGAGTAATTATGCTGAAAAAAATTACTGGAAAGGCTTTAGTTAACCTTTTATTCATACAGTCAATTGCAGCCAAGTTCTCCAGTTTTGATAATCCCTCAAGTTCTGCTTACATAGTGCATTCATATGCTTGGGATAATGCCTCTGTGACCTGAAAGTATGCCATCCCTGGTGTGTACGAGTGTGCAAGCGTACTCTGGCTTCTTGTTCTAAACATCTTGGCAAGATCATGAATGTTAATATTGCATGAACAGTTGTAGACTTGGAGGCCGATGACTATTACAGGGCAAAACCAGGTGGAGTAGGAAAAAACCTTTATATACATAGCAGGTGATAAATAATAAATTACAACAAAAATCACAGGAATACTTTGTACAACATTAATGCCTCTTCCTCTTCCTTCTCCCAATTCAACTAGCCCACATGCCAAAAAGCAGTCAATTAAGCTTTGCAATGCCATCAAAGTCTACTCTGCACTCTCCCACAAGTAAAGAATTATCCTTATTACAGTCATTTTTATAGCTGGAGAGACCGAAGAATCTGTGCTCTAACAATGTGCCATTCCCTAACCAGGTTTCCTCTTATGCTTCTGTAAGAAGTTATAGGATACTGCAAAACATAATGGTGAGTATTAGTCAAATTCTGAAAGTTTCTACTTGTTTGAGCATTACAAGAATATTTATTTACAAAAATGTTTAATTTTGTATGGAAATTTTATACAGCATGTGCAGCTCACTTAAAACATTATCTCTATTTGAACTACCCAAAGCCAGGGCAAGTGACACTGTCCACAACTCAAATGGGTTGTTCTTTTTAATCACCAGATGACATATAAATTTTCATTTAACATTTTATCCAAAATTTTCCATATATATTCTTCCTAAAAAAATAACCTGAACTTCTCTGGAAATTGTAATATCTGAAAACTTCTTGGGTTTATATACATAAAATAATCAAACCAACTATAGAAGCATTGTCTGTTTAGCAATTGTTGACATTTGTGCATGTCATTGTTGACTTTAAGAATCCCTTGATATTGAATGTAGAGTAGAGCAGTTGCCACACATAATTGCCACAGCTAATTGCCGCAGAGGATGACTTCTATGAAGAGGAATGGGTTAAAATATTGCTTTGGGTTCTTCATTTAAAGGTTTCACCTAGAGCCAAATGGCCTTTCACAAACTGAATGAGGCAATAACCTGAGGTAAACACCTTTCCAGAAATAATTGAACATCTACCGGCCTTGTACTGTTGATCAGATGAATCATGTGAAAGACAGCTCTTGAACAAAACTGCAGGAGAGTCAGAGAGGGAGGGGAAAGCAGACACAAGCACCTTGACAAATAGATTTAGGGAAGTACTGTAGTAATTGAGCTGTGCAACTGCCAGGACTCTGACANTCTCTGTCCAGATGACCAATAAATGCTGCTTTGTGTAAAAATATGTTATGCCTAGATGATATCCAAATGTCTGTGAAGGCTTCAGTTCTCTTTGCAGAGCCTGGAGGGATCACCAAATTAAGGAGTCAAAGCAGATGGGGTGTCATGTCCTTGCACAGAGGCGATACAAAGTTACAGCTGAACTGGGGTAACTCATGGAGATGTTGAACGGTTTGTGAACAGAACAAAACACTCAGAGGTGCAGGTCTGTGATAGTCTGCAATATGTAGGAGAAAATATTTAGCTCGGGTTTTTCTTTGACTTCAGGATCATTCTTGGATCCTATGGGTGAGCTCCTCAGGAAGCCTGATAATAAATTTAGATCAGCTTCCCTTTAGGGCGTTCTTTGTCTGGGCACACTGACTTTTACAGAGTAAAGCTGGACATTAATTTCATCATTATGGCATGGCAAGGAAAGTTATAAGGGAAATGGGCACTAGTCATGAAAAAAATGCATTATTATTTAGCCACAGTTCTATTCCTGTGTTTCTTCTTGCCAATTTCTGAAATGTAAATCCAATTTGACTATTTTTCCAGTTAGAGGAAGAAACTAGTACTACAAACTTTAAGTTAAATATTTTATCTTTAGATAATACTAGACTAATAATATCAATAAAGCAAACATGTCTGAGCACCTAGAACTCAGTCTTAACCCTTGAGAGGGCTAGATAATCAGGTAGAATAGTACAGCAAGTCTTACTTTTCATATGATCATTTATGCACCTTTCTCAGTAATAATACTCTAGTCATAGCCCAGATGCAGTCTGCCAGACAACACATGCATTTTATAAATGAAGTGGTCAGTCTTGGGCAAGTGAAAGTAAAGCATGATTTTTTTAAAAAAAATCAGTTTAAGATGTAAGATTTCTTTGTCATCACACACTGAAAATTTGGAATTCATGGAGCCTGAACCTGTATTAGCTTGAGAAATGCAATGCACTCTCCTGGTGGTAGGAAAAACAATGCAGGTTGATAATTTCATTGCAGGTATCTACGATTTATTACTTATGGTTTTAAGGGTGGGCAGCCACCAAAATGAACATCCCAGTTTTTCTTCTACCTCTGTCAGCAATATTAACACACAACACCTCTCTGTCTACAAATTTTAGTTGGGTCTGTAAGGAGCAGATATGTGCACAGCACCAAATGGGAAAGAATAAGACTGATTGAAAGATTTTCAATCTCTTTAGCCCTTGCCTTTCTTACATTTTTGATGTATTGCTAATATGGCAACACAGATCCTGAGATCCTGTGAAAGGTGATCTGATCTTATGTTGACAGTATTCCTGCTCTGAGTGGGTTGTTGGGGGACTAATTGACCTCTAGAGGCCCCTTTTGACAAGTATTTCCCTGATCCTGTGATGCAATTCTATTTCTGCCATTGACCTTCCAGGATATTTTTTCTTATCAAAATTATGAGTAAGCAGGCACAGCCTCCAATATATGCATTTAATGGAACTGAATTACTATGATTGTTGCAAAAGGAAGATCATAAACAAAAAACTCAGGAACCTATTTTCTCTTCCCACTTCTTGAAATAATTCACCTATTTCTTTCTCTTCTGTTTAAAGTTGTTCCAGCTGGGAAGTCCTGGGCAAAAGGACTGAAAGAAATAGCTCATCAGTGTCAGCTAATCATCACCACACCACTGGCTGCCAGCAAAAGAGTGCTGGCAAGTGGCCACTTATAAGATGAAAAGAGGAAATAAGGGAACTTCAGCTGACATGCAGAATCTCATCAGTGGATATCTTGAAAAACTGATTAAGGTTTAGTTGTATCAAGGCTTCTCCAAATGTTTTTAACAGGATACACATAGTTCAAATATTTCCCAAAATCTTTTAGAAAGCTGGGGTTAAGTGTTTATTCTGGAATCCAGAAACACCAGGGTGGGTACAGATGTCTGTTTAGTTTGCTCTACCATTGAGCTCCCTGGTGATGGGCTCATTCAGAGGCCATCCTTGATGGATCTGTTAGCTGAGGATGTGTTATAGGATAAACCCTCATCTAAATCCTGTAAAATGTCTGGGATTAGAATATTCCCTTTTTCTTGCAGAAAGGAGTTCTTGAAGGTCAGAGATGGGTGTGTTAGAACAGGTCTGATTTTGTCACAAGTTGACTGTTTTAGCTCTTGTCGTGTCTGACCAAGCTACATTCAGAACAGCTTTAGTCCTCAAACAAAACAATTTCTTTGTTTGTTCACTCAAGTGTATCATTCATTTTTTGGAGTTAATGGTTCTGAGTTTAAAATCTAATAGGCCCATTTATGAAGCTTAGCTATCATGAGCATGTCTCATGTTTGTCCTCAGAATTATTACAGGTGGTTCCCATATATATCCTTACATTGTCCTATATAAATGGCACCTGGGGGAAATTAATCACTGTAGACCATTCTGGGTATGTAGGTCCATTCAAAGTTTCAGAGGTGTTGTACTGTTATTGAGCTAGAGGAATACAAGAGAGCACAGTAAGATGAAACGTACTACTCGTATTTGGTTACTGAGTGTATAATTTTTCATTCCATTTTTAATATACTAACTCAGAATGTGCTGAGGGGGTTAAATGGGGGGGGGGGGAACCCCAAACCTTAAAGGGGGAGAAGGAGCATACAAAATTAAAATTAAAGGCAATATTTCTATGTATTTTGATATTTTATCATCAGTTTCTATCTGAGATTATTCCTTGGATTCACCGGATAACACCTGGAAATAAGCTTTATGGTGTTGTCTTTTTTCTTTAAATAAGAAAATTAATAGTTACAGTACCTGACTTATAAGACTAAAATAACAATTAATACATTTTAAGTGTTCTTGAAAACATCAGGTAAAAAAATGTTTCTGAATAACCATAAAGAGCACTCAGCAAATTTGCAGGGGTTTTTCTTGTTACACTGTAACTAATTCCCATCTATTTAAAGTGCATTTGCATGTATGAACATACCACTGTGAGGCAGATATTCTCTCCATCATTTCATTAAAGGATCAGGTAGAGGGAGAGGACTTCAGACATAGCAACATTTTCAGAAGCAGTCAGTAAGTGTAAACATTTCAGATTTGGGAAATTTCATTTGAGACATCTTTATGCCTGGTTTTACCATGATTCCAAGATCCTGCAATCCATAATGCTTTAAATCTTCTCTTAGCTATTTTTCGCCATTTCCTTACAAGTAAGGTTATGCGAACTGAAGTGCTTGAAAAGTCCCCCAACTACCTCTTCTGGGGGAAGACTTCTACAGAATAATGATTTTGCATATGAATCTCTGGGTCAGGTCTTTTTCCACCCTTGCAAAATGCCCTTTGGTATTTCCCAAGCAGATTTAGATTGTCATTAGACCACAGCCTGTGGTCAGGATTTAGTGAGATAGATAGAATCTCACACCCACTTATTCTCAAAGATGCTAAAGAAAATGAAGATTAAAGTGAAGGTTAACTGTACTGTTTTTTTAAGAACAACATTACAAAGGATGCAGTACAGTAGAGTGACATATACAACTTTCCCTTCAGTACAGTCAGTCTGTAACATCCCTGAAGCAGCAGAACACAGAATTCTTGGCTACTATGTGGTACCATGTGCCATGAAAAGAAAGTCCAAAATAAATTGCAAATACAGGAACATGAAGTGTTACACGTTGCAGTTTCAAAGGGTTTCTTGCATAGGCAGTTATGCACTTGGCTCTCATCATACCACTATCCGGAAAACAGAAGTGGAAAGCAATTGAATTATCTATGAAGTTATTTAAATTTATACAAGAAATTACAACAGATAACAGTTTGGCCATACCTCCATTATTCCATGTTTTGCTAAGATCTGGTTCTTACAGCTTTAAGAATATGTGTGACAGCCATTTTGCAAATTTTGCTAACATAGGACCCCTAATTCAGGAATTTCTGCTGATTTGGGGAGTTTTGGTTTGGTTTTGTTTTTTGCTATTTAGTTTATCTCCCACTCTGCATGATATCCAGAGGTTTTGCCAGGTCCCATTGATATCTGTGGAAATGTTTAGATCAAAAAAAGAGCCTAGTTAAGTTGAAGAGTTTCCAAGTTAGCCTTTCACATCTCTTCCCCTATTCTGTTAGATGCACTTACTGTGTGTGGTGCCTTGTGATGAGTCTCTGGAGAGGTTTTGATTTCCCCAGCTCCCAGGAGTGCCCAGAGAGCCCTGGTGTGACAGCAGGACTCACCAGTGCCCACAAAGCAGCAGGGTGCACTGCAGTGAAGCAGCTGCCACAGCTATGCAAAAAAGCGGTGAGAGAAGTGGTAGCAATTCTGTACTTTCTGTCTCCCTTTGAGAGGAGGTGTCTGCAAGTGTGAAGTGCATTAGCTGACTGGAGATGTTTCCTTATTTGTTTCATGTTAAGGAGGTGATGATGCTGTTGAATAAAGGGTAAGATGAAAGTCCTGAGCACATTGTTATTAGGAGAAATAGCTTAAATCTTTCGTCTCTCTCCCACAGGGTTTAGCTAGCAGGGTTTTACATGGCTTCGCAAATGTGACTGAATTTTTTTCTGTATGAAAATATCCAAACTGAACAAAAATCAAGGGGATAAAAATATATTTTTTAAAGCTATGCAGCAAGGTTTGATCCTGAAGCTTTCATTTATACATACGCATGTATACACATATATATATATGCACACTTGTACACACATGAAAAAAAGCTCAAAATAGCTCTAGGTTTATTAATGAAGATTGGGAGGTTGAGTCCCCTTCTCTAATCACTTGACCATTTGCTATGCATGTCTAGCACAAGAAACCTTTTTTAATATATTGAGGAGTCAAAGCAAGAGCAACAGGAATCTCACAGGGAAGCACAGACTCCTGCATGGTTCAAAGCTTCACATAAGTTGTAGAAATGTACATTCCAAGTTGGAAAAACACAAAAGTTGTAGCGATGCACGTTCCAAGTTAGAAAAATAATTCTGTAACTTGGTTTGTAGCTTTGGAAAGACAAACTTTTACTTTTTTTTCTCTTTTCTTTCCAAGCAGAGGTTTCAGTTGAGATCAAAAAGCTGCCAGGTTAACACCAAGTTTCAGAGTTTTTTGAAAGTTTATTGTCCAATTGCAATTTCCCACCCAAGTTTGCTACACATCGGAATTTGTAGGTGCTTACCCAGCTCCATAGAATCCATCAGCTTATATAACTGTTATGAATGTTCTGGATGCCTTAAAAGTGTCAGACCAATCTTTTGCATATCCATATCTTGCAGAAAATTGATTATATTATTTGTTTTGTGGCAATTTTTTAATTGCAAATTAATTAGCTCCATCTGGTCTGTAATTTCCCTCTTAGCAGGTAATAACTTTAGAAACATCTGTTGCTTCTGAGACAGATAAGACAGTATTGAGGATAGCAATTCTTAGCCCTCAAAGTTATCTGGTTAGACAGTGGTGGTTTTTTGAGGTTTTTTTAAAATGAGATCTTCACTGTACTGAATTCTAAATGTCTTCGTTTACGGTAAGTGCTTTTGGCTCATTACTTGCTGCTCTACTTGCTGCTGATTAATGCAAGACATTTTTAAAGCTGGAGATGTTTGATTGTTATATTTTTAATTATATATTTTTAATTTAAAATTGACTGACTGATAAACCTGCTTTATATATGATTTTCCTATTGGTGAAGAATCTTTCCTACTGTACCTGGTGTTGAGGTACAGTTGAGGGGGGAAAAAAGCTGTATTTCCTAAACATAAATATCCTCGTCCACAAACAGTAAAGTTAAATTTTACAGCAATGTCTCATCAAGGACTTGGTAGAGCTCCTGAAGAAAAGGCAAACTTTTGTGGAAAGAAAGTATGTTTCTCCTTTGGCTTTACTAATGTACATGTCCTCAAATCTCTGAGACAATTCAGATCTTCAGTGATCAAGTCTGTCAATTCTTTCCAAAATCACATTTTGGATTTTCTGTGTTTATAAATGTATCATGCTTTTACATCTCTTTTGTAACTGGTATTGAGAACCATGCAATGCATCCTTTTGACTGGAAATTTCATAACATGTTATGACTCCATATTTGTTGTAGGCAAATTTGGCCACTGACGTTGATTCATTTTATAGTTTTAGATGCAGATTTTTGCACAGATGTTTAGGAGTTCTCTCCAAAGCACACTAAAACTTGAATTTATGGAGGCATATTTTCTATAAGTCTGGCAAATATCCCTGCTTTATGCTGTCACATCTATTTCTTAACCCTTGTTTGATTATGTTTTCAAATATACCACAAATTAGCTCATCCTAACAACTGTTCCTATTCACAAAGCTGATTTTTCTTTTTGAGGTCTGTGATGCAAGAGTCAATTGGTTCACCTGATGGCTTCTCTCTTACAAAGAAAATAACTTTCCCAAAATGCCATTCTTGCCAAGATGAAAGTGTTCTTTCTATTTTTTGAATGTCACTGGCTGGCATTATCCTGGCCCTAATCAAATGTATCATAAAACTCCAGTGCCTTTGACATACAACAACCGAGGGATTAATTTATGTCTCTGTTCAGTGTGTGGTATTAACACCCTTGGGAAACCAGACTGACAATTTTGGTGTCAAATAACCAAGTTTCCTATTTACACATCTACAAGACTTAGTTACAGATGTACACTGGTGCACTGCAATAAAAGGTGCCACCAGGAAAATTCAGACTTTTATTTATTTCTCTGCCAAATTCCTTTAGAGGTGGCTTGATTTCCTCCTTTACCATAGAGTTCTCTTCTGACACCTTATCAGAAGTGTAGTCAGAAGGAAAACTGTATTTAATCTCACATATTTGAACTGGACCCATGATACAGAGCATATTTTTGTCACAAGAGGGTGCTTAGTAGTCACTGACACTAGTGATTGCTCTAACCACTCAATCTTTACTTCGTCTCATAAATCTAGACAAAAGTGTGTTGGATCCAAATACCCACACCAGAAAACCCTTTGTCTTGATTGGCATTACTTGGTTCCTCTAACATCATGCACAAGTATGATTTAGGATTAATAACATATGAAATTCCTTCACATCTTGGGAAGTAGTTTCTACCTCCGCGAGGCAAGGCAGTTTGAAGAAGCTCATGCTTTAGTTTCTCATGCTGTTTGCTTTGACCTTATTAATACTCCTGAAGTAGTTACAGTTCAGCACAGCCAGATTGTAGCCCATGTCAGATCCTCAGTTTAGCAGCATTTTAAAGCAAGTCTGGACATTTTTCTCTAATATGCACCACTGCTCTTTCCATCAAAAACCTTGAGCTTCAGCAAGATTGCTGACCTAGAGCTAGTTTGCAGTGAGCTGGATGGTGTCTGTATCCAATACTGCCACCTTCAGCATGAAAATAGCTCTGCTTAGGTATTTGCGATTTTTTATTAGAGCAGCTTGACTCTTGCAAAGATGATGCGAACTCTTACCAGTACTGAGAGCTGATGAGATGATCAGAAAATCTCCTTTTTCCCATTTGGTGAAAAACCTGGAGCAAAAAAACCAACCCTCTGTTTCCTGTCTCATATGTATTTAATCAACTGGTGGTTGAAATTTGTCACACTTCTTGGGTGAAATCATGCTTTATGAGAAAAGACTACATAAATGTCACAGAACAAATTATTTCCCTTAAGTAATACAATTCTTTTTGTCAACACCGTCTAGGCACAGCTGAGCAACTGATTTTCAGAAAAAGCGCATGTGAAATCCGAACAGAATCACGAACATTAAAGTATGAAGAAATTTATGCAAAACTGTAAGAGTGGTTTTTTTCCTACAAAAAAAAAAAAAAAACAACCCACAAAAAACCGCACCTCACTTGAGTCTGGCTGGGAAACATTAAATTAGCTAAACAGGAATTTGTCTGCAAATGTTTCAGCTAGGAACTTTCCTATCCAGGCAATTACTTTGAAAGGATGGCATTCTTGGAGGTCAAAACTGAGACTGCACAGCATGCCAAACAACTGTAGGAGTCCCTTAGTCTTACTGAAAGTGATATGACAGACTCAAGTAATTCTAAAATGCTCTCCAACCCACTCCCATTTCCCTACTGCCTAGGCAGCTAAAAGTGGATTCATTAAAGACCATTTCCTAATCATAAGAATTACCTACGTGAAGTATGGTGGAATTGATATAAGAAAAGCCCACAGAACACATTTAAGCAAGATATGTGAACAAAATGTTTGTAGACTTGCTAAAGCTGAAAAAGAGCTTAAAATTGTTCAATAAGGACTTTTTCAATTCAACCACTTGTAACTAGAACAGGTAGAAAAACTAGTATTTGTGAATCATTTGCAAACAACAATGTGAAATAGGAAAAAGCAGCATTTTTGCCAAGGCAAGAAAAATGTTTAGTTCCTTTAGAAATATTCATAAAACAGTCTTTGTCAGGGGAAAACCAATAATCATAATTTCTATGGTAATGTAAATGTGGGAAGTACCTAAAATGAAAGGAAATTCAATTTTTGCCTCTCAGAAGATAACTGACTAATGTGTGCAAAAAACCCCACTACTGTTTTTTTCTGGGGTATACTTTTTATAAAGAGAATGTGTCAGACATTCAGTTATTCTGATCTGGTTTTTTTAATTTTTAAAGATGACTCTGTTTTGCACATGTCTTCTTTGATAAATCACATTATCTCATGCTTGTAAGCCTTGCTCTTCCTTTCCCAACTGGCTGCTTTATTGACTTCTTTTATTTTTATTGCATGATGTGTGAAAACTGGCTACAGCCTGTTCCTGGAAGCACAACCAGCTCCTTGGGATTCACTCAGATTTTACCACCCTTCAGAACAAAAAACATCCTTCCAGCTACACTTGCAAACATAGGGTTTGGGTGCTGTTCTGTTGACTAAAGTTATATAATTTGCTCTAAAAATAGAGCATGTATGAAAGCGTGAATTAAAGCAGGGTTCCCTAAACAGCCATATTTTCCCTCTGTAGAAGCAAGAGGCCTGGCTTTTCACAAGACTGAAATAGGACAATAGGAGTGCAGCTCTTAGTTTCCATTGATGAACTCAACTACCAGGGAAGTTACCAGTAAACTTGATTACCAGAACTTCTTTTCATTTAATTTAAATCTCCACTTCTATTCCTAGTTAATATTTTTACTGCCTTTGCCAACGTTCTTTTCCTTCACCTTTAAACCCTGCAAAGGCTCCAGTCTCTCCTTTGGAGAGTTTTCATTGTTAACAGAGAGATAACCTTAGACACTCAAGGATTTTAGCTTCTTTTGAAGTACACTATCGTCAGCTCCCTTAATACCTCTGGCTGAATGACTGAGCAGTTTGTCTTGTCTCATCTAATGATTGTGCACACTCAGAACACACGGTAATGCTGTACTGTGCTTTTAAACAATTACAAAAATACAACTAGCAGGCATGTCCTGCATTTCAGGTTATGATATTCAGTGGAGCTTAAGGCTCCTGTACCCATAACTGATTACTTTCTGGTGTATATTGGATGTCCAAAGTGTCCTGAGGAACGCTGGGGGCTGCCAGGCTGGAAGGCGAGGTAGCTGGGTGGCATATCCAGGGTGCAGTTCAGCATGCACTGTCTGAGATGAAGGTAAATGACTCCAGTTATTACGTGAAGAATGCTGTTGCCATGGAGAAGAAATATCAGTTCAAGCCATAGTTAATGGCTAGAAACCTAAAACTTTACAATCAATCCACTGTGTGAGATCAGGATCTCTTTAAAGCACAGAAGTGTTTTAAATAGAACTGAGCATGATGGCTGGTGGATTTTCTGCTACTAACCAATCCTCAAAATGCTACAAACCCTAAGGTAGGTTGTAAGACTGCACTCCATAAATACTGAAAAGGTTTATTGTGCATGTTTCGGAGTTCAATAAAGTAACTGTAGCTCTGCTTAAAGGCCAAATTCCTATAGAACCTGAGGACATCTCAGCAGAGGTACATTGTACTACGTGAGTCTACTTAAAGCCCATGGCAAAATCCTGAGTTCATCCTCTGAATTTATAAGAAAGTCATAAACTGAGTGTGTCTCAAAACTGTACATCTCTTTGAAGACAAAGATGCCTTGAAACAGTCTGAGACACATATCCATCCAAAGAATTTCCCTGGGCACAGAAATGCTTTGCTCCTGGAAAACTGGCAGAGGTGACAAAGCTGTCTCTTATGCCAGTTACCCCTCAGATTAGATGAGACGGTCAGCAGAATGCTTCTGTACTTTGATTTTCCACATGAAAAGGTCTTTTTCTGGAATTTAGGCTCTCAGCAGAAGACAAATGCTGGCTGCCTGGCCTTCAGGCTCTTTGGGGCTAGGATTAGCTCACAACAGTCACCATTCTGCCTCCTGTCCAGTTAGAGCAAAGGATCAGGGAGATTTAGCTTCAGAGGTCAATTCAAATGGAATAGGCTAAGGGGCATGAGGTGCAGGATTAAACAGTAGACATAAGGAGGAGCTTTTTGAACATCATGAACAGAGCAGCTGTGGTAGCCCAAACAGACAGAGTGGATGAATAGGAAAAGATCTTGTGAGCGAAGGCAAAACAACAACTCATAATCAGAAAAAAAAAAAAAAAAAAAAAAAAGGGTTTGATACAGGGGAAAAAAGGAGTTAAGGGAAGAATACAAAGAGACTAAAAAAATTTATCTTAGAAACTGTGTATTAGAGAGGCTGGTGTCACTGGTACTTATGTCAAGGAAACAAGCAGGTGAGGAGATGACAGTAAGCTGGGGTAAAAGATGAAGACAATCTGGCAAGACAGTGGAACTTCTCCATCATCACAAAAGTTTAATCTATATACATTCTTCTTTCTGAGGTCTTCCACATAAGAAATATGCTAAATTTGCCTCACTTCTGATGAAAATGCTCTTTGCTGTCAACAAAGGCAGTTTTATACTTCCCCTTTCCAAATGTGGAGAACATTTATTGACTCTCCAGTACAGAACAGAACATGTCATTAAAAAGAAGCACCATGGTTTCCAATATGAACGTCTCTTCCTTTTAGTTATTTGTTTATTGGGGGGTGAGGAGGGAGAGCACATTTCAAGAACTAAAGAAAACTGTAGGTTTCTTTGAAATCTGCTTTCATTCCTCCAATGTTAAGACTGTGTGCAAGTGAGTTGCAAATAAAAAGTTGCTCTGAAAATTCCCAGAACCCACAGGTGACTTAAAGAAACCGACATTCAGCGAGGACAAAACAACCCAGTCGTCCCCTTTGATCGCTCTAGCCAGCTGCCCTAGGCGAGTCTGGAGCTGCCACAAAGCTGCCTGGAGACCTCAGCCAATATGCCAGATGTCACACAGAGACAGAAGAGAGAAGACAGATGGGGGCTGGGGAAGAAACTTTCAAGCTGAATTTTTGAGGCTGACATTCTACAGAGGAACATCAGAGGGTATAAAACTCACCATCTTTGCCTATAGGAACAGAAAGTGAAGGAAGGAGAAAGGGACAAAGCATTCAGAGAGACAGCTGAGAGCCTCAAGAGAAAGACAATTTCTGCAAATAGCTCCTTAATGTTTGGCTTGTGTCTAGGTCAGGAGAGCAACCATAAAATGTCACCTTATTACCATCTGCAGTCATCACAGAAGTTATAAGGGAGTATTTGGACCCATTCGTAACAGCCCTGCTCCCTTCCTGTGCAAGATTTACTGGTTTTTAAACTGTCATTTTATTTTCTCTTTCCTGCATCCATTTATTTAATTTCAGTGTCGCTGCATTTATTCTCCACCAGCCACTTTCCACACTAATTAATTCCTCATATCCCACTGCCCTGTAGCTAGAGCCGCAGTGTTTTCAGTCAGGAAACAAAACCAGATAATTACGAAAAAGGCAACATTGCCTATGAAATACAAAAGAAAAAATGCCTCTAATATGCATGCCTGGGAGACAGATAGACTCAGAACCATCACTTTCCCACCCTCTTTCCATAGCTGCTTCTTCAGAAAAAGTTTTCATAGCATGTGTCATGATCCTAGAGCAAAAGAAAACTCAAATGTCATGGCTGAAAATGACATTTCAAAGAACTAACACTTGCACTGGAACAATTTCTACCATCCCTAATCTGTTTGATTTAAAGTTTAGGATAATCTATATCTAGAAACTGATGTCAAAGATTGCTAAGTGTAATTACAGGTGACAGCTGTATTCAGAACACTATAATTTCCTATGGTTTGTGGCTGAGATAATGTGAAACATGCGGTGTCTCCCCTCCCTACCAAGACCAACAAGAAGGTCCAGAAACTGCTTTTGTAGGTGGGGTAGAAAGGGGGTAAAAGGGGCAAGTCAGGATAAGGACCCTTTAGAGTGAGAACAGTCTTCACGCAGGAAGTTCTACAATTCAGCACTACAAAAATCTCCTGCCAATTTAGATGCTATCACTGCTGCCAAACTGACCCTTGGCAGCCCTAGAATTGGAGGGAATCAAAACTATATCTGTTTCTTTCTCTGGTGTCTACACTAGAATATCCCCTTGATTCTCCCTGTATTCAATCCTTGAAACGCAGCAATCCTGGACTCCTAAAAGCTATTTGGTAGTTTTACACTGAGGAAACCAAGAGTTATGAAATACATCTACTGCTTTAAAAATTCTTCTATCCAAATAAGGGACTAAGCAGGATTCAGCTTCTGATAAATCCCACTTAGAAAAGCAGAAAAATATTAGATATTTGCCAGTCCTAAATGCCATCTTTTTTTATCCAATTATCAAAAATTTCATGTTTCCACCAGCACGGATTGGCCAAGCCAAAGTTTCAGTTTTCTAATTTTAGGGTCTCACATTTACACATCATAAGATATTGCACAGGAGAAGATATATTTGTCTCTGAATAAAGCCTTTACCAGTGAAGAACTTCCAGAAAATTTTTGTTAAAGGTATAAACTTGTATCCCACTTTACTGTTGTGCATGTTGGATTATTCTGCTCTTTCTTATCCTTGTGTGTTATTTTAACAGGATGGCAGCAACAGAGCAGCCACAGCAATGTCTCTTTTAGAAGCAGACTCTTGCTGGCATATTATGTCATCTCAGTGAGTGGGCTATTAGGCTGGCTCATTGTGAAGTGGTGGTATGGTGTATGGGTATGTGTTACTTGCTAATATCCCCACTTGGGACTCCAACAATGAACAAGAACTCAGATTTCCCTGTCTGATCCCCAAAGGCACTGTGTGGATGATGCAGTGTTTAAAAGGACCCTGATGGTGTTAATTGCTAATCCCACTACATTTTCTTATTGAACTTGCTACAAAGGATTTTATACTGATGCTTCATAATTAAAGACAGCACAGGAGAAATCATCTTTTGTTTCCAACCCCTGTCTGACTCTGTTCCATCCCCCAAATTGTCTTTTTGGTTTAATGGTTTTAGATCTGTGTTTTCATGCTAGCATAAAACAGTGTGTTGCTTGGGTTACATTTTAAAAAAAGTGATGTGACGTATAACACTGGTCCAATTTCTTCTTACAAAGGATTACTACAATACTCTGCTGTGACTGGCAATTCATATTGCTAGCCTTATTACTAAATGGCTAGAGCAAAAGTGAGTCTGTTCCTGGAGTTCCTGTTCCTGTTCACTGGAGTCTGCAAGAAGGGCTTTATAGAGGGCAGATAAAAGAAGAAGGGGCAGCAAAGCAGAAAGAGAGAGTAAACTCCTCACTTCTGCAATATTATGGGCTTTCTTAAATAAAAATTTGATATTAATTGTGCTGATATAGCCACCTCGTCTCCTCCTGAGACTCTGCCCCTAAGTTCTTCCTACTGCTCTCAGCTTTTTGCTTTTCTATAGCTTTTCACTTAGCGGTGCTTCATCAGCCAGCTGTAACTTTTGAATCTAAAATACATGCAAGCTTCAGCAGACGCTCGAATTTCTGACATGGAAGCAGAGCTTGCTGTGGGCAACATGTGCCCAAACAGGTCAGCTTATTTGGGCACTGCTTTCGGGTCACAGATGTAGACTTTCAACAGGCCTGACTTAGACTGAAATCCACATGGAGTTTCCAAGTTATAAACTCCTACCCACAACAAAGGCATATAAATACTGCAAGTATTGATGACTGGGTGGAAAGTGAGAGAAAGTTAGAAATGTAGTCATAACAGTTCTGTCCTGGAGTCATTGAATCTTGTTAAAATAGGCTTTCTGGGATTCACTGTGTCATTTTGAATTGAGAAGTGCCCTCTTTCTCTTCTTTATTATGCTATCCATCCTACAGGTGCTGATGTGTAGTCACATCTTGTAATAGATACTTCCAGCAAGATTTCCCTATTGTGAACATGGCTTTGTTTTTCCCCTGAAGAACCACAGTAGCTGTATCAGGCTGTGTCATTTGTATCATAATTTACCAGAATGATCTTCGAGGAGGAAAATTCACTTCCACACAGAGCAAAGCTGTCCTAGGTATAACCATAGAACAGGCAATACGTAATTGATGATTGTGGTGAGGGCACTGTAGCTGGTCAAGTTCAGCTATCTTGACATGAGCCACATTTCTGTTTGTCCTTTACATTTAGTTACACTCATATCAAGAGTGTGTATGTGAACAGTAGAAGGAATTTGGCTATAGTTCCCTGTAAGGAAGTTTATCACAGCCTCTTGACTTTGGAGGAATTGTGGTGGAATATACTTTGAGCTATAATCTTAATTAGAGACAGTCACATGTAGAACAAATATGTCTGTACTCCATAGCTTTTGCGAAGCCCATTTGTGTGAAATGGATGGAATGACAATACAGATATCAGCTTTCAGATATTCCTTAATCCAAACTGTTCTTTACAGCCACTTCTCATTTCTTAATTTTTTATTCTACTTAACTGCCTTCTCTTTCCATTTCCTACCACTCTGTCAAAAAACAGGTGTTCTTAGCAAATTTAAGAGTGGTACAGCACTATGTCTTCATTTCTCCCACTCTTTCTCGGTAATCACTCCCTACGTGGTGATTTTCCAGTGCCAGGTGGAAAATCAACTGAACATTTTGGAGGAGTGAGGTATATGAGAGAGACTCTTCTAATGATACACTCCACCAAGCCAGCTCCATTCCGTCACAATTGATGTATGAGCTCATATGAGAAAACTAACAGTCAGTTTAAACTTTTTTCCTGAATCTGCAGTTTTCTTTCTAAAAAGTAATTTTAAACTAAGAGAGATGGAGAACTCCTCTTTATCTTACACTGCCTCCTTTCAGCTGCCAGGACTATGTCCCAGACCACCTAATAACTATCTGTTTTCTTGCTGAAAGAAATGTGATAATAAATTGATCTTCCCCATTTACACACAATCTTCCACCTTGATAGAAAGCCAAAGTACACTGAAGAAAAATATAGGGACTTCATTTTGGGCTTGTGGGAGCCTGGCACTTCAGAAAATTAAACATGCACCTCTCCTTCATGTTCTCAGAGAAAATCTCCCTGTAGCAGACAATGAAAAAGAGAGCTGGAGAGAATGAGTGGGTGAAACATATGATTGCATCCACTAATGCAATGCAGCCATTTAATACAGCAGGCAGAAAACAGCAGCTGTTTAATTTCTTGTAACCACTCTGAATAACTGATTAGATCAGGAAGTGGCTAAGACTAGTGTATCTGGCCAAATGCGAGAAGGTTTATGTTAAAAGAATATAATTACCCAACAGTTTGCCCAGATGAGGTTCTAACACTGCTACTTGTGTACAAAATCCCTTGTTGTCTTTAAAGTTTTTGTATAGCAAGAATGCTGGTGTTGCTTTTCATTGACAATCCTGTAAAATGTAAGTGATATATGCTAACGCTTGAGGCTCTGCTTTCATTGAAACATTGATCATTGCTAAACATGGGAAATAGCAATGGCTAAGGCAATTGGAGGAATTTACTGAAAAGTTGTCTGCATTACACAGATGTTACCAGCTTGACACATTGATATTTCAGCCACGATATGCATGCAAAGATAACTAGGACACCATTTAATTTACAAGTGAAGGAAAGTATTTCATAAGTCATATATGCTACAGGTAACTACTAGCATTTGTAATGGTTAGCATAATATTAGGTGGCACAGTTTATTTTGAACTGTTTTACTTCCCTGTGAAAGAAATGGCATGAAAAAAAGTTTGAGGCTTTTCTTGGAGAATTTTGTACAACTGGGACTGTCCGTTTGATCATTCAGTGCAATTTTTGATACAGAGCTGCAAGCATCAGTAACCAGACAAATATGGGAGTCCAAAGTCTGAATTGAAATGACAGTTGCAAAAATTAAATTGTCTCCATCATTTATATAATTTCCCACTTAGTTTCTTATCTCCTCTCTTTGCTAATGGGTACTATTACATAGGGAAAAAAAAAAAAAGTCTGATTTATGAAAGAGTCTTAAGTTTCTTTAGAGTGTTAAATTTACCAACCTTTCACATGCTGTCTACCTGCCTCTTTGCAGGGTCTGCTTCATTTATTGACCATGTGTTCACACACATAGACGATATACATTTTTATATATAATACTTTCTTTTGAAAGATACTGCTGACACTAAGAAACACATAAATGCAAGATATTTTTGTGCTATAGTTGACAATTAAGATTTAGCATGAGATTGAGCACTAAAAATAGGAAGAATACACAAAATACACAATTAGAGCTAAATTACCTTAAAGTTTTGAACAAGGATCATTCTTTTTTTAATATGAATAGGACTCATATTTGCAGTTAGAATTAACAGAATGAAAATTTTCATATTTATCAACTGTGAGACTTGATGTCAGATCAGGGACATGAAAAGATTATTTTCACCTGCTCTTTCTTCTGGTGTAGAGGCAGCTGCCAGCTCAGGTAACGGGACCTGGAACCCTGTCTCAAGGGACTGCTCATGCTGTTGTGCTGTGCATTGTTTCTTGTTCTCCTCCCTAAATATTCTGTAACGAATGTTCTGCTGATCTGAGACAGGATCCTGGTCTAGCCCAGTGTGGCAGTCTATGCTCTTCTGAAGGATTTGACATTAGTTAGTGCAGAGATTGAAACAGCAGGGACCATTAGTTTGTTTGACAATACCTATATTATTACCATGGAGGGTGTGATAGCAAAACAAAAGAAATTGCTTTTGTATAAAGGACACTATAACATTCAGTTTACAACAGTGTCTGTTAGTAAAAGACAGCCTGAAATTACATGTGGAAAACTACTAAATAATCCTATTTGTTATTCCTCTAATACAGTGTTTTTCTCCCAATTGTTTCCTCATTGAAATAACCTTATGAGATACATCTGCCTTTCACAAAAATGTATTTCTGAACATTTTTTCTGCTTTGGTCTGCTTTTAAAGCCCCAAGGGATGAGGCTGCTTATTCTTCCCTTCACAGTCTAGAATGCTTCCCTTTTAGGAACTATTCAGCTTAGATTTTTATTTTCTCAATCTATTATCTACACTTAGACACCCAGACATTTATAACTCATTTTCTTTGTTGTTTTTTATACTCTTGAAATACTTGCAGACTGCTGTCTTACAACATATCACGATTTAATTGGGAGTTTGTATATACTGAGCAGCCATCTCCTTTCTTATCTCATATTGGGACTGAGATTTCAACAAATTATAAAAATTTCTCTCTCCATGGAGGAGGAATGACTAGAGTTCAAAGACTAATTTAAAAAGAAAAAAAAAATCATTTCTCTATTCATTTTGAAGGTCTTAGAATCGTAATTAGCTAAGAGTTAAAGTGTTTAAACAGGCATACCTGACAGAAGAACACTTCAAGACTCAGAAGGGAACACCAGAAGCAAAACATCTGGGAGCTTTTTCACAAACAAGAGAAGTTCACCAGCAACACAAGACGTTTAGCTTGGTATTCATGTTTTAAGCTTAGGTTTATAAAAAATATTTGTCATGCATGGCATGTCAGGTCATTCACATCAACACAACGTCAGCATCTTTTTTTGTATCTTTTCTTTTGCAATCTGTACCCTCCAAATAGTTAAAAGAAACTGTGAAGGAGTTAAATAATAAATAGCAGCAGAGGAACTGTGAGTTTAAAGGCAAGCCATGGAGAACAAAATGGCCAGACCCTCAGCTGTCATCAGTTGACAGCCTTCAACTGAAGCCACTGAGAACTTATCCTTATTTATTTTCAGCTGTGATTAGAAAAAATGAAAGTTGCTGGAAAATTGTTGTAAAACAAGAATAAAAAGTGATCGTGTACTTTAGCAAGGAGCAAGACAGAACAGGCAGAACTAAAAAGATTTTGTATGATGGACAACAAAGTCATATTGAAGATCCCAGATGAAAGCAAATACAACTGAAAAGAGAAACAGGCAGAAATATCATATTAATATTTTCTTTTTCTTTTTACAAGTTCCTTCTGAATGAAGATATTATTATATGAGCCAATTCAGCAAGAAATAAAATTGAAATGTCAAATTATCATCAGTTCATCCACAGCTTTTGAGCACACATCTCCTCAGTAACTTTATATATATATATACATCACATGCAAACATGCTCACACCTGATGGATTAGCTAGTGTAGGAGACATGAGAAGTACAGAGTGGTTTATATTACATCCAGACTGTCTTTGCTGATCTTGCCAGCTCTTGGACCGAGGTCGGTTGGTACAGCCTGGCTTGTTCTCACAGTGCGAGTAGATTGCCCATATCCATACAACATTACACTCGGCCCTGGAGACTCTGTGCCCCACAAGGCATCCTGATGGCCCTAAGGCAGAATGATTACCATCTGTGTGCTTGTGTGCCAAGTGCCAGAAATAAAGAGAAGGCTTAGTTGCAGCCATCAGAGTGGTATTTTTAAAACATGCTGAGACTGTGTGTTGTGTGCAAGTGTTCTGGGATGACACTGGAAGACTGTTCTCCACAGAGGTAAGTAAAGTCAATATAGTCCATGTTTGTACAATCTATCTGGACTCAACCCTGGAGAAGACACTCCTGTGAGTTACGCATACTCTCCTCAAGCAGGACCCAAGCTGGGTCCCTCCAGAAGGAACCTGGGAGCAGTTTGGTACATGTGCAGGAGAGACAATATGGGCACCGAGGCTCTGGACTGAGAAGGGAGGAGAAATACATTGACAGCACAAACACACTCTTTCTACTTTACACTGGGCTCATCACTGTGCCATCTGAGATAAACATTAATTCTAAAGCAAGCTAAAGACCAACAGCCCATTGCCTATACCCAGCTTACAGCTTCATTCATTCAGTTTATAGACTATAGCCTCAAGGTTCACAGGCAGACAGACCATTGCACACATGTACTAAAATAAGCCTGATCTGTTTTCTATATTTCTACTACTCAGGAAATGTTTTTTTAAAACAAACAAACAAACAAAAAACCCCTCTTCACTTTGGGTGATATTTTCAAATGAATGCAATAGTCATGCAAAAATATCTTTAAAACAAATGCCTTAACATCACTATGGCCAGCTTGTAACTCAACTGATGCCTGTGCATGTTTCTCAGGATACAGAACTTTCCTACTAACCTGGTGTCTGAATGAATTTGTTATGAGACACTGAAGAAGAATCATTAATGTTCAGTGGAGCAAAAAGACAACAGTTTGTGTTTACAAAACAAAAACCTTCCACTAATGAACTGGAATCCTGAACACCTCCAGAGTACCCAAAACAGTTCCTGGGAGAAATAAGTATCAGTTGAAAAGCCAGGATATATGGCCACTTAGCCAGGCTGGAGTCTGAGACACTTCAGTTGAGCAGCCTGAGGATACTTTGCTATCTTTTTCCACTACCTTGGGCCTTCTTTTGATAAGCAATCGATTTCAGTTTTTAAGTCTGTCAGCACATAGTTCCTTTCACTAGCAATGAAATGCACCTGGTGATTTTTAAACTATTCTCAGAAAGNATATATATATATAGTGTCAGGTGGGGTCTTTATTAGTACCAGAAAAAGTCATTTATACAAACCAGTTTGAAAACGCTTATCTGTGTTGTTTACTGCTAGCAAAACAGCAAAGAAGCTGTTAATTTATATGCCTAGTAACTATACAACATAAATACAGGATATATTTATGTATTACATAAATATTTTTTTCCTTAAAGTGAGTATCCTTTTTCTCACTTTAATCTGTTATCCTCATTACACAAAATAATTCATTAGAAGGCGGGTTCCAAATTTTATCATTATTTGGAGAGATGATGAATACAGTTAAATAAGGTTGATAGCAATGGCAGCAGGTAATACTTCTGAAGTGAGAAATTCACAGAGGGCAATCCTGGAGCCAAGTATGGCTCTGCTGAAACCCTTTATGTTAAACAAGGTCATACAGTGTCTTACTTTAAATTTCAACTATGATTAAACTTTGTGCATTTCTGTAAAGAATCCTCTGACTAAAATAACCATGCCAGGTATTAGGAGACTTTGATTTTCTTTCTTTTACTAATGCTCCATTAACTTCCAACATCTGTTCTTTCTGTGCACAGTCAGCAGCTCCACTAATCTCTTCTCTTCTCTTCTCTTCTCTTCTCTTCTCTTCTCTTCTCTTCTCTTCTCTTCTCTTCTCTTCTCTTCTCTTCTCTTCTCTTCTCTTCTCTTCTCTTCTCTTCTCTTCTCTTCTCTTCTCTTCTCTTCTCTTCTCTTCTCTTCTCTTCTCTTCTCTTCTCTTCTCTTCTCTTCTCTTCTCTTCTCTTCTCTTCTCTTCTCTTCTCTTCTCTTCTCTTCTCTTCTCTTCTCTTCTCTTCTCTTCTCTTCTCTTCTCTTCTCTTCTCTTCTCTTCTCTTCTCTTCTCTTCTCTTCTCTTCTCTTCTCTTCTCTTCTCTTCTCTTCTCTTCTCTTCTCTTCTCTTCTCTTCTCTTCTCTTCTCTTCTCTTCTCTTCTCTTCTCTTCTCTTCTCTTCTCTTCTCTTCTCTTCTCTTCTCTTCTCTTCTCTTCTCTTCTCTTCTCTTCTCTTCTCTTCTCTTCTCTTCTCTTCTCTTCTCTTCTCTTCTCTTCTCTTCTCTTCTCTTCTCTTCTCTTCTCTTCTCTTCTCTTCTCTTCTCTTCTCTTCTCTTCTCTTCTCTTCTCTTCTCTTCTCTTCTCTTCTCTTCTCTTCTCTTCTCTTCTCTTCTCTTCTCTTCTCTTCTCTTCTCTTCTCTTCTCTTCAGAACAGGAGCAGTCATCTTTATTAAAGTTGTTCTCCTCTCTCCAACTCTCTCTCTCTACTTTACAACAGCATTCTGGTCTATTAGTGCACAACATGCCACCGGGAATCAGTAGTGCTGCCTAGGCACTGATTTTGCTTTGTTTCAGCACTTCTCCACCCTGAAGCAGTGCACTCACAGGTCCATTAGAAACTTTTTATGCGAACTGATGCCTCCAGTACTGCGTGTGAAAAGCATTAGCAATCTTGAGGTGCAGCCTAAGGCCACGGTCATGGATATTTGGCTGAATTTGTCAATAAGTGGTAGCAGAAGCCAGAGACTTAGAAGCTCTTAAAGTACTTTGTCTCATAACTTGCATATTTTTTTCCTGATGGTTCCTAGACTGCTGACAAAGCTATGTAAAAGTATTACTTCATCTGCTACCTAAATCATTTTTCTTTGGAGCTGAAGGCAACAATTAACAGTTCACAGCACCACAGAGCACTGTAAAAGGAATTGAAGGACATAATGCAGTATGTACATTGGCAAATTGCACAGACATATAGCTTTCTGTGTGAGAAAAAAGAGGCCTGACTGGGCTATTTTGCATGGTATAGTGTTGCTATCTCTAGATCTGTATACTGCATTGATGACTTTAATTGCCTGTACTGTTGTATTGATGACTGTACTACTAATACTATAGTTTCTTTATTTCTGTTCATGAAACTAAACAGCACCCATGGAAGACACACTGAAATGTTGCGTCTTCCTTCAATTCAGAGGTAGCACATTCCTTGGGGTCAGAAACACAAACCACTCTGAAGAAGAACTTCCTACTTTCTGGTAAAATTTAACATCACGTGCTTGCTGCCCTGCCCTCATGAACTTCCATAAACAACATTCATATTATGTAATGCTTATGAGACATCAGGATTGTCTTTTAACATCTCATCTAATATCACTGAGGGGAACACAGACCTGAAAAGACTTTCCTACAACTCTATTCATTCCAGTGCCTTTTTTTCCTCAATGTCTTATACAAACATCTTCAGTTACTTTTTTGGATGGTTGTCTATTAGCTCTAAACTAGATTTCTGCAACTGTTGGCCATAGATATATCCAATTTCCTGTACTCTCTGGATGATTCAGAGAGAAGATGAGATACCAGTGTAGGATTTTCTGAAGACGTAAGAAAAGAGAAATTAAACTGCCAGATGAAAATAACTCTTTGTTGTTCAGCATGTCTCTGAACTGGTAGATTAAATCTATGCTGAATTCTGAATGGAAAACATGTGCTGTGATTAATGGCCACAGCAGTGCTATGTGCAGTAGTTCAGTACCCCTAATATTTCTAAAGGACTTTAATAACCCTGGGGAGCCCTGAGTTCAAATCTGAGATCCAAACTTCACTGTCCTTTGAGATCCATATGCAAACCAGGCTTGTATTTCACAAAGTCTGCTCTATTTAGAAGAGGTTGAAAAAAGTATGTGTGATCTTGTAGGTAAAGCAGAGTACTCTGAGTCCGGACACCTGGATTTTATTTCTGTTTCCACTACAAAATTCCTGGATTACCTAAGGCAAATAATTTCTATGTTCCAGTTTCCTAATGGTTAAAAGAAGAAGATGGCAGGTCTATTTAATAGGTTTCTTGTGAGAAACTGTATTACTACACATGCTGTATGCAGTTGTTGTATGGGACAAGTAGTGACTGTCATTGGATTCAGCCTCACTCCACGTGCACGCTGACGACAAGGCTTTGGCCAGCCTGTCAGCACCCAGTTGTTGGGCAAGGAAGGTCAGGACAGCTTGCTGTGATGCTGGAGACATCACTTCAGGAAGGGTTGTTGCCTAGAAGCACTCACATGCTTTAACTACTGTGCAAGATCAACACACTGATCCGGCCTAGGGCAGACCTTAGAACAGCCTTAACTGCTACTTGGATAATTCACCTAAAGCTAGCTGCTTAACACTAAAACAAGGACCAGTTCAAAATATACCTTGTAGTTTTAATACAACCTTAGCATTAAATCAGCAGATTCACAAACTGAAGATGCATTGACTGGGAGTCTTTTTCAAGCAAAAGACAGGAAGGTGAACAACAGCACTATATGTGAAGACCAGCAATGAGCCAGCAAGTTTTGCTAAACACTGATGAACGCTGATGAACCAGTCCAAGTACAACCACTGGTGTGGACGGAGGGTGAATAAGATTTTTTATGTATCTTCAGTACTTGATACAGTACTGCCATTTTTTAAAATTCAGCTGTCTCTGAACTCCTTCCTTTTAAAGCTGTGGAAATATTTATCTGGGAATGAGTTGATGTTACTCAAAACAGGCTTAATGGGGGGATGGTCTTTTGCCAGATGGGGGACTCGTACTGCTCTGACTTGCTGAGATCCTTACCAGGCCTGCACTGCGCATAGCCAGTGGACAGCATCAATGGAAATCTGGACCACACTTTCCACAGTAAGTGCTGTAGTGGTTTTGTTGATCTCTACAGACTACTATTCATGCCTCTGGCACTGAAGGAGCCAGAGGAAAAAAGCTCCCAGCCATGCATTGCACACTGGAAAACAGTAAGACTATGAGGAGTTTCTAAATGAATTTTGTGACAGTTTCCAAATTAGTAAAAAATGATTCTAAATTCTGTTCTACATAATTGGCATACTCTGATAAATTGATATTCTTCATAGTTGTTCACTGTTTACTTAACATTCAGTCATCACCATCTTTTTAGGTCTAAATGAAGTGCACAGTGAAGCGTACAATACAAAGAGCCGATTATTGGGAACCACTGGTTGCTGAAACCAAATAAAGCTCACTCTGCACAAATTAAATCACTTCTCTTTTTCCTCTCCTCCCCAGTCTCCCCATAATTATAACTAGCTGTTCTGTAACCAGGTGCCCATGTCTTATCACACCAGTGCCTGAAACGTAGATCTATAAGCAGCATCAGCGTACACATGGCTTGTAACTCAACGTGTAGATAAAACAGCCAATAGCCACAGCCAAAGCACAGGTTGGAAAAGACAGTTTGTTCCTTAGTCCTACACTGTGACTTAGATGATGGGAGTCAAAAAGACAGCAATCAGCTTCCTTGTACACATGTCTGAGGGTCTGGGCCCTTCCTGAGCACAGGGCTGCTCTCGCCATTCACTCCCCACACCTGACATCACCACCACCACAGGCCCCCTCTTGGGCACGTGGCTGTCTTAGCTGAACTGTGCCAGGAAATCCTTGCAATTGCAGCTGAAAAATGGTAACGTCCACAGTCCACCTTTGGGCAGAGAGAGAGCAGACAGGGAATTGAGTTTCACAGTCTTGTCAAAAAACCTCCAGGGGTGGTCTTGGTGTTATACTGAACCACCACTTTTTTTAGGATTTATTAAGGCTTTTCCATGGTGGGGAAAGTGTGGCAGGTGCATCCGCCCTTACAGAGACCAGGGCTTTCCAACTGTTGAAGCAGAGCAGCCGCTGCTGCTTTTCACGCCCTTACTTTCACACCCTTCCTGCCTTGTTGCCGACAGACGGAGCCCTCGGCCAACAGGCAACAGACATGACCATCTATGACCACAGATCAGATTCGACGGGGGTGCAAATGGAGCCCTGCAGGTCTGCAGTCGGGGACTCTGCCCTTGGGTCAGGACACCACCTAAGGTAACTCCTCGAGGTTGAGAGCCCTCGTGATGTGAGTGAGGTGAGTGATTGCGCATTTTGGATAAACCCTCAAGAATTCTTAGGTCAGTTGGGTAGTAATAGTTCCCGCCTGACATCCTAAACCTGTGATTAATTAATGTTCATTGGACTTTCAAAGCACTTTTGGTTGGAATAAATTTTATTTTTTGAGTTATATCATCTGCCTAATTCGACTTTGTGCACCTCCGCGACAGAAAGTTCAGTCAGAAAAGTACTGTTTGGTACTGCTTTTCAGGAAGAGCTGTGAAAATAATTGATTTTTTGGTTCAACAGCCAAACTTAAAAAAAACCCACAACGTTTGATCTGAACCAAATGTAGCATGTTTTCTTTTCTTATTTTCACTTAGACAGCTTCTGCCCTCCCTGCTGTTAGGAATTCCAGCCAATTTAAATTAAAAATGTTTTATCTTTAGTGTTGGCAAAACAACCGAAAATCCAAACACCTCCTATTTCTTGACTTTATCCTCCATTAACATTATTTGGTAATCAGATCAAATGACATGGGGAATTCATTTTGACATTGCAAATAGTCTGGGGATGCTGATACCAGCAAGTTTACTATTAGCCAAAAAAAAAGAAAAAAAGGAGATAAAAAACCCCCTCAAATCCCTTAGCTCTTTTTAGAGCAGAATCTGTGAAATGCCTCTGCTATACAGTAGAGAAAAAGAAAGAAGCTGCAAAGAAGTATCAGGGACAAGCCTATATGTCTATCCTGTGTGCCCTTATCAAAATGCTGATTGTATGCTCCAGATATGCATCCTTTTCCTTCACAAGAAAGCAAGTTTTGAAGACACAGAATAGATCTGAATCATCGGGGGGAAATGTATGTGTGATGGGTAAAGGGGGAGGGGGAAATAAACCAGCTTTTTAAAGTTTTCTCTATCTCATCTCAGTAACATTTTTAGGTCAGAAGAGAAGTCAGAAGAAAATCTCACAGTGCTTTTCATAAAGGTTCCCCCAGCAACCAGCTTGTTTTCAAGGAACTAAGCAAAGCAAAACCAGTGATGGGAATTAGCTCCAGCAGTCTAACATATCATGGTTCCTTCAGCTTGTTCAGAACGAAGGAATGGAAAAGGCACTAACAGCAAAGTCCTGCTTTCCTTTCCCAATTCTTGGAAGTGGCTCTGCTCTTCCAGCTGTAATAGTCAGTGTTTTCTGCCTGTCACTTATAGAGAATACTCTGATACATGAGGCCTTTGTCAGTGATGTTTGGGGAATGGAGTTGACCAAGTGTCATTGTAATTGCTGTGGGATCAGAGTGAGCAATGCAGATCAGAAGCAAAGATGAGCTACGATCTAGCACCATGACTGAACACCAAGGGTCTAATTCTGCTTTTGCCTTAAATTACCCTATTAAAATAATTTGAACTGATGAGTGTGTAATACCACTAACACTTTCATAAGTACTGCAGACTTTCTCAGTTATAAGATATTGATAGTCTTATGACAGATTTTTTATGAAATAAAATCACCTAGCCATTCTGAATTTATGTAAAGAAAAAAGTTAACAGTTTTCTCAACTACTTTTTTTTTCTGTGAAAAATATGCATTTCCATTATATGACATTTTAAGATGCCCTTCAAGAAAAATACACATCTTTTTATCCTTTTCCCCAATATTACCTGTGGTGAAAAATTTTATTTTGGAAAGCTGGAACAGTAAGGCTGGCAAATCCATGTGCTGGATTCTTCAGAATGTTTTCTCCTTGAGAAAGAGCAGCTTTCCAGAATACGAAAATTACTCTGTTGATTAACATCCTTTATTTCAAAATATCTTTCTATTGCTAAGTCACCACATAACTCATTAATTACTCTGTTATCATGAAAAAAAAAAGGAAATTATTTCTGGTAATCAAGCTCTTTCCTCATGCCCTGAAAACAGCTGTCCTAACTGAGTAACACACAAATGACAGGTGAAGAAGCAGAATTTGGGAATAAAGGCTGTTTCATCATTTTCCATAAGAGATTTCTGTTCTTTTTTTGAGTTCCTTAGAAATGAAGTGAGTAGCCAGAATCTGGGAGGTTATAGATATCTTCTAGGAAGAACTGCTTATTCAAGCAAATAGCTAATATTCTTCAGAATAAACAGCTGAATTGGTTTATTGATTGTCCATTTATTAGGAGGACAATGTGGGAAACATTCATTGCCAAAACGAGAAACATTCTGTAGCACACAGCATGGAAAAACCACTGTCCTGCAAACATGGTGATCTAACATAATGTAACACAGAAATTAGAGAATGAGTCTGTAATTCAGCTATACATGGATCCAAAGGCAAATCACTTAAATCACTTGCCTGCTCCTTCATTTCCCAGTTTATGACTAAGAGTAGTTACTTTTGCTTATAAGAGGGTTACCATTTGTAGGCATTACCACCAGTAATCATTAAAAAAACCCACTAAATTTTCCAACAACATTGCCATTATCATTCTTCAAATCAAGGAACAGAGGGAAACAACCTTTACAAGAGGTTTTTAAAGATGCTTCAAAAACTGAGGGATTGAGAACAGATGTAAAAATGAGAAGACATGACAGAAGAGAGAGATCTGATCCCATTTTTGTTGTGCATCTGATTCCTGCGCTCCACTACCTTTCCAGGGATCTGAACTTTGCCGTGTAATTTTCTAGGAACACTCTAAGATGCCTTTTTATTACGACTCCTCTGCCTGCTTGCAAAATATGGATATTTTGATTTTTTTAGTTCCAAATCCAAATAAAAAATAGTAAAAGAAATCCCTCCTGGAGAGGCCCAAAATTAATTTTGTTTCAGTATAATTGATAAAATGTTTCACTTTCATTCTGTTTTAAAACTGCCAAAAGGTAAGTTTTAAAAAGTTGCTTTTGAATATTTTTAAAAAACCATTTATAGAAATCATATAGACTTTTCCTAACATTTTTCCACTTGAAAGGTCTTTTTGTGATGAATTAGTATTTTGATAAATAAATGATTCTTTATCCTTTCCCTGATCTTCAGCTGGTAAAAAATTATCTAATTAGAGTAAGGCCGGCTTATACTTACAGAGGATGCTGCTCTTGTCTCTAAACAATTTAGCCCACAGATCTTTCCACAGTCCTGTTCAATGTAGCTACAAGCATGCCTGTGATGCATACATCATGAGGGAAATAGGTGCTTCGGCTACTCAAAGCATGAGAAGAACAGTTTTTTCTCAAAGTGTACCCCTGGACTACTACTTCTAGAGAGAGCAGGGAAAAAGGGAACAGAAAAATTTGTTGAACTGTTTCACATTTAATTAAAGACAATGTGATTTTACTGTTGGTTGACTGTTCAGATAAGTTCCTGTTTCCCAAACCCTCTCACCCATTCACAGCAGATTAACCACTGGCCTTGGTCCACATGGGGCCCTCTAAAGTCAGTGTCAGGCTCTCTGTTGACTGCAGTGGGTTTTCTTATACATCCCTGTAAGAAGCTGGTTTGTTAGAATCTTTGAAGGCTGCTATTCTTTGCAAGACAAAATACGAATGTCACCACAAGAACAACCTCCCTCATTTCTAAAATGAGATACCGATAATATATGCTTCAAAAGATGAGTGCTGGTAAGTCATCTAAGAAGGGACATAAAGTCAGGGAAGATTTTGTTTTCATTCCCTTTTTTTATTCTTGAGGGGACAGAAAGGAATCCTGCAGCCTTTGAAAAGATGAGGGGAGAGTGACAGATCAAGATTGAGGTAATACTTCCTGCATTTGAAAAACAATGTCTGAACAGTTCTCTGGAGGACGTATTGTAAATTCTCAAAATTAAGCACTTTTTTGAAGAATGATCTTAAAAGTTTATCTTCACCTTTCTTTCTTCTCCTAATCTACTGTCTACTTTTCACACTTCTACTGAATCCTAAGGGCTTACCCTATATATTCAGCTCACAGGAAATCTCGTTATCTTTCAATGGTAGGCATCCCATCCCATTGTTGTGCCAGCAACACAGGCTGCTTCTGTAAGATTCTGTATAGTATGTTATTTCCCACTGCTGGATGTACATGAATCATTCAAACAGGAGAATATAGCAGTTCCTCCTGCGGGCCATTTATTTACAGAAGTCAAAGTTTTGTATACCAGCAACACAGCATATTATGTGCCTGGGAAAAATCTTGGCAGAAGTGAAGAATTACAAAAAGCATCCAAAATGGGGAAGTTTCTGTTTGGCACTTTGAAATGTGAACTCTCTGTGATCTATTCAATTCAATTTGTTCCAAGACTGAAATGTTTTCAAATGAAAAAAACTGTAAATGGAGTTCCAATCACCATAAGTGGCAACAGAGCATCATTAAGAATGACAAGTGGAGTATTTTTATAGTATATTTAGAGAATTCTTGAACATACACAATACTTTTCAGGTTTCTTTATCCCCCATATAACTGCCAAGTCTTGCTGATGAGATTGCATGCTTTGCTATTCCTTCCCTAGTGCAGTACTTCGAATGAAAAGGAAACAGCTTGAAGCTTTTTCTTCTACTCTAAATGTTGCCTGGGTCCTTAGTGGAGCAGCAGCAGAGCTGCATCTATCAGCCAGTGACCAAACACTAAAAAGGCACTTAGCTGGATACTGGAGTTTCTCATCTGCTCAGTAAACGGGCCACATATGTCAGTACTCAATTACCACAGTTAGACTAAAGCGGGGTTCCTTGGGATCTTCACGGAATAATTAACCAGATAGGCAGCAATGAGTGAGGTCCAGTGAACCTTGGAGCTATGCACTGAACTACAGTACTGTGTATTAGACCTAACAGACCACACATTAAGGTAACACACTATGAACTGATGTAACACAAGGAACCTGGGAAAGTTGCAGTAAAATGCACACCAGCCAAAAACCAGACTTCAGTAAGATGAAATGAGCTGTAGGACTGCTAGACAGTAACACTTGGAAAGGTGTTCAAAGTACAGCATTGTAGTTTACCATTGTAAATCCATGTAAAAAGTTATGTGAGTGAGTTCATTAACTTAAAAAAAAAAGAAAAAGAGAAAGAATGAAGAAAAAGAAAGCATCTCTTGGCATAACGTCTCATAATTTGCTGATCTGTGTAACATTCTGTAGATGGCAGTGTGGGTAAACCACCTCTGAATTCATAATATTGCAGTGCTTGGCTTCTCTGCATATAGAAGACAGCAATAGCTAAGCTAGCACAGACAGACTTTGTCAGTAAGGAAACACTGGGCATTTTTGGAAACAGAAATCAACTGAACATTCATACGGTGAAGACCTCCTGGGACATATCTACTTCCTAAACTGCAGCTAGGTTAGATCCCAGTTTTCACTTCCCCCTTTAATGTATCATGACAAATGTAATTTTGAGTCATCTGGGATACACCTAATATTAATACTTGTATTTATATAATGGCTTACAGCACTGCACAATGCATGTTAGAAATAACTGTAGAATGGCTTCAGATAGCTGCTGCTCCCTTCCCACTGCTTGGGATCAAATCCAATGCACAGCTCTGGAGCTAGAAGTCTCTTTACATTTCTGATCTTTGGAATTTTCAGCCCCAGTTTATGGCTGGAGGTCAGGTCTTCTCTTAGCTGCTCATCTGGGATTTCCAGACACATACATGGGATTCATAGCCATACAGTTGGTGTCTCAACCTAGCCCTGACCAGTTTCAGTAGAAAAAAACCAACTACTTTTTGTTAGGTTTCTTTTCAGATCTATTCCCAGATCCTAAAGTGATGCCCCACACCACTTTCATTGCTGTACTAGGATTAAAACTGACATGACAAAATGAAAAAGTCTGATGCATACTATATTTCCATCAGGAGTCTGAAGTGAATGCGTTAAAGCCCTTTTTGCAATATACCTATATGTCTTAGTAAGTCTAGGAGTTTTGAAATATTTAGAGCCATTTAAACCTATAACCAAAGATGTATTTGAGACAGAGAACAAAGGCTCTTTCTCAATTTCTTTCCTCTGCCAAATAAGAGTCCTCATATAATTGGGAACAGTTTTGTTGGTCTTTATCTTTAAAGATTATGATAATCTCAGATCAGTTTTGGGGTCCAGACTGGGCACCCAGGGCCAGGCAGCGGCCCAGCCGCGAGGCAGCGGGAACGGGAGCTCCGGTGGGGCCCAGTCCTAGACCCTCGGCCTAGAGCAGCTCCTGCAGGATGGGGGTCGGCCCTAGCCCAGGCCTCCCCACAGCACTGCTGGGGAGCCTCACCCCAAGGCCACCAGTGGGAGGGGGGCAGCTCTGGGCTGCGCTGGCCTGGACCCTGCTGCCAGGCCCCCAGGAGAGGGAAGATGTGCTCTGGGCCCTGCCCCTTCAGGGGCATTTCTGGCAAAAGTCAATCCTATATAATTTAGCCTTCATTTTAAGGGTGAGCAAATAAAGAATGTGTTGGTTTGAATTCTTTGTCTAGTCCTTCCTCCGGTAAGCAGGCTGCTAAAGAGTTGCATCCAAGTTTTTATTTGAACTCTGAACAGTTGAAGGATGAATGAGGCATGTTTGGCTCCTTGCTTCCTAGTTTGGCTCATCCTTGCTTTGTTTTAGATTAATGCTGACCTGACGCTGATTTATCAATGAGAACAGTGATTCTGCTCCACTAAGCCAGCATTGATGGAACTCAAACAGTGTGAAACATCCACTTTTGCAATATAAACACAGGCCATGAAATCCTTTTAAAGAAGAACCCATTCATAAGATGCAGAATGTGTGCCTGAAATGATCTATAATATTTAGTGAGGACGATCGATTTCTACCCAGAGGCAGGAGACAATTCATTGGTCTTTGTATCACCTCATGTAGCATCTCCATCCTATTCATGTCAAATTGTCAGGCAGAATAAAAATGAGAACTTTTGGTGCTTGAAATATAGAAATACTTTTCATTGCCAGCATACTATTTTCTTTTTCTTTTCTTTACAAATTCTTTGTTAAAATCTTTAGGTATAACTCACTGAACACACCAAGCCTACTCTGTAGGAAATTTTTAAATAAAGAAACATGGACATATTTATATAAGCAACCCTTTCCTGCTAAGCATTCATTATATGAAATATTTATCAGAAAGTCCATTTCTTCTCCCATATGATTTACCCATAAATCACCTACTTGCTCTTCTTCCTCCAGCAAACTTCCTAGTCCCATCCTACAAAAATTTTTAGTTTATCTTTAAAAAATTTTCTCTGATTTATCTAGATATTTATTTGGTTACTGGATTTCTAGTCCATATCTCCCTGGCCACAGCAACTTTTGCATAGGGAAAGTACCAGAGGGTAGAGTTGCTGGAGAGAGGGCATGCTGACACCTTTGATTGGTTATGTCATGAAATAGTGTCTCCTCCTCTCACTTCAGCTCATGCCAGACTGGTCAGAGGCATATCTGTACTCACACTGCTTTGATTTCAGCTGAGGTTGCCTCACATGGTTAGTGATAGACAAACTTCAAAGTAGTTTTGCTCTTCAGCACAAAGCTGTTCAGATGTAAGCTGTGTGATGATATGAATCCCTAACATTGGGAGAAGGTTTAGGTAAAAAGTTCTTATGTTTGTGATGCCTTTGTTCATTTAAATAGAAGTATAAATTAGAAATACAATTAATTTTGCAGGATTGTGCTCAGGACTTAGGAGGAAAACACTGTAGACATTTTAGTAAACTATTTTTGTCATTCCTTCTGACAGTCAAGATCTGTATCTCTGTACTTAGCATAGCATTTGTGTTTGCTTAGCTTTAACTGACGCTCTGGTCACTGCCCCTGGAGCTGGCTCCTGGTAAGCATTTTTTCAAAAATTAAACCAGGTGGTTTTTCTATATTCAGATAAGTTTTTTAGTCTTGGTGTCTTTCATTTTCTAATAGCCATCTGTTCATGTTACTTCCTAATGAAGTTACTGGGTCAATCATAAATACAACAAACATTTTTTTAAAAAAGACCCAAAGTATACAATATATTTGTATATTGCCAGTGGAATAAGATTTGCACAGACCTACTCTTCATTTCCTGTACAGAAAAGAATTTTAATGATGCCTGCTAAGGCTCTCTGCCAGAGTTAATCAATACCAAATATACAAATATAAAATAGAAGCAGGCCCTAAAACTTTCATTAATGTTATGTGACAGTGCAAAGCGAACAGGAGACTAAACTTCCTATTTTAAAGCTGAAAGTTAAGGTCTGACTACTCTGATTTTTAAGGACTGTGGATCATGTCCCATAAGTTCTCCAGATTCCCACTGAAAATATAAAATTAATGTTAGTTTTGATGAGATAAATAATAAATTTGGAAAGTAATATTATTATTTTTTTGCCAAGATAAACAACAGAATTTATCTGAGCAGAACTTTCTATCTTCCAGTGGCATTCCTTTTAATTCAAACATTTGTGCCAACTGCCTTGAAGTTTTTATTGACTTTGAGAAGCACAGGAGTCGGGATATAGTCTTACTGTCTTTTATTAGGTTTACCTGTATTTCATGGTGGTTTTTTAGCACGGTTACTGAAAGATCAGTTGTAATTAAAATAATTATGCACACACAGAATGCACGTGTTCTAAAACCAGATTTTTTTTCTTCATGGTGAAGATTTTATTGCCTTTTGAAACATGGCAATGATAGGATATATAAAACTAAACCTGCAGTTGCAAGTTGCAAATATGCCTGACTGAAGTTTATTTCTAGTTATTTACACTCAGAGTTTTGTGTTAGTTTAGGTGCCTTTTCTTATTCAGGTTTGAAGAAAGCAGTTTTTTTTGTTTGGTTGGGGTTTTTTTTCTCATATGATTGAAAGTGTCTGGCAAATTACATATTAAATTTTTATGACTGCAGTAAAAATCTGAGTCCTACTTATATTTTTGCTGTTTGACTTACAGTAAAAATATAGCAGAGATGCATCTTTATATCAGTTAGTCATCTGCATGCTCTGTCTTCATAAGTTTTTTCATTAATATGTGAATACTGTCCCCAGCTAGGATGAAGGGATAGAGTGTACCCTCAGCAAGTGTGCTGATGATACAAAACTGGGAGGAATGGCTTATACGCCAGAAGGCTGTCCTGCTATTCAGCAAGACCTGGACAGGCTGCAGAACTGGGCCAAGGGGAACCAAATGAAATTCAACAAGAGCAAGTGTAAGGTCCTGCACCTGGGGAGGAACAACCCCATGCACCTGTACAGGTTGGGGGTTGACCTGCATGAAAGTAGCTCTGCTGAGAAGGACCTGGGAGTGCTGGTGGACAGCAGGCTGATCATGAGCCAGCACTGTGCCCTTGTGGCCAAGAAGGCCAAAGGGATCCTGGCGTGCATCAAAAGGAGTGTGGCCAGCAGGTCGAGGGAGGTTATCCTCCCCCTCTACTCTGTCCTAGTGAGACCACATCTGGAGTACTGCATCCAGTTCTGGGCTCCCCAGTTGAAGAAGGACAGGGAACTGCTGGAGCAAGTCCACCAGAGAGCTACAAAGATGATCAGGGGACTGGAGCACCTCTCTTATGAGGAAAGGCTGAGTGACGTGGGTCTGTTCAGCCTAGAGAAGAGAAGACTGAGGGGAGATCTTGTTACTGCTTATAAATATCTGAAGGGTGGGTGTCAAGAGGATGGGGCCAGACTCTTTTCAGCGGTGCCCAATGACAGGAGAAGGGGCAATGAGCACAAATTAGAACACAGGAAGTTCCACCTGAACATGAGGAAAAACTTCTTTACTGTGAGGGTGACAGAAGACTGGAACAGGCTGCCCAGAGAGGTTGTGGAATCTCCTTCTCTGGAAATATTCAAAACCTGCCTGGATGCAGTCCTGTGTACCCTGCTCTAGGTGTACCTGCTCAAGCAGGGGGGTTGGACAAGATGATCTCCAGAGGTCCCTTCCGACCCCAACCATTCTGTGATTCTGTGAAATCCATTCTAAACTGACTTCTGTTAACAAATAGTTCCCCTCCTTTCTTTTATGCTCTGTACATAGTTCTTTCATACAAAGACTTTATGATTGATTTTAATAAACCATTAAATCAAGAGCATTCATAGAGGGTAGCCGTGTGATAAAATCATTAGATTTACTCAGAAGGACTTCAGATTTTTAATCAGGAAGCAGGTTCTCTATAAACTTGAAAACAAGTGAAAAATCAGTACATCAGTCTTCCATACAAACCAGGGATCAGTCATAAAATAGAATCACTTGTCTCGTAGTGTCTTGTATTGTTTTGGAAGAAGTAAGTAGTAAATACTACTAGTGACCATAAAAGTGAAGGCTAAGGACCAGCCTGACCTGACTTCCACACAGCAAAGGGGCAAGAGATGACTAATGTTCAAACACTCCAGCAAATGATTGAATGACTTGCTCTTCTGTAGTAAAGCTAGGATAAACTCCATAATACTTTTCACATAGGAAAAAATCTTTTTCTTCCAAGATGATGTCAGCTAAGCCATACTGAACAATTTAATTTTTCACCCACAGCAAGCTGTATTTGGTAACTATTATAAAAGACATATGTTCCACACAGCCATTTCCTCTGGTTCAGTCTTCTGTTACCTTTTAGTCCAGAATGATAACAAGATATTTACATCAACCAGAAGAAATATACCCATTACCCAGTCAGGGCTGGCCCTTCCTGAGTTAGTCTTACTTGCAATTTATATCATGCTCTGGTTTTGTTTCACAAATAACATCTTCCATCAAACTGACAAGTCCTTTTCCTTAACTTGTTTCCATAATAAATATTCCACCTCTTAAATCTGTTTTCATTAGCAAAGACATGGGTGAGGCAGAAAGGGCTTCTGTGTGGGCAGAAGACACTTTCATTTTCTGTAGCTATTCTTGAATGTTTTTATTTGTGTTTTTACATCACTTCAGCATAATCCATCTTATTATGACTGACAGGTCTGCAATGGGATTTTTTGCTATTGTCATCAGGTTTCAGAAAAAACAGAGACAAATGTTATCAGTTTTGACCTGTAAGCATTTGTCAGCACTGGACTTATAAATTATTGTATGTCTTTCAGCTACCAGTTTATTGCCAGACATAAGTAACAATGGGAATCACAACCCTGTAATTGATCCATTTTGGGTTGTTCACTTTTCTGAAATTATTTTCTCTGTTTAGATCTTTAGTGAAATTCCTGCTCATCTGGCTTAGGACCAGACACACAATTGCCACTTACACAAGGAGTATGGTGTGACGCTTTTTTTTAACTACCTCCAGACTTTGCTTACTTTTTGATTCTGTGAAGATGATCTGTCTTCTAGATTATCACATCTTCAAGCAGAAAACAATGTATTAAGTATCATACGAAGGTATTTTTAAATTTTATATCAAATTAATAGACTTGACGAAAGAGTGAAAAAATAACAACAAAACCAGTTTCTGTTGGACCAAAATGATGACTAATATCTTTGCATTTGGAAGATTAAAAAGACTCAGATGTTTGTCTAAGCTGTTTTGGTTGGAATTTTCTACCAAAAACTCACAGAAAAACATATTCTTTGCTTGTACTTTTTGCAAATCAGAAGGTTTTGGTTTTGATCATGAAAAATGCTTTGGAAATTTGGGTTGGTTCGAATTAAAATTAACCTGAATATTGCAATAATATTGCAATATTACAGTAATATTACAATAATATTATTGTTCAATGTGTTTGAAAAAGTTGATGGATTTGGATCAGTTTCCAAGGAAAAAGCATTTGTATCAGAAGAAAATCCTTTTCTGAATAACATATGGTAGTATACTTTAGTGATTTCAGCAGGTTAGCTAAGGACCAAAAGACAGAATCAGAGAAGAAATTACTTTCACCAGTAGAGGCTTTCTTTCCCAGGCAGGTTGAAGCTACAATGGGAGAAAAGGAGAAATTCATAGAGCTGCCATTTATGACTAAACAGTTGTGTTGTTAAACAGTACTTTGGTTTCAGATCTATCATTTTTGTAATGCTCCTTGAAGCTAAATGGATTTTTAAAATCAAGTTAAAAATCCCAAGAGTGTGTTTTGTTATGACTAGAGTGTCTGGGTGCTTGATGATTGCCCCACACTGCTGCAAAAACAAACTCAGATGAGAAAAGACCAGTTCCGTACCTCTGTTTTGTGTTCTGTCTGCCAAGTTGTATTTCAATCAACGTTGCCCTTTGCTTTAAACAGTGTTATTAAAAGTTAATTACCTGACAAATAGTAAGTGATGTAGAATAGTAATACACCAAATGGGAAAGTGCAATATCCAATTGTTAGGAAGCTGTTAACCCCATTAGATAATCATCATCAACAAATAAGCAAACAAGTGATCAATCAAGTGCTTCATCTAAAAATGCAAAAGGTCTGGAATGAATGGAAGAGCTAGTGCTTTATACTGCTCCATTTCCAAATGTAAAAAAAAAAAAAACCAAAATCCATCCCAAAAACCACACACAGAGGTTAATTTCAGACACTATTAAAATACTACTTTTTGCAAACTAGAGAGAAAAAACTAGTTGACATACACTGCACTGAAGAATGTCATGATAAATGCACAAGCAGCTGTCAGTATTACCATACAGAACATTTCAGGAAAGTAGATGTGAAATCAGCTGGGAAAGAGCTGAGTATACAACGTATCTCCAAAAAGATTAAAATATCAGAATTCTTGCATTTTTGTCAAAAGTGACAAGAAAAAAAAAAAAAAAAAAAAGACCAACTTGTTTTCTTTTAAACAACTGCCAGAGAAAGATAAAGCAAAGAAGACAGTAGGAACACCTCACACCACCTTATTTAGTTTCTTCCATCAGAAGATAGATAGCCAATATTAGCTAGTTAGCAGTTGCAAAAATGAAGTCGCTAGTTGTTCATTAATACCTGAAAATACCTGCATGAGCCATGTGATACCTCTCACAAATTTGTGCGATGTTTAGCTATAGCAATATCTATGACATGACTTGTAAACAGATACAAGCATGATGCTATTGTATATGCTTTAATATACCTATAACCCTTCTACTTGGTTTCGGATTAGATTTTGCCAGGTAGGGATACAGCAGAAGAAGAATGCACAAGCATTTGAGAAGCTTTGCATGTAAAAGAAACAAGATTTCTTAGCATTAACTATTTGGTCAATGTTTTATAAGTCAGGCTACTCTAGTGCTCTGAAAAGAAGTGAATCACTACCTGTCATCAAGACCTGATGTTGTACTATATTAGGCTGAGAAGCTGCCCAGACCCTGTTACAGAGCCAGTGCTAACAGGGGGAAGTACAACCACAATCCACCCTCCTTTTATCCCCCTATAAATCTATATTTACTGTTGTGTACCAGTCTGCATGGTCATTTTCAGGCACCAATGACTTCTGAAACAAAGCTAGGGTTTTGCATACAGTTGATATTTGTACTTTTGTTTCAGGGGAAACCAAATCTTTTAAAGAAACCTTGACTCACCTCAAAATTCACTAGGCAATTGCTTGGATGGGTGTATTTACCTCAGAGGGTAAGGCTTTGGAAATACTTCCAATTATTTAGGTGTATGGTGTATGTTTTAATGTAAATAGTTTGTATATGCTTGTTCTTATAAAAATATGCTCATACAAATGATTCTTCCTTACTTTTGCCAATGACTGAATACATCATCCCCACAAAGACTTTATTTAGGCAACTTTATATGCACAGGGCAGACTTCAATGTGGCTGACACGGACAGCGGAAGATTCCTGCAATTTAAAGAACACGTCAGGTAACACAGCATGGGTATAACCATAGGATCCAAAAGATTTCCCTCATAGTCATTAGATTAGAAAAGTCACAGATTTTTAAATAAACAAGAAAATTAAGGTTGCCAGTCTGTGAGAAGCTGCTAGAAGCCTCCCTCATGTCTGACAGAGCCAATGTCAGCCGGCTCCAAGATGGACCTGCCGCTGGCCAAGGCCAAGTCGATCAGCGATGGTGGTAGCGCCTGTGGGATAACATATTTAAGAAGGGTGTGTGTGTGTGGGGGGGGAAATCTGTGCAACTGCAGCCAGAGAGAGGAGTAAGAATATGTGAGAGAAACAACTCTTGCAGACACCAAGGTCAGTGGAAAAGGAGGGAGGAGGTGCTCCAGGCGCCAGAGCAGGGATTCCCCTACAGCCTGTGGTGAAGACCATGGTGAGGCAGGCTGTCCCCCTGCAGTCCGTGGAGGTTAACGGTGGAGCAGATACTCACCTGGAGCCCACGGAGAACCCCACACCGGAGCCGGTGGATGCACCCAAAGGAGGCCATGACACTGTGGGAAGCCCACACTGGAGCAGGCTCCTGGCAGGACCTGTGGACCCGTGGAGAGAGGATCCCACGCTGAAGCAGGTTTGCTGACAGGACTTGTAACCCCACGGGGGACCCACGCTGGAGCAGTCTGTTCCTGAAGGACTGCACCCCCGTGGAAGGGACCCACGCTGGAGCAGTTCGTGAAGAACTGTAGCCCGTGGGAAGGACCCATGCTGGAGAAGTTCATGGAGGACTGTCTGCCGTGGGAGGGAGCCCACACTGGAGCAAGGGAAGAGTGTGAGGAGTCCTCCCCTGAGAAGGAAGGAGCAGCAGAAACAATGTGTGATGAACTGACCGCAACCCCCATTCCCTGTCCCCCTGTGCTGCTTGCGGGGAGGAGGTAGAGAATAATCGGGAGTAAAGCCTGGGACGAAGCAGGGGATGGGGGGAAGGTGTTTTAAAACTTGGTTTTATTTCTTATTACCCTACTCTGATTTGATTGGTAATAAATTAAATTAATTTCCCTGAGTAAAACCTGTTTTGCCCATGATGGTAATTGGTGAATGAACTCTCCCTGTCCTTATCTCGACCCATGAGCCTTTTATTATATTTTCTCTCCCCTGTCCAGCTGAGGAGGGGGAGTGATAGAACGGCTTTGGTGGGCACCTGGTGTCCAGCCAGGGTCAACCCACCACAAATCCCTACTGGTCTCATATTGGTTGGAGAAAGAAGCAGGAACTAAGAGTCACAGTCTTGGTCAGGAGTGGAAGGAAGCAGCAACACACCATTCTTAGAGGCACAGCATGAGTGATATTAGAAGCCAGACTAAGGCCCTGCAAGCCAAGCAACCAATGTATATCAAGTCCAAGAAGCAAAGCAGGAACAGAATGGAAAGCCAATGATCAAAGAATGGAAGCAATTGCATAATACTAATTATTTGTGTTATGCTAGGATCTTCCGATGTGAATACTGCACTGGCACTGCATAAATCGAAAATTCATGTTGTTATAAGAAAATTGCTCCTTCACTAAAGAATGTTTACAGCAATCTCTAAAATACTGAGGAAGATAAGAACTTTCTGAGCTTACTCTTAGGTGAAGATGGACTTGCATTAGAGGTTCTACCACAGATTTCCTCTTTCGTCCTCCCTCAGATCCTGGTTGATGGAGAGAAGCAGTAATAACATCACTTTAGATAATAATTATTATTGTTATTTCTATTGAAATAATAACCTTTCTGGCAATATGAAAGAACTCTCAGAAAAAAAAATCACCCCAGGCATCAAAACTGCTGCTGTAGACACCCTCCATTCAGACTGCCCAAGAGTCCCATTCACCAGTATAATAAACTATGCCAACTACCTTCTGTGAAGAATGTAGTATGCTCTAAGGAGGGCTCCCAGCTTATGTTTTCTGCCTGGCATCATCACAAGACAGTGGAGGCTGTACAGCATACAGCTTCCTCCAGGGAATTTGAAATAGGATGCCCCAGGACCAGCCAGGAGGACACTTTTGCAAATATTAATACAAGCTGGCTGATAATTTGACTTTGAGCATGTTCTGAGACAGCAATGCAGATATAACCAAAAGGACTGAGTTAGCACCCAGTCTTCTCAGTTTCTGATAATCTCAGATCTTCCTTACTGGAAGATCCAGTCCTTTTTGTGTCAGCTCATAGCTGCTCCACAGCAAACTAAGTTACTTTTATTTTAACTCACTTCCTCAGATACCTCTAGATTTGGAAGAGATGTTTTTATCTTCCTTTGCTTAGTTCCACTACCTTCCAGTCTTGCATGATTTTAAATGAGAGGAAAGAAAAGAGGCAAGCTTTCCAGGACATCCTTGGACAAGACTGATGGCTCTGCACTTTTTTGTTCATGTCAGCTGCCTACCTATCATTGCTGAATAAACAAACACTAGAGAGACATATATAATCAAAAAGTGGCTGATTATGACTTTGTGTTTAAGCTCCTTGTTTAGAAAGACAAATCCAATTCCACCTGGATGTGCTGACTGACATTAAGCTGTCTTCTGCAACATTTGAAAACAATTATCTAACCTTGGAAGTTCTGCCTTAAGGAAATGCAGAAAATCACAGCAGTTACACTGGAACCATCCAAAACATCCTCTGATGCCCTAAAGGCCTTAAGTTACTTTCTCTTGTGCAGTCTGAAGTCATGTCTTTCTTTCTTTCTGTTCAGTGTTGCCGTTGTGACCAAATCTTACAGCTGTTTTACAACTTGTGACAAAACTCCATGTATTGCATCTTAGACTTTATCTAGAACTACACAATTAAATTTTTCTAATCTTCTGTCAATTCTGATTACTTTTCTTCATATGGCATAAAATCTCCTTTTCCCAGGGAATTCTGCCAAATCTGGAGAGTGAAAAACTATTTGGGACCATTTAGTTATAGATTTGATCCTTCACTAAGTTATTTCCTGTTATTCCTTAAATAAAATGGATAAAATCTGTATATGTAGGTTTCTGTAAAAGTGACATGAAGAGCTTGACAGAAGTCAAGATGAATTTGCAAGCTATTTCAGTGCTGTTAAAACTCCCCAAAACATTTAGGCCCAATACCTCTGCTTAATTTTATTCTTAGAGTGATTGTCATCACATGTCCAAGGTAAGCATATATAGCTTATGCCCCAGTATGGTTTTGATCTTATGGTGGGTGCCCATATGAAACTGTCTGCTCTCCTCCAAAGCTGGATGCTATTTTGTATTCAGGAATGCTGTACACTTCTCCAGAAGCAACACAGGACTCCACATTCTCTTACAGAGATTTTACTTTCACCATTGTTTCACTAGTAGTCCTTAGTCTGAAATAAATTTGATCTGTTTGAAAGCACTGGTGGAAAGCACAGCAATCTACTAATGTAGATTATGATAAAACATAGTAAAAGGGGGCTAGGAGCAGTATCTGTCACTCATGGACACACTGAACATTAAAACACCCATTAGGTTTACAGTCTTTGCATCATGACTGCAGGTGGCTTTCATTCGTAAATCTTGGTCTCCCTTCTTTTCTCAGTTAACATGCTTCTCTTTCTCCTACTTTACTGAGTCATTCAGGAAGACAGAGGAAGGAAAATTCTAACTGGTTTTATTCAAGGTATAAAAAAGGAGTCAGAAGACTTAGGAACTATCCTCAGTTTAAATCAATTGTCTTGTGTATTTTTGGACTGATCACTTATACCATTCCTAGTATATGGAAGTCTCTACTTTTTTATATTTAACCTGAGACATCTCAAAGTGAATTTTTTGGAACTTGCCTGAATTTTCTTGCAGCTGCCAATGTTTTACATTTCTGAAAACGACAAAGGTCTGCAGAGTCCAAAAGAGTTCCCCCTCAAATGAACAGTCACAAGACCTCCGTGTAGGTTTTCTCTAACCATTTTGTTCTGGATTTGCACAGTTGTAAGAGTTACGAATAAATGAACAAACTTCCATCAAACCTTTATGTGGGAGGTGTTCTGTAAAAATTTAGTACTGTACAAATACATATCTGTTTTCTTCAGTGGCTAGTGAAAGGTGTGATCATAAAGCATTAACATTCATCTAAGCTGCAGGTAAACAATAAAGCATCCTAAGTCTGTACACAAATATGGTAAAGCAGTACTCCATAGAATGGTTTTGAAAAATTTTCTTAGCATTGAGTTATTTACTTTATATAGAAATTATTCACATGTTATTAAGATGGTAATTATTTTCATACAGAAGTTAGGGTGCTACATAACAATTACTTCATACAAACAATTTTACTTGCAAAAAGTCACATCATTATTTCTGCCAACTCCTCTGTAGAACAAGATTAGTAATAGCTTTTTACTTATAGTGACCCACAGAAACATGAACATTAATGGGTTTATATTCTGATATTTACTTTGAAAAACTGTATGAAATTGCAATGTCATTGCGAAGATTACAGGACATTCTTGCTATGCAACAGAATCTGAAATCAGCTTTACCCAAGGACCACTTACTGTTTCTGTTTAATGCAGGACAGGAAGAATCAAAGCATCAAAAAGATTTTTTTGTTCTTTTTTTACAAAAGCATTTGACTCACATTCTTGATGTAATTTGACACTTTTAACTTGCTTCATGTTGCAATTATGTCAGCACTTTTATCATAACAAATGCTTACCAGTAGATTGGAGACAGCTCTCCAAGTTTTAGGAAACCAGCTGCCAGCTGCAGCATGTATGGTTCTGACTGATAACCAGGTCCCTACATTTCCCTGAGCCATATGCAGGCAGCAATAAACAGGTGGAGTAGGTGGCCACCAGAGAGAGGGAAATCTGGGACTTGTTTTGGTATCTGTCCTGGAACTCTGCTGTGAAATTATTCTGGGGCACCTAACAGAAAGAGTCTGTTTTGTCAGTTCCCAGAAGTGGTATGTGCACATGTGCATGCACATACCTGAGATGGAATGGTAAACTGCAAGAAAGGAACTTGACTGACATTTCACTTGGGAAAGCTAACATGTGGCACTTGTGCTATGATAGCTGTTGGCTATGACAGCAAGCTTTGAGAACCCTAGGATGTTGCTTACAGGGCTGTCATTACTAGAATAATTGTAATCACTGGCACACACAACAAAGCCTTCAGAAAAGAAGCAGAAAAATCTAAGTGCTTTGCTGAAGGCACATCTACTGAAAGATGATGACAGGTCTTGGGCAGCTGTGGAGAAACTTGCTACAGATGAATATGGCTACAATGCCTTTATCTGTTTGGAGGGGTGGGGTTTTTTTTTTCTAACAATGCTTTTTATTTACACAAATTCTGCATTAATAGATGAAAGAGCAGTTAACCAAAGGACAAGATGTACTATTCCATTTTTACCTTCTCTGTTTTACAAACAGGGAACCTGCAACACAAGAGATTAAAAATAAAATTCTCAAAGATACCTAATAGGCATGTCTACAGCACGAGCTGAGCATCAGAGACTCTACATTGGTGCCAAATGATCTGGCTTGGGAACTCTAACAAGTAACACAGGGCTCAAAAACACCCTGCTAGGAGACAGAGCTAATTAACATGGAGCTATACTGCTTCAAGGACACAGGGCAGTTTCTCTGTATGATCCCGTGTTGTGGCTTGTTTCATGTTGCCTGTCCCACAGATAATTCAGGTGACCCTAGTACAGCACTGCATTGTGCTATGTGGACGTATATCAGGATACAACTTTTGAGACTAACCTGATCAACAACAGAAAAAATTAAGTCAGAAACCTGTCTGCAAGAGGAAGTGAGGCTTTCAGTTCTTGTGACTTTGCTGCTTTTTACAGTGTCCCTTTAAAGGTTATTTGAAATGTGCTAAATTTTAGGCCTAAGTCCTTAGGAACTTTAGATTATTTAACATTTATTAAAAACTATTACCCAAACTAGAAAAGAAACCACATAATGTTATTCCCTCACAAAATGGAATAGAAAATGGAAAAACTTCTTTAATATTCACAAACAATTATAGTTAGCAGTTCTTTGACCGAACCCTTACATGAAAATCTTTATCCCTATGTACAGCTCCCTCCGTATACGCTCACAGATTCAGACACATGATTAAGCAGCATTAGAAAAACATCAATCCTAAGCAGGTAATCACAATGTGCTCGTTCCCTCTGTGATGCATCTTACTGGAAGTTTTACTGTACTGAAACCAGCTCTGCCTAGACACATCTAGATGTACATACAGTTGCAGCAATACTATTTTCCTTAGGGTTCCAAATGTCTAAAAAAAGGTGTTTGACAAGTCATGTGTGCAAAATAATAGGACGGAGCATATGTTCTCTTGTAAATAATTCAGGGATTTTTTTCCTTCTGTTCTTCAGCTAATTTGGAGTAGTTTGGAGAATTTTTCCCCCAATTTAAAATGTACAAGTGCCTCGCAAATCATCTTAGATGTTACAGTGTCTGGAATCATGCCAAAGGATCACAAACTAAAGGTCCTCTTCTTGCTGATTCAGTAATCTTGGGATATAGCTGGTAGGAAATCAAGTATTACACACAATAGTCTTTTGGCATCTTGACTTGCTCAGGGATATCAGCTAATGGGTTGAGATGTTAAATTCCATCATACACAGAGTCTGTGATGTGGTAGGTAAAGTTAGAAACAGATAATTACTGCAGGAGATCA